>CM037007.1:22083280-22446421 GCA_020826895.1 Aquilegia kansuensis
GAAGATGCTTATATTAATAGTGCACCAAACATCACAAATAAAACATCTACATTGTAACTTGGGCTCTACCTCGCTGACACTAATAAAAAAATCACAAATAAAACATCATTGGGAAAGATAAATATTAGTACATCAAAGTGCATAACACAATGCAATTCTAGCCTACTGGTTAAATTGTTTTTAACCACAAATAAAACAAAACAAAGGATCGAGTCCTACACTCTTTCATGCCAATTAAAATAATATTAATAAATTGCCAAAAGAAAGTTTCGAACCTGGGCCCTTTTCATAAGACATGAGTACGAATACCACTAAGTCTACTAAATATTTTATGTTTATTAATGAACTTTTAAAATAATATAACTACTTGAATTTCCTTGCCTTTTGGGATACCTGCTCAAATGCAAGACATCCTCCAACACTACAACAAGACTATTGATGTTGTCAAAGTGCTTTTGGTACAAGACTTATATTGAGTTATGAAACCATATTTAAAATTTTATTAAACCCCTACTACGAAACTTGTGAGTTATGGTTCAATACTTTCTAAGCGTTTTTTTGGGATTTTGGCTAGGCAAACCGCCTTCGGCAGTTTGCAGCTGCGTAGACCTCGAAAAAACACCCCAAATCAAAAAAAAATTCGTCCAAAACCGATAACCCAACGCAAATTTACGCCTCTTTAAAGTTTTTCAAGTGTATGTTTCCAACTTCAAGATAACAACACAAGGTCGGGCCACAACCAAATGCTTTCAATTCCAACACCACATTATAATTCCCTTCGAAACACCCCAAATAAAAAAAAAAAGTTCTTAAATCCGACTTCTGGTTCATAAGTTATGCTTGTTTGAAAATATACGGCCAAGTCATACAAGAAACAATTCAACTATTGGGAAGAGAATCTGATCATCAAAACTACAACGTTGGCTTTATCCAATAAAAAACTACAACGGGATCCTCTCTCCGGGATAGGATCCAAACATAGGACAACAAAACCTAAAAACTTAATTCTTTGCACATAATTCAAGAAATAATGAACTTAAAACAAAAGAACACAACTTAGGAAGTCAATTCTTTGCACAAAACTCGGCTATTCTAACGTGGACTTGGTGTGACGAACATGCAGTAAACGAAAATAAACATGAAACAAAAATTAATATGATGGCAACGAAATGAAATGTAGCTGAAGAAGAGAAAGAGGAAGAGAGAGAGAGAGCAAAGATACCAACAAAAGGACGGGGCTCAAAAGCTCACTGGGTTAAGTCTCCATACTATAATAAATGCAGATGAATGTTATGCTTATGCTCATGCAAATGTAGTATAAGACTCAACTACGGTAAAGCAATAAGTGTCCTTAAACTTGAAAAGGATAGAATTCAACCATTATGTTGATTCTTCTCAAAAAAGTCATTGTAAGAAAGATTTTTGTTGATTCTTCTCAAAAAATTTTGAAATTTTACACAAGTATAGATAAAGAAGTTTAAAATTTTTTTGCCAAAAAGATTGAAATAGTTCCCCACCCCCAAACAAAGAGATTGCCTTTCAAGACTCATACTAAGCATAGGAAAGAGAAAGAGAAATATATTACCATGAATGTACTAAAAATTCAAACCGCTTTATAGATTCCTGTCAATTAAAATTATCTCATATAGAGATTACAAGGAATTCCATACTATGACACAACTGAAATAAAATATACTGAAATAAATCACTGACTCAACAGACAAGGAAATCCTATATTACACTCTTGGTTTCAAGCAATCACTATTGGCAAACCATCCAACCTATCACGCCAAAGAGTTAATGCATCTTTACTTACATTCCACAACCCCTCACCATTATCCATAATTTTATCATTCCACAACCCCTCACCACAGTGTTAGGCACCTAAGTGAATAGGCGTCTTCTCCTGAGATCTGCCTCGATTCTCGAGTTGAGTTTGGATTGCACTGTAAGGAACTCCACTCGAGTTCTGGAAGAGAAGAAGACTTCTGTTGACTCGGTTGACTTGGGATTTGAAAGTGACTTGTGACTTTTCTAAACATACCCGAGGGTATATATAGAGAAGTAACTTCCCCTAGACGCTTCCCCCACTACTGAAATTAGTGGAAATAACGGTTTTACCCCTGGAAAGCGTAAAGGCACGAAATAATCCAATTTTAATTTTGAAAATTCTGTGATAATGTTTAAATATATTCTCGCGAATATAAGTACCACTAAGATGTCAAACTAAAATCCAAAAGTCACGCAATAATTAATAAAAATTCCAAAAATTGAAATAATTTCAAATTTGTAACTGTAATAATGATTTAACCAAACAACCTCAATAGAGAGTGGTGGGCTACACCCACCCCCAAGAAGAACTAGCACAAGGATCCGAAAGAAATAGTTATTAGCCAATAACCACTAAACCCGTCAACTAATAAGAAGCACTAACACACGATCGGGTTTAGAAGATACACAGGGCTGCCTCCCAGGAGCGCTAAGTTTAACATCTTCAGCTAGACAGGTTGACAACCAGGATTCACTCCTTAGATAAACGCTACTCTAAACAAAGAGACAAGAGAGACAAAACGCTAGAATGGAATGTGTGAAATCCTGATGTCTAATATACAACACGAGTCTTTTAAAGTCAGATATTCTAGACTTAAAAAGAAGATGCGAAATGACTTCCCCACCCCCAAACAGAGCGGGAAACAGGTCTGTTTGGTGATGACGCTTAAGAGAAAAGCGTGCAATGGATCAGTTATACTCATCCAGTAAGAGTTTGTTGACTATGGTCTTGGCACTTTCAACCACACCTCTAAAAAAGAGACAACATAATAAAGTAAGAGAGGGTCCGGATACCAGCAGGTCAAAGGTGTGTCTAAATAGGTATGGTCTTCTAAGAGAGTTTCCTCAACTTTAGGGGAGCGTAATTCATGGAAATGCTTAAGACGTTGACCATTGACTTGAAATTCAGAGTTGTCTGCAGGATTTAGACAAGTGATAGCACCGGACCCGACCAACGAGACTGTAGTTGAAATCTCTACGTAAGATCTGACGATAATGTAGTTTTTTCATATTAGCTTTGTAGGACTTGGAAAGATCATAAGCCTCATTCCGAAGTTCCTCAAGCTCAGAAAGCTGGAGATTAAAGTTGGGCTTTGTCATTGCCCAGAAAGCTCGGTGCTCAAGCTCTATAGGTAGGTGACAAGGTTTTCCAAAAACAAGACGAAAGGGAGACATGCCTATGTGAGTTTTGAAAGCAGTACGATAGGTCCATAATGCATCACTGACTCTACGAGACCAATCAACCTTTTCAGGGTCAATTGTTTTTTGCAAAATGTTTTTAATCTCTCTATTCGACACCTCAGCTTGGCCATTAGTTTGCGGATGGTACGCAAGGGCTATTTTGTGAGTAACTCCATACTTTTGGACAAGTTTTTGAAATGCTTTATTGCAGAAATGGCTCCCCCCATCACTAATGATCGCACGGGGATTGCCAAATCGGGCAAATATATACTCTTTGAGAAAATTTACTACAGTTTCTTGGTCGTTGTGCCTTGTGGGAATGGCCTCTATCCATTTAGAAACATAGTCTACTGCGACCAGAATGTACAAAAAACCATGACAACCAGGGAAGGCACCCATGAAATCAATGCCCCATACATCAAATACTTCGACAAGAAGTATAGGCTGTAAGGGCATCATGTGTCTCCTAGTAATTTTCCCTAGTTGTTGACAACGAGTGCAGACAGTACAATGCATGTGGGAGTCCTTAAAAAGAGTTGGCCAATAAAAACCACACTGCAATACTTTAGCAGCTGTCTTTTTGGCACTAAAATGTCCACCACAAGCATGCTCATGGCAGAACTTAAGGACCTCTTGTTGCTCCCAATTGGGAATACAACGACGAATGATCTGGTTAGGAGAGTACTTAAAAAGGTAAGGGTCATCCCAGAAATAATGCTTGGCATTAGCAAGGAATTTGGATCTATCTTGCTTGTTCCAATCACTTGGAAACTATATCTGCGAACCATGGAGCATTCGATATTGCAAAAAGAAGCTCATCAGGAAAGTTCTCAGAAATGACACTAGAATCCTCAAGACGGTTGAGTCTAGACAAGTGATCGGCCATTACACTTTCAGTCCTTTTTTTATCTCTAATCTCAAGGTCAAACTCTTGAAGCAATAATATCCAACGAATAAAGCACTGGTTAGTTTGAGAAATGGATAGAAGAAATCTAATAGCGGCATGATCCATAAAGATGACAGTACGGGTACCTAAAAGGTAGGAACGAAACTTATCAAGAGCATATACTATGGCAAACAATTCTTTCTCAGTTGTCGTATAATTACGTTGAGCGTCATTGAGAGTCTTGCTAGCATAGTATATGACATGGGGCTTACAATCTAGACGTTGACATAAAATAGCCCCAACAGCAAAGTCCGATGCATCGCACATCAACTCAAAGGGTTTAGTCCAATCAGGTGGCCTAATGATGGGTGCAGTCATGAGGGCGGTCTTACGATTTTCAAAAGCACTCTTGCATTCTTTTGTGAAATCAAAAGGTGCATCCTTAAGCAATAAATTAGTTAAGGGGCGAGCTATTTTAAAAAAATCTTGGATAAAGCGTCGATAGAATCCTGCATGGCCCAGAAAAGCTCGAATATCCCTAATAGACTTAGGAATAGGCAAGGATGAAACAAGATCTACTTTAGCTTTATCAACCTAGATACCCTCAGGAGAGACTACATGACCAAGAACTATCCCATTCCTAACCACAAAATGGCACTTTTCCCAGTTAAGTACCAAATTCTTCTCTATGCAACGCTTAAAAACTAAGGAAAGATGACTAAGACACTCTTCAAAAGATGAACCATATATAGAGAAGTCATCCATAAACACTGTGTGTCCCCTAGGTAAAAAACCCGACAGGTGTCACCGATGGCTGTATAAGAAGCTAAACCGGGAGCACCTGAGCAGTAGCCAGCCAAGCTTGGGCTATCGGGTAGGGCCCAACCCGGTTTTAAGAGATCCGCATACGCTCTGTGGACCTTGACTCAACGGATAGTCCACTATCAATGGGTGGAGCCCCGATTACTGTATAAGAAGTTGGCCCAGTGGCTCCCATACATCGACCAGGCCCACCTCAGTCAAGTAGGCCAGGTCCGGCCCAGTAAGGTCCAGAAGGCTTAGCACAGAAGTCCAAAGGAATGGGACAGGGAGTATGCAGTGTAGATTGGGCCTCCGTTCAGAGGAGTCAAGCCCAAGTCTTTGCTTTCAGGCTTGGTCAATCCAAGCTCCAACCAAATGGATAAGTCCAGCGAGATTCCAGGCCAACAGAAGCCATGGTTCTAGCCCGCTGGAGAAGATAAAGGAAACCCATGTTGAACTAGGACCTATTATGGGATGCCACGTGGTAGTCATCCTGGTCAAAGGGGATTCAAACCAAGGGGATAACCAACGAGTCTGGAAGGTCGTACTTAACTTTTGCAGAGGCATACCCAACCTTCCAAGATGTAGCCACAACAAAGTCTGCTCGCTCCTTGGCGACTGACAACTCGGCCACCTTCTCCTCCAGCTTTTCCGGGTAGTACTCTACAGTCTCCTTCACACCCGCCATCCAGGTATCATGCATATTTTCATAAAGAAGCCGCTCCTCACCAAGCTTGCCGCTCCTCCTCCTGAGGTCATCCACCTAACGCGACAATTTCTGAATTATTTCAAATTGGTTGTCACTCAAAGCACTGGAGAGAGGCCTAGAATCTGCCATTGTTGAGAAAGCATGAGAAAAAACCGGGGTATCAAAGGGACTCCTTCGTTCAAGAAGAAAGGAAGTCACGAGTCATTCTAAATAAACGTCTTGCAAGGAGATGGTGCCATTCACAAAGGCACCCTTGTCCTCAGAAGACTGGCAAAGTTGGTGACTCAGCAGCACAAAAGAGACAAAGACAAAATAAATAAATAAATTCATTAATTTGTCTCAATCAGGGGCACTACTCCCCTACATAGCGCAAGAAGCCGGGGGAATACAGGTCAAGGGTTATTCTTTTCCTTGACCGGATGATACCCCAACTTCTCCAACAGTACATAGGTGGTGGCCAGTTCGCTCTGAAGAACCCGAATCCGTTGGGTAGCAGCCTCGAGCCTCCGGCTTTTGTCAGCAAGCTGGTCGTTCAAGGCAAGCAGGCTGACAAATGTCTTCCAAACAGGCGATGGTCATCAGCTCTATACGGCGATCCTGGTCTTCGATCTCTAGAGTCATCTTCTCCCGCATATCCACAGTATACTTCTGGATAGTACTCCGGTCATCAGCCATTCTCCAGCAAAAGCTACAGCAACGACAACAACAACAACAACAACAACAAACAGGGAACGAAGAGAGAAAAGTGAACATCCTTCTACACCTCCGGCTCTCTATTTATAAAGGAGGAAAGAAACCCTAAACCTTGATCCAAGGGATGTGGAATCGTCATCAAGAAGCGTGTCAAGGAAGGAATCCTCCGAATCTCAATAGCTGGGGAAGATATTGCTAAGATCTTTCCCAAGAAGATTTCCTACTTGACAAAGAGGGGGCGATGTGTGTACCCTAGGTAAAAAACCCGACATGTGTCACCGATGGTTGTATAAGAAGCTAAACCGGGAGCACCTAAGCAGTAGCCAGCCAAGCCTGGGCTATCGGGTAGGGCCCAACCCGGTTTTAAGAGATCCGCATACGCTATGTGGACCTCGACTCACCGGATAGTCCACTATCAATGGGTGGATCCCCGGTTACTGTAGAAGAAGTTGAACCGTGGGCTCCCATACATTGACCAGGCCTACCTCAGTCAAATAGGCCAGGTCCGATCCAGTAAGGTCCAACAGCGACAGGGGCTCATCCAAAGGCTTAGCACAGAAGTCCATACGACCTGGCCAGGGAGTATGCAATGTAGATTGGGCCTCCGGTCAGAGGGGTCAAGCCCAAGTATTTGCTTTCAGGCATGGTCAATCCAAGCCCCAACCAACTAGATACGTCCAGCGAGATTCCAGGCCAACAGAACCCATGGTTCTACCCCGCTGGAGAAGATAAAGGAAACCCAGGTTGAACCAGGACCTATCAGAGGATGCCACATGGCAGTCATCCTGGTCAAAGGGGATTCAAACCAAAGGGATAACCACTCGGCGGCATACAAGCTATTCCCAAGGAAAACATCTTCACAGTTGAACAACATGAGTTCGTGCAGTCAAAACCGGAGGGGCGGTTCAGCCAGCCTCCTTCGGCCTACTACTAATACAAGAGTTCTAAACATCCTGAACTACGAGTCTTTCACTGAGCAACTCCATTAGAGCTTAGTGGAAGCAGAGACTTGATTCCAAGTTCATCATCTTGGATACGTAGGCTGCCTGATCCTGATCAGGTCCAGTCTCACAGTATACCCCCCATCCTATCTCTGTCTATACAAGACTTTCATTGTAACTGTACGATTAATGTATACATATCTCGAGTTTGTGGATCAAATTTTTGCACCCACAAACACCTCTATAAATTGTTCTACCATATCACTAAAGATGTGTAACATACACCTCTGGAAAGTAGCAGGTGCATTACACAGACCAAAAGGCATACGAGCATAAGCGAAAGTGCCAAAGGGACAAGTAAATGTTGTCTTTTCCTGATCTTCAGGGGCGATAGGAATTTGATTGTAACTGGAGTAACCATCCAGGAAATAATAGAAGGAATGACCAGCTAGACGTTCCAACATCTGGTCTATGAAGGGAATAGGAAAGTGGTCCTTCCGGGTGACTGTATTAAGTTTTCTATAGTCGATACAAACACGCCACTTGGTTGGAACTCGAGTGGCGGCTTGTTCGTTTTTATCATTGGTAACTACAGTCATGCCGGCCTTCTTAGGAACCACATGAATAAGACTAACCCACGGACTATCTGAGATAGGATAAATGACACCTGCATCCTAAAGTTTAAGAATCTCAGCTCGAACAACTCTTTCATCGCAGGGTTGAGACGTCTCTGAGGTTCACGAGAAGTTTTAACATCGTCCTCAAGATGAATATGATGAGAACAGACAGAAGGGCTAATTCCTTTAATGTCGTGGATAGACCAGGTAATAGCAGAACGATGCTCTAAGATAACTTCTAAAAGTTGACTCTCTTGTTCGGTAGTAAGAGATGAAGAAATGATAACAGGATGACTACCGTTTGAATTGAGATAGGCATATTTCAGCTCAGGAGGCAGAGGATTCAGAGTAACAGAAGGTGGAGTAATGGTCTCTACTTGGGTCTCAGAATCTATGCTACAAACCACATCAAGGGCCTCAGGGTATTTAGGTTCAAAGATAGGCACATAATCAAGGAGAGTATTGGTCTGGGCAATAGATTGGTCAACGTCAAAGTCTACATTATGCATGGCAAGGCAATGAACAATCGGATCTTCAGGGTAATAACGATGCACCATCTCAAAAGGTAATGAGTCTAGAAGGCACACATCCTCGCATAAGGAAAGATCAGGGGGTTGTTGGCCAAGGTTAAATATATTAACTTCAACAGTCATAGAGCCAAAAGTGAGAACCATGGAACCGTTCTGGCAGTTTATGAGAGCATTAGAGGTGGCTAAGAATGGACGACCAAGGATGATGGGTACCGAATCATCGACAGTAGGTTCAGTATCCAATACCACAAAGTCAACAGGATAGTAAAAGTCAGACATTTTAACTAATAGGTCCTCAACTATACCTCTAGGTACTTTCAATGATCTGTCGGCCAGTTGTAATGACATTTTCGTGGGTTTCATGTTTGTTAGACTCAGGCTGAAGTACAAAAAGAAAGCAAAAGGTTAACACTCGCTCCTAAGTCTAGCAAAGCTTTTCCCATGAACTTGTCACCAAGCTTGCAGGGTATGGTCGGTTTTCTAGGGTCGTTATATTTTACCAAACCATTATGTTGGACAAGTGCAGAGAATTCTTCCGCCACAAACGCGTTTTTAGGCACATTTGTTTTTCTCTTGGCGGTGCATAAGTCCTTCAAGACCTTAGCATAGGAAGGTATCTGTTTAATAGCCATGAGGAAGGGTATATTAATATTTATATGTTTAAACACATTAAGTACTTCCTCTGCTTGGACTTCCTTCAGAGATCTTATGAGTCTCTGGGTGTAAGGTACAGGTGGGTTGTAAGTTCGTGGAGGATCCACAATCTCACGGGCAGTCTTCTTCGGCTTAGAGGTGGTCGACTCATTAGTCGGAGGGTTAGGTGGGGCAACAAGTGCAGAGGTAACCGGGGTCACAATGTTGGGACTCGGTGTATAATTAATTTGATTATCGACCTGGTTTCCTGACCTAAGGGTGGAAACCGATTTTACTTCAGCAAGCGGTACAGACGGAGATGGACTGTCCCGGAAATCTACCTCTTTCATCAAGTTTTTGTTCAATCCTCTGGATCGCCTGGGCATTTAACTCGATGGACGCCTGGGTCTGTTGAATAAAACGTTCAAGCACATCCTCAAGGGAAGTTTTAGGAGAGGCAGATTGAGTAGTTGGCATACGGTCCCTGGAACCACTCATGGGATGAGTACTGTTCGAGTAAGGGGGGACCAGTGCCCTGTTCTGATTATCAGTATTACCAACAAACATGGCATTGCTACGTTGCCCATAAAAGTTATTAAAACTAGGTGGAGCCGCATAATGATTATTAGAATAAGAGAGATTTGAGCTATCCATGTATGGGTACGTGGCATTGCCCTTAGTAAAGTTGGTTCTCCCGGCGAGTTAAACGCACAGGCTTCCTCAGTTTCTGGTGAATTAACAAGGAGAGGGCAAAATTCAGCAGTGTGGGTCTGGTCATGACAAGCATCGCATGAAAGAGTGGAGGCACTCATAATAGTTGATGGGCTATTTAAGGATACGCCAAGTGCTGCTACCTGTTTAGTTAAACCATGAAGTAAATTTTTAAGCTCAGAGTCGGGTTTGACTTCATATAGACCTCTAGGTTTATCAAATAAGTCTGGGGTAGTTTTTCTCGGGGTATGTCCAGGTACATCCCATTGCTGGCTATTAGTAGCAATCTTTTCAACGAAAGCTAGAGCCTTGGTGGTGGAGTAATCAAGGAAATCTCCACCACTCATGCTTTCAACTGTGTTTCTAGTCTGGGTATTAAGGCCTCTATACAGAATCCTAACTTTTTCAGTGTCATCGACTTTGTGGTGTAGACATTGAAGAAATAGGTCGTGAAACCTCTCCCATGCATCAAAGAATACCTCGCCCTCTTTTTGCCGGAAACTTCTTATGGCATCAACTATGTCATTAGTTCTAGTAATAGGAAAGAATTTGGTCAAAAACGTTTTACTTAGTTGAGCCCAAGTGGCAATAGAATTGGAAGGAAGGCCATGTAACCAGTGAGATGCTCTATCCTTAAGAGAAAAGGGGAACAATCTCAAGCTAACTTCCTCCTCAGATAAGTGTTTTTCCCTAAAAGAATTGAGAACAGTTAGAAACTTATTGAGGTGTTGATATGGATCTTCCCGTGGAAGTCCATGGAACTTAGGCAACATGCCCACGATATGTGGGCGAATGCAATAGACTATCGGCATTTGTCGTAGGTAAGACAATGCAAGTAGGTGGCCCAGTGGCCAAAGGTGAAAAGTAATCCCGAAGGGTAGCTTCTTGAGCCATAGGTGCAGGATTTACTTCAGAAGGTGAAGTTGAGTCGTTTAACTCTTCTTCAGAAGGTATGGAGGTTGAGTTGTGAAATTCTTCCTCAAGAGTAGCGAGGTCCGTGATTGTGCTCTTTGTGTAGATTATAGGTTTGGACATGATTTTAAGTGATCTAAGATGCATGCAACATGCGCATTACATATGTCATATAAGTCCTAACCATTCAAAAGCATCGAACAAGGGGCTAAAAAACTGACTCAATTTTGTGTTCACCCAAGTCAATGAGTTCTTTCCAAGCTTCGTTTATGAATTCTCCCTATATTTTGATAGTCAAGCAGCGAATAACCAGTGTGGAAGGTATTCCGTGTCTAAATACGTTCCTTAATTAAATAACCACAGTGATAGAGATTAATCCGTAGGGGTTCCAGACCCAATTCCTAACTTGTGCTCCAATAAAAGAATGGTTCACACAGTACTAGTTGAAATATCTGCTCAAGGTCTCAAATGAACATCGTGATAGCATGGCTTTAGTTGATTCAATTTTAAGGCTTAGTATATTGCAATCAATTGATATTAGGTTTCACTTATAGGCCAGGTCCGCCTTGCAGTCCCGGTTTAATAAATAGAAACAGAAATTGAAATCAAGCAACAATCAAGGTCATGCTAATCAATACATAAACTCCTCTTGCAGGGGATTCGAGGAGGGTTAGGAGAATGCGTACCTCCCACTTTGTGCTAAAAAGTAAAAATTGCCAAACAAGCGCACAAAAGTGGGGAGAAGACGAGTTGAAGTCGACTAAGAGGAAACCGCTCCTTGGGTTTCAATCGTCCTTAGGAGTCGTTCCTTAGTAGACTCAAGGCTAGCTCCACAACCTTGCTCTACTATCCGCCGCGAACACACAATAAAATAAATCCTAACAACACCTACTTTACAAATATTACAACTGCGACCCCTTCGTGGATTGAATAATTAAATAACTTACAAGTCCTTAAAAATGGTGAAAAAAATAGACTACTTAGTTCACCTCACAATCTCTCAACAAGAAATAAATTAGCTCAAAGGGAGTTCTGGAACGCTCTGGAAAAATCACGTAAAACGAGAAAATTCCCTGCCTGGAACTCGACTCGAGATTGTTAAAGGCCAAACTGAACTCGACTCGAGATCAGGCCCAGTTTGAACCAGTCTTTTCTTAAAAATTTGATCTTGACTCCGTTTTTTGAGCTTTTTTCAATCCGTCTTCGCTGCGAGATCAATAAGCGGACTAAGTAACAAGACACTTAAAAACAACAATAAAAAGAATTAAAAATAGAAGGGTGGGAGGGATAGAAGTGGGATGATGTCCCAAAACTACGATTCTCGCTTGTGTTTGAATGAACTCCGTTCCTTAGAGCGGCAACGACGCCATTTTGATATTGAGGAAAAAGGATCCTACTATCAAAAGATTATATTTTTAACTTGAAGTTCCTTCTTGTGCTTGTATAAATTCGTTGTCAAAGTAGACAAGTAACAAGCAAGGGTCGTACCCACCTCAGAGGGGGAGATCTTAGCTCAAACACAATAGAAAACAAGTGTAAAGAAACACCAAGAGAATCAATAATAAGAATTGAGATTGATTCTACTTTCTATAGGCAATAATAATAAGTAAACCCTAACTTAAGAATATGGTAGAGATGAAAAGAAGATATATGATGACATAAAGGGAAGAGTTGGTATCCACAAACTAAATCATGCAAACATAACATGTTGTTCCTTCATGTTCAATCTATAATAACTAATTAGTCACCTCTCGGTTATTCCAACTAATCATTAATACCTATAATAATCAAGTAGTCACCTCTCAGCTATTCCACCTAATTAAAACGGGATTCTCTTATGCATGCTATTGAATATGTCTCGTTAATTAAACCCTCACCTCTCAGCTATTCAATCTAATTAACTTAACATATTATTCATAACTAAATCATCACCTCTCAGTTATTTGATTTAATCACAAAAGGGTTCCAATAAAAGATATATATTGCAAACATGTAATAATCACCTCTCAGCTATTTCACTACACATCTACAATAAATATAAATACTACCATTAAAGCTAGGTCTCTCTAAACCCTAACATTAATATTTTAACATCATGGATAACAATAACATGCAAATAATCATACTTACCTCATATCGCGAATTAGAAGTAAATAAGCATTAAGAACTTTGAATCAAAATGAACAATAAGAACAAACATGGTGCTTTTGCATAATCTAGAGAGCTTCTACCATCCCCCTAAGGAGATTTAGCTACTCATCCTTGATGATGAAACCAAAGAATAAATAAATAAAACACAATACATCATAATGGAAGAATAATAGAATTGATATTGAATTGATACAATGAAGAAGAAGATGAACTTTTCTTCAATGAAAGTTGATCTCAAAGAATAACTAAAAGATGATAACTAAACCTTAATTACAACTTCTCTTATATAGAAAATACAAAGTAGAATACTTGCATGCAAAGACTTCCAAATTAGGTCAAATTCGTGGCTGCTGCTGTTGGTCTTCTAGAGGCATTAGGTAATTAGAAAAACCTAATTCTCTTGGGCTTAGGTTGTAGCTTGGACCAATACCTTCAGTTTGATAGCTCATGGGCCCAAATCAGACTTCTGGATCTTCTTGTGGAGCCTTTTTAAGTATGGACTTAAATAAGGCCTAAAATAAAAATTCTGACTTGTAGGCTTAACTAGGTCCCGGTTTGGGCTGAGAATTGGACCGCCCCACTTTGACCTAAAGTCAAGTCAACAGAGCTGACTGTGGGGTGCCCTCAACAGATCTTGTGGGTGCAAATATCAATTCTCCTTCCTATGTGCAAATAACACCTTTTTTGCTTACTTTTCTTGACTTTTCGCGGGCCTTTACATAATATTCGTATTTCGGCTCATGAAACCTACACAAAAGACAAGAAAACACTAATCAATAGATATAATACAATAATATAAGCTAAGTGCTATACAAACAAGGTGTTATTAGGGGGACAAATATACACTTTTGAGGTCCGATCAGCCGACTGTTTGTGATCGAACAAAAGGTTTCGTGTTCTTCATCAACCAATCAATGTTTCTCGAACTCGGAATGAAAACACAGGTTTTGTTGCACAAATTTTTCTTTTTTCTTTTTCTACTAAAAAGTTGAAATGCTCTTCTTTATACTTTTATTATTACTTGACATATTTATATTTTTAATGGGCTAGAACTATGCAATATACAAAGAATCACCAATTAGTTGCTTTGTGTTTGAACCGTAATGGTTGCTTATTACGCATCATCATGACTACTGTCCATATAACTTTCACCAAAAATCTTAGAACTTTTCTATGAGAAATGGTTGTAACTGTTGTTATTTACATGAATTTGCTTTGTTTATTCTCATTAGACAAAACATTGAATACTTTCTCTTACTAATTCCTCAAGTTTACTATCATCGATATTGTTAAATTTTTACTCGTAAGTCAAAATAGAAGTAGAATTATCAAATAGGCCTACTTTTTTTGCCCAACTAACATGATCTTACATTATCTACATTATTACATCTGCTCATTATCATTAAACATCCATATATTCTTAGTTATATTTTTCTTATAACCAAGATTTACTTTGGATGCTTGATTGTTTTCCATAATTTTAGCCAATTATAATGTCTCTTTATGACTGTTATTTTTGAATTTCAGTTACAAAAATCAAAATTGCATTTCATGCCAACACAATTACTATCAAGTCATACTGAATGTAATCTCATTCATGATCAACATACATCTATCAATTGTGATTATATGGCAATTTATAATCTTTTTGTTATGGCCATTTGAAATCATCTATCAATTATCATTTATTTAATTTACTGTTATATTTTGTTTATTATTAGCTTTGATTATTTGACCATTGTCAAATTAAATCTCAAGGTAAAGCTATTTATTATTGTAACATACAATCATTTTATCATTATTATTTCGTTTTAAATATTTGAGATTTTATATAATTATTTGATATGAGACTGGGGGCTAACTTCTATCCCCCAAATACTAATCGTTTATTAAAAGTTTCAGGAAATGTTAAGCTCGAGGATGATAACTTTGAGTATTCATATTCATCCCTTATCATATGAGCCCATCTTCCTAAAAATTGATACCGACTTTGTTTTTCTTGTTCAAACCAAATCTTAAAGGTTTTCAAAGGAATTTGGAATAAAAGTTAGATCTTTCATGTGCATAGAAATATCACATTAAATCAACTCATAAGTCCTCAATGGCACTATCCAATGTAAATATTGTCATCATGACACGACATTCAGACTCGATTCAAAAGCAAACGCTCACAAAAGCAAACGCTTACAAAATCACGGTTTGGTTGAGATTTTAAATGCATATGAAATTTTTTAACTAGAATTCCAAATCCTTTTCCACAATGTCAATCATTCTCAAAACCATTTTCTACTTCTTATCAAGCCGACCAATTTTGGTCAACTTAATAAGAGGGGGCTATGTGTATATATATACTTATCCGACTTGGTCCGACTTGCAACGACCTCCAACGGGCTCAAGCCTATTTCAACCGACTTGATTCGACTTACAAGATAATTCTAATGACTTGGCCAGACTCAAACTCAATGACTCATCAAGGCAATGGTTACATAAGTTACAAAGTAATTACAAGATTACAAAGTATATACTCTCATTACATTCTCCATTAATTCAATTGGAGTTACACATTCTTGTAGCCTATAAATATAAAAACATTTCTACATTGCTAGAGGGGGAGACACAAAGTGATACATTCACAATCTCCCACACTCTCATCCACCATCTCCTTCTCTATTGAGTTCTCTACAATATCGAGATCCATCTTATATCAACTATATCAATAATACAATCATCTTTCCTGTGGATGTAGGCACCATTGCCGAACCACGTAAAATCATGTGTCACTCTATATATTTTTTATTATTCCATGTCGTTCTTCACTAAAGTAAATTTCTGCATTTACCGAATGAATAATAAAAGAGCACAACATTATAATGGGAAGGAGAATTGTTTATTATTATATGAATAAGAATAAGTAGAATAAATTTCAATACAAGAGCATGACCTATCTGAACCCTAGCTACTACTTCTTTTTTTTTTTTTATAGAGAATACAAAGCATGAGTCATAATGAATTAAGAAATTACTTTGCTTGCACACAAAATATACTTGCTCTCAAATTCGTGGTGGTTGCTGTAGAGATTCTAGAAGAAGCAAGACCACCTGGAAACCTAATTCTCTTGGGTCTTAGTTGTACATTTGATCAATACCTTCAGATAGACAACTTACGAGCCAAATCGGAGTTTTGGGTCATCATATACGGTCTTTTTAAGATTGGATTTCAAGTAACGGGCTTTAATAGATCTTTTGACCTGTGGGCTTCATTACAACTTGGATTGAGCTGAGAATTAGACCACCAATCTTGGACATAAATTCAAGTCCACAGGACCAGTCCAAGGGGTGCCCTCAGCAATTATACAGGTGTAAATAGTGATTTCTCTCATTGGTGCAAATAACATTATTTTAATGGGTTTTCTTGGCTTTTGGCGGGCTTTAACACAATATTCAACATTTGGCTCATGAAACCTACACAAATGACAAGAAAACACTCATCAATAGATATTACACAATAATATAAACTAAGTGCTATGCAAACAAGGTGTTATTCGGGGGATAAATATACACTTTTGAGGACTTATCAAATATTAATACCCCAAAACAACACTTTGTTTGTCGTCAAACAAACGTGAGAAGAAAAAGATATAAGGACTCAAAAGAAAAATAGAACTAAGGTGATTGCATTAACCATATGCATCAAGGCTTTAAAACGACGAGGACTTCCCAGGTGGAGGAGTTATAGTCGCTTGAGGGTTTTCCAGATAAGATACCCACAAACTTACTACAATGAATAATCCAAAGAACAGAATGTTCTACCATTTTATATCAGAAACGGAAGTCTTCCATACAGTATATCAAAGATAAGGATAAGTATTGCAAATTTGTTCATGAGGTAACGTACTAATGATACATGAAAATAAGTATAACGGTTTCAAATGCATTCAAGACAGGCGTGCGTACATACAACCACCGGTCTTAAGTTACCGTTGGAAAGGTCACTTTGACTTCTGCCTCACAGACATACACTTAGAAATAAAAATCACTCAAAGATGGTATTTATCATTTTACCTTAAGGTGAGGAAAAAAGATGGACAAACATCTCACATATGTCAATAATAACGGACTGGTGTAATGGAATGAACTTAGTCTCAAAGAATGAAAAAGTTAACCTTGCTTGAGTGTAGAGACCCTATTTTTATGATTTTCTTATATATTTATATATACAAAAGTTGGTGAGAAAGGGATTGATTTTATATGGGAAAAACATGATTTAGAATTGGACTTACTAGAATGTGAGACTATAAGAGGGACATCTACCTAAAAAGCTATAATTTTGCATGGAAGTGTTAGGTGTCATTGTATTATGTTTTAATCAGACAAGTATTGAAAATGGGTGGACTTTGTTTGACTTTAGAACATAAAAAAATATCCTTGCATCTTCTTTTCTCAAAACTGGTTTTGTTGATTAAGGAGAAGAAAAAAATAGAAGAAAGAAAAATGGTGGAGTGAAACAAACTGAAATTTGGAATGATGTTGGGTTTTTGGTTGATGGAAATGTATTTATCATGATGGAAGATTTGTTGGAGTGATTTTTAAAACGAAATTGGTGGGTTCTTGTTGGTGATTCAAGCTTGCTTCTTTGGTGAGATTGAAGTTATCATCTTACTTTCTTTTGGATTAGGAAAGGAGTTAACTCTAACCAAAGGTGAGTGATTTTCTTTTTGTGGTTTAATTACTCCTATTTTGAGTATTGAACCTGGTAGATTAAGTAGGAATTGTTGTTCATGGGTCCATGACATCAACCCATGTTCTTATTTTGGTAAATAGTCAGTACATTCTTGATTCCTGGAACCTCTGTGCTGCTGCGGCATTTTGACCATAGAAACTAAACTATTGAATATTTTTATACTATTCTAATTGGAGATGAAAGTAGGTTCTTTTATCTAGAACATTGCTGTTTACACTTCTCTCTGTTTCTGCTGTTAAATGGGTAGAAATTATGACGCAAGTCTGACAAGCAGGTTCAGGACGTCCCTAAACACCCTTTACGATAATGTCCATAACAGACTCAATACCAAACCTTTTTGGTTGATTTCAAAAACCCAGTAAACCAGAATCATGTAGCTTTATATTTTCAGTTTTAGTCGAAGGCTAAATCGATTGTTTAGTCTGTGATATATGTGGTGCAATATCTGACAGGTTTTTGCAGTGTTGCTGGAATACATTGTGATTTGTGTAGAGAACGTTATTGAATTTGTAGAAAAGTGACATGTGGAGGTTACATGTAATGGATTCCTATTAGGAATCGGTTTTCTTATTTGGCAACAAGTGTGGTGGAATTCTATTAGGATTCAATAAGGCTTTCTAATCTATTAGAAATCTAAGTTGTTGTTGATTTAGGAATTGGGTTACCAATTGGATTAACCAAAGAGGTTATAAATATTTGTCTTGTGTAACCATAAGAATTTAAGAGAGCAAAGAAGGGAGCACATAAGAAAGTATGAGTGAGGGAGATTTGTGAGGAAACCTAAACTAAGGTTTCATTAGTTATTGTGTAGTTCACTTCTCAATTATCAATAAAGCTATCTCTCTTTGTCCCGTGGATGTAGGCATATATATTGCCGAACCACGTATATTATTGTGTTTTCGTATTTTTGCTTTAGTTTACATCTTTTGTGTTTGTTTCTTCATTAATCATATCAAGATCCTGTGTATTTATCATAACAGAATTCAGTTGTGGACCTGTCTGATATATAATATGTGGTTGTTGTACTGCTTCTTTTCAGAATTATCTGTATTCTATATGCTCAATAATGATGATGTGATATAGTAGTGAATCGGTTATGTCTTGGTTATCTTTTAATCCGATTTGTAATCTTGATCATGAATTATTGTTAAGGTTATTTTGTGTGTGTTTGCTTTGTTGCGCGAGTCAGTAGCTTGACTCGGATATCCTAGCACGCCACAACTCCGAAAATATTAAGTGGGCTATAGTACCATGAGTGTACTGAATTTCGAAATGAGAAAAAGAAAAAGTGTTTTGAAAACCCTTGGTGTGTGTGTCCCAAGGTGAATTATTAGCCCGTTACCCCTTATGCTCAGGGTGAGTACCTTCTCGTTCTCATGAGTAGACGAGTGGTAAATGTATAAGCGCACTCCGGATAAGCTTAGCCTTTTCGAGGCGGCGGAATCTTAGTTGATATCCCGATGATGGATTCCGGTTATCGAAAGTGGTTGCGAGTTATCTGACGAGGCACATGGATATTTGTGTTAGCCATAGATAGTGTGTAGTATATGGCTATTGTGGAGTGTGGCTAGGGTATTAACTTTGGCTTGATTGTGATTACTTGCTTAGCTTTATTAGAAAGTGTTTTCTTTGTGACTTGCTTAGATTTCTAGCATATTATATGTATAATGATGTTTATAATTATCACGTACAAGATATTGCAGGATGGTAGGCACACTAACGTGTATGCAGGGCTGGCCTACCATAAGCTAAATGGGAACCAAGGTATGTGAAGTTAAATAATTATATCCTAGTTGTAGTTGTTCATTGTTTATCTTGTTGTGCGAGAATCATTCATACCAGCGTAAGTTGACCCAAGTTTGTATTTTGTGCATTCTTGGGTACGTATCCATATGGAGCGTAGGCGGGGAGCAGGAGCGGGATCATTATCAAGAGTAGCGGTTCTAGTATCTTTGGAGTTCGTGAGAAGATCTTCAGTTGAACATTCGGTGTATGGTTGTGAGGTAGTAGTTGGATATCTAGCATATATCTGTGTAAAATCTTTGTTTGTATTGTATTTGGAGTTCATACTAGATGTATTATAATAAGGTGTTGAGGTATCCACCGTGACCTTATGGATGTAATTTGGACTGGTTGCTTATGTATATAAGTTTAATGATTCTAGTATCATTTGTGACTTGTAGCTTTGAAAATTTTATTCCAGTCTGGATTCTTTTGAATCGTTCCTCTTCACGTCCTAAATCTTGAGATGACGAAATAAACACAGTGTGGAATTTTATCATCTTAAAATTAGGGGCGTGACATTGAGATGTCGGGTTTTTCACCTTAGCACCTTCTCACTTACTCGCCACATCCTACCATATCATATTAGATCTACAAAAGACAGTAATAGGTTGTAATTGGGCTTAGGAAAGGGCTAGAAATTGAAAAGGCTTTTGTATAATATTTTTGGAACATTCGACTTTCAATACTTGTGATTTGTAATAACAACAGTTGGATAAATTTTTGGAATTTTTCTCTTGGTAGAAGTATTTTTCTTCTTCTTGGGAAAATTCAATAAAGCTCTAGCCAATTTTTTGGAATCTTCTTTTTCTTTTGATTTTTTTGATTTTTGGAAAAATTCTGGCTTTTCAAGAATTTTTCAAACTTTTTGATTTTCAACAATTGGTTCATCTCACTACTTTGTAGATTTCTTTGTATTTTTCTTTTCTTCTTTGTAACCACAGAAACAATCATCCTTATATTCAAAAAGCAGTGGGTAAAAGGACCTAAACATTCTAATGGTAGTTACTCCCATAATGGAATTGGGTAAGGATAACGGGCTAAAGAAAAAAACTAAGTAACATGAAAGGCTCGGAATGGTCAACGTAAAGGATAATGTATCATCAAGGTAGGCCAATGTAAACAGGGCTTAACTAAATGTTTTTGTATCATTTCTAAGTACTGATATGGTGATCACATCTTGAATAAGCTACAAGACCCAACTTTATATTACACCCACTTGATGTCATCTCAAGCCTAAATGGAAAAAAAATGAGACTAAAAACAAACAATACAGAGAGGTTGAGTCTCTTGACTCCAGATGTACGTAATAACTCTCTAAGAAAAGAACGGGTCTTAAAAGCTCACTGGATTAAGTCTCCACACTTATTCCTTAAGATTCTTAAGGTGTACGTAATTGAATGTGCATGTGTATCTGCCATAAATACAAGTGAATGTCATGCTTATGCTCATGTAAATGCAGTATGAGACTTAACTACTTGGTGAAACAATAAATGTCCTTAAACTTGAAAGGATGCAATTAAACCATTATACTCATCATCAATGGTGTACTTATCCTAACTTTGGAAAAGTCTTTCTAACAAAGAATTTTTGGATTTTATCAAAAATTTTGAATTTTTACACAAGTATGGAAAAAGAAGTTTGAAAATCTTTTGCAAAAAAGGTTGTAATACTTCCCAACCCCAAAACAAGAAAAAATTGTCTTGTCCTCAAGGCTCAAACTAAGTAAAGGAATGAGTGAAAAGAAAGATATTACCATGAATGTACTAAAAACTCAAACTGTTTTTTATAAATTCCTGCCAAACAAAATTATCCCAAAATACATAAGGATTACAAAGAATTTCATACTAAGATACAATTGAAATAAAATATGAGGAAAAAAAAAGACTGACTCAACAAAAAGGAAAATCCTATCCTAATGTCTCGGAACCCAAACCACGCTTGGCTTAAAACCATGTAATTCATCACACCATGCAATTACCACGTGGATCACCTCAGTCAAAGCACCAGGTGTATCTACCATAAACTCATAGTCTTAATTTGTGTAGAACAAGAAACTTCTCATACACAGAATCAACCACCCAAGTGAATTGGCGGCTTCTCCTAATGCACCAATGTGTTGGATCCATTGATGGTAGGTGAGTCCCATCATTATACATTGCCCGCAACTCTGGAAAGTTGTAAAGGATAATCTTACAAATAGCAGCAGGGTATACCAGCTTATCCTACCTCATAATAACCACATTACGGATACAATCTAGAATCATAGTAGAGATATCAAATACATTATAACCCTGGAACATACCTGTGGGTGCAAAATTTGATCCACAAACTCGAGATATGTATTGATTAATCGTACTATTACAATGAAAGCCTTGTATAGGCATACATAAGATGGGGGTATACAATGAGACTGAACCTTATCGGAATCAGACTTGGAATCAAGTTTCTGCTTCCACCAAGCTCTAATGGAGTTGCTCAATGAAAAACTCGTAGTTCAGGAGGTTTAGAACTCTTGTATTTGTAGTAGGTCGGAGGAGGCTGGCTCAACGACCCCTCCGGTTTTGACTCCACGAACTCAGGTAGTTCCACTGTGAAGATGCTTTCCATAGAGATAGCTTGCATGCTGCTGAGCGGTTATCCCCTTGGTTTGAATCCCCTTTGACCAGGATGACTGCCATGTGGGATCCTCTAATAGGTCTTGGTTCAACCTGGGTTTCCTTTATCTTCTCCATCGGACTAGAACCATGGGTTCTGTTAGCCTGGAATCTCGCTGGACTTATCCAGTTGGTTGGGACTTGGATTGACCAAGCCTGAAAGCAAAGACTTGGGCTTGACTCCTCTGATCGGAGGCCCAATATTCATTGCATACACCCTGGCGAGGTCATCTGGGCTTCTGTGTTGAGCCTTTAGATGAGCCCTTGTCATTGTTGGACGTTACTGGGCCGAACCTGGCCTACTTGACTGAGGTGGGCTTGTTCGACGTATGGGAGGACACGGTTCGACTTCTTATACAGAAACTGGGGCTACACCCATCGATCTATCTGGTGGGTCAAGGTCCACAGAGCGTATGTGGATCCCTTGAAACCGGGTTGGGCCCTACCCGATAGCCCAGGCTTGGCTGGCTAATGCTCAGGTGCTCCCAATTTAGCTTCTTATATAGCCAACGGTGACACCTGTTGGGTTTTTTACCTAGGGTACACACATCGCCCCCTCTTTGTCAAGTAGAAAATCTGTTTCGGAAAGATCTTCGCTATATCTTCCCCGACTGTTGATATTCGAAGGATTCCTTCCTTGACACGGTTCTTGGTGACGATTCCGTATCCCTTGGATCAAGGACTCGGGTTTCCTTCCTCCTCTATAAATAGGGATCCGGAGGTGTAGAAGGATGTCCACTTCTCTTTATCCGTTCACTGTTGTTGTTGCTGAAGCTTCTTTTGAAGAATGGCTAACGACGGAGTACCATCCGGAAGTACACCGTGGACATGCGGGAGAAATCGACCCTGGAAATCGAGGACTGGGACGCCGTATTGAACTGATAACAACTGCCTGCCTGGAGGACATCTGGCAACTGCGATTGAGCCTGTTTGAATGGCCAGCTTGTTGACAAGACCCGGAGGATTGAAGCCGCCACTCAACGGATCAGGGATCTTCAGAGAGAACTGGCTACCGCACATGTACTGTGGGAGAAGCTAGGGTATCATCCGGTCAAGGAAGAGAAGAACCCTTGACCGGTACCTTCCCGGCTTCTTGCACTATGTAGGGGAGTAGTGCCCCTAGTTTAGACAAATTAATAAATTTATTTACTTATTCTTTCTTTGCCTCCTTCCTTCCGCTGAGTCACCAACTCTGTTACTCTTCTGAGGACAAGGGTGCCTTTGTGTGGCACCAGTTTCTTGCGAGACGTTTGTTTAGAATGACTCGTGACTTCCTTTTTTCTTGAACGAATGAGTCCCTTTGACACTCCGGCCTTCTTCTTGCTATCCCGACAATGGCAGATTCTAGGCCTCTCTCTAGTGCACTGAGTGACAACCGATCTGAGATGGTTCAGAAATTGTCGCGTCAAGTGGATGACCTCAAGAGAAAGATCGGCGAGCTCCATGAGGAACAACTTCTTCATGAAGATATGCATGATACTCGGATGTCGGGTATGAAGGAAACTGTAGAGTACTACCGGGAAAAGCTGGAGGAGAAGGTGGCCGAGTTGTTAGTCGGCAAGGAGCGAGCAAATTTCGCTGTGGTTATGTCTTGGAAGGCTGGGTATGCCGCTGCAAAAGTCAAGTATGGTCTTCCTGACTCGCCTGAGGGGTCCGGTCTGAATCCTCAGTCTCCCCTTTTGATGTAACTCAGCTCCGGTCGCACTATGTAGGGGACTTGTTGCACCCCGTATAATGTTTTTTGTAATAAAATACTTTCTTTTTATTACTGTCTTGAGCTCTGGTAGATAAGTCCGGTTATTTTCACCATGATGAGTGTAGGAACACATGCCGGTCAATCTTCCCTGGACCGTGATGACGTAGACCGGGGGTCCACATGTCGCTGATCTGGACCATATGGACCCCACTTGTATCTACTGAATGGATCTTGCTGAATGTATGATGTGGATCTGAGCTCACGTGGGTCCCAGATGACTGTGCGGTGTGTGCCCCAACTGACTAAGTGGGCCCCACTTCGTCTTCTCTAAAATCTTCCTTTGTTGGCGGGAAGATGTACAACTTTAATTTCCAGTGAAAAGCTTATGACTTTTCGATGATCGAGTCATTAAACCAGTTGGTTTAATGATCTCAATGAAGAGTTCATTAAAAGAACCTGGAATCCCATTAGTCGCTGGGCTATGGGCTGTTCCTTATAAAAAGGGAAGGCTCGAAAGAGAGAAGGGTATACCCTTCACTCTCTTTCTCTTCCTTCTTCTTTATTTCCATTTCGCTCTGCCGGAACCCTAGGTTCTGAGATTCCAAATTCCGGTGATTTCGTGCAAATTCAACTCCAATGATGAGGAGAACTTTAGTTCTGAGCTCCAGCAGCGAGGAAAAGCCCCAGAATTCGCCTCCCAGTCGCTCTGCTAATGAGGGCGGACCAAGTAGTACTCTGGTGACGGGTCACCCTTCGCCTGCTGGTGTGGTGGAGGTGGCTCTTAAGGATTTTGCTGAGCCTTCAGTTGAAAGGCCAAGGAGGAGGTGGCAAGCTTCCTCCAACCTGCCCCAAAATCCTGAACTCAAGCGGATGAGCGCGGCGGAAGTTCAGGAGCAGCTTGGCTGGAGAGGGGTCCGGTTTAGTTCCCACCCCTCCATTTCAGACGGTTGCTCCGGCAACGTGATCGCGGTAAGTCCTTATCAGCTCTTGTATGGCATGCAGCTCTCGCTGCATTCTTCTATTATGAGGTTATTGTCGTGGTGGGGGATCTCACCCGGTCAGATGCACGTGTCCTTCTGGATAATTGTGCGTCGGATCGGGGTGATTGCCCTCGACTTTGAGGTTCCCTTTGGCTAGGTCGAGATGTTCATGCTCATGAAGCCGGTCGCCCGGGAGACCAAGGAATGTTGCTTCTAAGCCATTTCTTGGCGTACTGCCCGGAGGCTGTCTGGATTTCCCAATCACTACGGGAATTGGTTCGAACTCTGCTATCGGGTGTCAGAGTGGTAGTCTGACTGCAGTATACTGGTGCCATGGGACTTCATAGGTAAGCATGCGCCTGACCTTTCTTTCATTTTTGCTCTTATGTTTTGGGTGCTTGCTGAGCTCCGGCTCAGGAACAGTAACATGCTTGTGCTTGCAGGGAAACGTCAGCTTTAGGTATCTCTTCCGGCGGGGGTGGATCCTTCTGCGACTGAAGGGAACATTGAACACTTCTTCAGCCTTCCCGCAGACCTGCGGGACCTGACACTTCCTGATCAGATCGTAACACATATCCGCTACCTGGCGAGGCTTGCCCTGTCGGCTCCTCCGCAAGTCGTGGAAGTAGAGTCCAGCTCTGGTGAGTGGGCTGCCACTGTGGAGAGCACAGTCCCCAGCGTCGAGGTGGAGCCTCCGGTTGAGAATGAGGCTGTCGATCTTCAGAGGGAGATGGAAGACTGGCCGGATGAGGTTTTTCCAGTCGGGGGAAGATATCCTCATGATGAGCCCATGCTGGATGTCATCCCAGTTGTCGGGGATGTTCAGGTCAGTGATGCTAGCTCCGTTTGTCATTCAAACCCTCCCTTGGGTCACCGGAGGAGGCCGCATGTCTTTTATGGCTCATCTGACTCCTCCGGTGATCCAAGCCTGATGTCGAGGGATAGCGGACTTCTGTTGTCCCGTTCGTCTGGTGAATCAGCTACTGAGGGATTCTTTCCTACCCCGGTACAGGTACATGCTGAGGTGGACAACCTGGCCCATCCAGACATGGTGGGAGGTGTGTACGAAGAGACGGTGGTCGCCTCTGCTGCTGAGGGAGAGGTACCAGCAGTGGTTCCGGGGGTCCGCTGGATGAAGGGGACGCCCCCAGTGTTGGAGATGCTAGAGTTGAGGCTCCGGTGGAGGTAAGACCTTCCCAGCCTCCTTCTGGCAAGACTGTGGTAGACGAGTCAGCCCACGACTCGAAGATAGTTGCCTCTGCCTACCCTGCTGACCAGGGAGAGGCTGTGCACCTGAGGAGGGAGGATGCCATCCCTCGGGCGCTAAGGGGACTGGTGATGGGGACTAGCCGGATTTGTAGTGGCTCTCGGGTCCTTGTTAAAGATGCTCTGGCCGTTAAAGACGTCTTGACTGAGGTGGAGTTCCCACTGTGCAGTTGGGCCCTGAACCAAATGAGTACCAGCCTGAGGCCACTCCGAAGTTCTCACTGCCGGCGTTCACCATTCATCCCGCATTTTTGAGTGGGGAGCCGATATCTATTGGGGACTCCGGCATCATGAACATTCACACCGCCTTTGACTACATCTTCCAGAATCTTCTTTCGGAACACCATGCATACTACAGCCGCCTTGAATGCGGTATGGTTCTCTGCCTTGAATTCTGGCTTTAGACTTGTTGATGCCTTTATGCTTTCGGACTACTTCTTCTCTTGCCTGTTAGACACAAGCGGCGATGGCCCGGTATTTGAGCTGAGTGTCAAACCCCCGGCCTTCTGCCTTGGAGAATCTGGAGTGCCTGCGAGCTGAGAATCGTCAGCTCGAGAAAGACCTGGTGGCGGCCAACAGTGACTGGTGGGCTCTGGAAGAGGACAAGCAGACCATGGTGACAGACTATCACAATCAGGATTTTACCCTGACCGCTGCTCTTCAGAGGGAGGAGGATGCCAAAACTTCCTTGGCAGAGCTGGAGGCCACTTGCGGGAAGCTAACCCAGGAGACGCTAGAGCTTGAGCGACGTCTTATCCTCAAGGAGGCAGTGTATGACCGGGCCACTGAAGAGCTCCGGTTGGCAAAGGCTGTCTATGAACTGGTCCTCCACCAATTGGAGAAGGCGAAAAAGGGCGGTAATGGGCCTATTCCTTCTTCGCAGCCTCAGTTACTCTAGGCTTTTGTAGAAAGGTTCCTGTCTCGGTTGCCAGGGGACTCCTCTTGTACATCGTTTTTCTTAAAA
Source organism: Aquilegia kansuensis (assembly GCA_020826895.1). Lineage (NCBI taxonomy): Eukaryota > Viridiplantae > Streptophyta > Magnoliopsida > Ranunculales > Ranunculaceae > Aquilegia > Aquilegia kansuensis. The sequence goes on from CM037007.1 coordinate 22,110,181, forward strand.
AGAAATAAAAATTTTGTTGTGCAAAAAAAAAATACCTTGTTAGAAATTTTTACCTTATTTACAACATTTATTACAACTGACTATCTCCCCCGCCCACATATCGTTTTAAGGAGTTTTCCTTGGGATGATAACAATTCCTTTTCTTGCTGACTCCATGGCGATTCATGGTCTCCGGCTGAAAGGGGTTCGTCCCTGCATTACAAGCTTTGACCCGAGGGTAGGCTAGCTCGCCTAACAACCCCGATTCTTAAGAGTGGATAGCCTCGCTCTTAAGATTGGTTTCCGAGTCCGGAAGCTAGGTCCAGGCATCATGGGCCTAAAAGGAGTGTAGCTCCGTTTAGGGCTTAGCCAGGATCGGAAGCTAGGACCGGGCATCCTGGGTTGGATGGGGTTTGATCCCTATCATCCTCGGTTTCCAAGACCGGATGCTAGGTCCGGGCGTCTTGGGCCTAAAAGTAGCATAACTCTGCCTTTAGGGCTTAGCCAAGATCTGAACCTAGGTCTGGGAACCCTGGGTTGGATGGGGTTTGATTCCTGTCATCCTTGCTTTCCAAGATTGGAAGCTAGGTCCGTGCGTCTTGCGACTAAAAGGAGCATAACTCTACTTTTAGGACTTAGCCAGGATCAGAAACTAGGTCCGGGCACCTTGGGTTGGATGGGGTTTGATCCCTGTCATCCTTGGTTTCCAAGACTAGAAGCTAGGTCCGGGCGTCTTGGGCCTAAAAGGAGCATAACTCTCCATTTAGGGCTTAGCCAGGATCAGAAGCTAGGTCCGGGCACCCTGGGTTGGATGGGGTTTGATCCCCCTCATCCTTGGTTTCCAAGACGGGAAGCTAGGTCCAGACGTCTTGGGCCTAAAACGAACATAAATCTGTATTTAGGATTTTCTCCTAGGTTTCCAGCGGTTGTATCCTAAGTCATGACTTTGACTTTCCGCATCACCCAGTCGTCCGGATTGAATTTCCTCTTTACGACTCGGTTGTCATATCCCCTTTTGATGGTCTCCAAGTACTGGAGGAGGTGCTGCAGGGCCTGTTCTCTCTTGTCATCAAGAACAACTTTTTCTCTTGCCAGAATCCCCTCGTTCTCCCCGGTTAGGACTGCATCAGTGCGCGTTGTTGGAGCTAGCAGTTCTGTTGGCATTACCACTTATGCTCCAAACGTGAGTTGAAAGGGTGTCATACCGGTGAACCTCCTTGGGGTGGTCTGGTATGCCCATAAGACCCCCGCGAGTTGCATTACCCAATTGCCTTTTGCCTTATCCCGTCGCTTCTTGAGTGTATCCAAGATGACCCGATTGGATGCTTCTACCTGCCCATTCCCCTGGGGGTAATATGGGACTGAGAAATTATGCTTGATCCGCAAGGACTTGTAGCCAGATGTTATCGCAGTTGAACTGTTTTCCATTATCTGACACTAGCTCTTGAGGAATCCCGAATTTGCAGATTATGTCTTTCCACAAAAATCTTCTGAGGTCGGAGGCATATACATGTACTAATGCTACTGCTTCGACCCATTTGGTGAAATAATCTGTAGCGGCCAATAGGAATCTGACTGAATGTGGAGCTTTCGGGAGCAGTCCCACAATATCCAATCCCAACTTGGCGAAAGGCCATGCGCTCAGGATGGGATGTAGTTTATTTGCAGGGGCATGTCTGACCGGGGCATGCTTCTGACTTGAGAGGCATGCCTGTGTGAACTTCTTGGCATCTTTCATCATGTGCGGCCACCAATATCCTTGCATCATTGTCTTCTGTGCAAGATTTTTGCTTCCGGAATGGTTGCCGCAGATCCCAGCATGGACCTCTTTTAGTATGATCAAACCTTGCTCTGGAGTAAGGCATATGAACAAGACCCCGGAACCATGGCTCTTCATGTACAGCCTGTGTGACCCCCGGTGCGGTATGGCAGTGAATTTCCATACATCCCTCTTGACTTTGGCTGACAGCTTTGGGTCTTCAGGGAGTAAATGGTGGACAAGGAAGTTGATGTATGGCTTCCTCCACTCTTGACCGTTGCTGGATTGCAACTCGGTGTCGATTTTGTCTACTTCAGAATTCAGGTTGTCTGGAATGTCCTCAATTTATTCCTCCGGTGGGAGTTCCAAATCGATGTGGACATGCGAGAGCGGCGGTTCTAAAGGTCTGGTTTGTATGGTTCCGTTGAAGGTGGCATTGCTTCTAACCAGCCTCTAGTAAGACCAGGATTCCAGTCTTCGAGTTGTGATTCTAGTGGGTCCTGTGTCTGGACCTGAGATGGTTGACTCGACTCATCTTATGTGCTCAACTCGTTGCTGGGCTGTGAAGCTTCTTCATCTTTTTTTTTTGTCCTCTGGTGGTAACCATGAGAACATCCTTCCAATGTCTACACTCCAGAAGATAGACCTCCGGTAGCGGCACATCTGGATCTTTGGGCCCGATACTCGGCTCTTTCTGGTATCCGATTGATAGCTGTCGGGGTTCTATCGTGCTGATCGAAGAAGAAAAGATATGCCAGGACATGTGCGTGCCTGACGTCTATCCAGGGTCGGTGCTCGACTGTGATGAATCTGAACTTCCCTGCGATGGAGTGGACGACATCAAGATACTTTGCCATCCGGCTGTCCTTGGCTTGGAAGGATCCGGCGAACTGGTTCGCCACCTAGATTTGAATCTGTCTTGACCATGACTTTCCGCGCCCCCAGTTGAATCTGTCCATTTGGGCTGATCAGAAGACAACCTATGTCGGATCCTGCGTAGTTACTGGATCCGTCTGTATAGAATGTCCATGTTTCGTTCTCTCCTATGGCCGAAGACTCCTGTGACCGGGGGGCATCGTTCGCCCCCAGTGTATCCTCCTCTAGTTCTGGATTGACCGGGATATCCCTGATGGGAAAGTCTGCCATCAAGGAGGCTATCGCATGCTCTTTCTCCACGGTTCTGGGTTCGTACTGAATGTTGTATGCGCTGAGGTAGCAGGACCATTCGATCAATCAATTAGACTCTTCCTGCTTCCCAAGAGCTTTTCTGAGCAGGAACTCTGTGTAGACTTTGACTGCTCTAGCTTGGAAGTAAGGCTTTAGCCTCCTGGCTGCATGTATGACTGTCAGGGCTATCTTTTCGATTTTCGAATATCTTGTCTCAACTCCCTGTAACACTTTGTTGATGAAGTAGATCGATTGGCTTCTCCTCCGGTTCTTCCACAAATATAACCGCGCTAACTGCTATATCGGATGTGGCCAGATAGATGCCGAATGGTTCCCCAATCTGTGGTGCTGTGAGGACCGGAGGTTGAGTGAGATATGCTTTGATCTCATCAATGGATTGCTGACAAGTAGGATTCCATTCCGCATTAGCTTTGATTGTGTTGAAGAATGGTTTGCATCGCTCTGACTACCAGGACATGAACCTATTGAGAGCGGCTAACCTCCCGGTTGGCCTCTGGAATTCTTTCACTGTCTTTGGGGCGGGGATTTCCAGGACTGCCCGGATTTGATCTGGATTGGCTTCTATGCCCCGGTTGGTGATGATGAAGCCAAGGAACTTGCCAGAAGAAAGGCCAAAAGAACATTTGGCTGGATTCAGTTTCATGTTGTACCGTGTCAGGGTGTCGAATTTCTGCTGCAGATCTTGCAAATGATTGTATTTCTCTCTGGTTTTTGACCACTATGTCATCTATGTAGACTTCCATGGTCCGGCCTATGAGCTCGTTGAAGATGGTGTTGACCAGCTTCTGGTATTTTGCTCCGGCATTCTTCAGACCAAACGGCATCACCCGGTAGCAGTAAAGCCCCCGGTCGGTGATGAATATGGTATGCTCCGGATCTTCTTCGTGAATTGGAATCTGGTTGTAACCGGAGTAGGCGTCCATGAAGGACAGTCTTTGATATCCAGCAGTGGCGTCCACCATGTCTGCAATCCTGGGGAATGGATATGAGTGCACAGGACATGGTTTGTTAAGATTGGTAAAATCGATGCAAACTCGAATCTTACCATTTTTCTTTGGGACAGCCACAATGTTGGAAACCCAGGTAGGGTAGATGACTGGTTTGATGAAGTTCACCGAAAGTAGTCGATCGACTTCCTCGTTGACCGCCAACTTTTGATTTGGTGCCATTCGCCTTGGTTTCTGCTTGACCGGTTTGAACTGATGATCAATGTCCAACTTGTGGCAAGCGACCGCAGGATTTATTCCTGGCATCTCGTTGACACTCCACGCGAAGATGTGGTGATTCTGTCGGAGCAGAGTGATCATGAAATCATTCTCTGCCTCCAGTAGACCGGAAGAGATGTAAGTTGTCTTGTGGGACTCCAGTCCTACAATAACTACCTCCAGCTCGTCGACCGCTGGTGATATCCCCGCCTTTGTGTCTGGCTTCCCCTTGACAGACTTATCGGGAGCTGATTGCTATTGATGGGAGTCTGTCAAGAAGATAGTGTTCCCCTTAGTCTCGGAGATGGACTTTCCTTTGACAGCATCGAGATGGCACTTGAATGCCATCCCTTGGTCTCCCTTGACTCTGCAAATTCCGTTGGGAGTCGGCAATTTGAGGCTCTGGTGGAAGGTGGACACTATGGCTTTCATTTGATGAATCCAGTCCCTTCCCAGAATAACGTTGTAGAAGGAGGGGGAGTCGACCAGCGGGAAGTCAATCCCAACGGTGTTGAATCCCGCCGTGATTGACAGGTGGACCCGCCCGGAGGACTGTGTTGACTCCCCATTGAACCCATAGATAGAAGTCTCATCAGATTCGATGAGACCCTTAGATAGCTCCATAGCTTTGTAGGCGCATGAAAACATGAAACTGGAGGTGCTGCCGACGTCGACCATGACTCGCCGGACCCAGTAAAGACCAATCCATGCTGTGATGACCAGGGCATCATTGTGTGGATAATGCACGCCCCTTTCGTCTTCTTCTGTGAATGTCAAACCTCCGGGGACAATGGACTCAGTGTTCGTCCCTTTCCACCGAAGCTTTTCCCGGGCATGTCCAACCTCATGGAGATGTCCTATCCACCAGAGCTTTTGCCGGGCACAATTCTTCCTTTCTGTCTTAGAAGAACCAGGTGCCTGTACGTGGAAAACGTATACAATTCGATCTCTGGCTTTTAACTGTTCGACTGCTCCGGTCTGTACCATATACAGGATGAGGCTGGCATCAACCAGATGCTGCATTTCGTACTTCAACAACCTGCAGTCCTTCAGCTCGTGACCGTAATCATAGTGATGATCACACTTCTTGGACTTATCTCTCTTGCCCTCCGGGTCTACCGGAAAATGGGCAGGTTTGTTGAGCAGCCTTTGTTTTTTATCTTCTTGAATACTTCCTCGATCGGGAATCTCAAGGGTGTGAAAATTCCATTTATTTATGATCACCCCCGATAGACTTCTCTGAACGGCGGTCGGGCTGCCGGGCTGGCGCCTTCCCCTTCTTGTCCTTGTTCCTGTCAGGGGCTTTTTCATATTTGCGATCCCTGGCGAAGCTTTCTTCCTTTGCCTTCTGCGGCTTCTCGAAGGTTTGGCCTCCGACAAGTCTCTTTCTTCTGGCTTTCAGGTCGTCCTCCTCCTGAGCATACCATTCTACTTTCTCTAGCAAGGCCGAACACAGAGGAAGGAGGCTTTCTTGCCATTGACCTGTACAATTCTTCATGGTTGTTGTTCAGGGCATACTTGAAAGCTTGAATCACGACGCTATCAGATGCGTCTTGTACCTCAGATAATAAGGTTCGGAACCTTCGGGCGAAATTCCTGAGTGTTTCGCTCCGGTCCATCTGCAGTTAGAACAGGACTTCAGCTCCCTTCTTAGTCTTCACATTGAATCGATACTTTTCTTCGAACAACTCAGCCAGTTGTACGAATGTTTGGATGGATGCGGGTTGCAGATTGTGATACCACGTTTGTGCTTCGCTTTTGAGTGAAGCAGCAAACATTTTTACAAGTAGCTTGTCATCATGGTTCTAGATGGCCATGGTGCTTTTGTAGTTCATAACATGCTGAACCGGACAATCGCTTGTCTCGTCATACTATTCGAAGGGTGGCTGTTTGAAGCTGGACGGGACTATATGACTCCTGACCTCTTCTGCCAAAGGTGATACGACTAATCTCGAGAGAGTAAGCTTTCTGATTTGTTTATCCCGGTTGGCTTTGTTCGGAACAGCAAGGTCGATCATCTCTTGTAGTTTCAGTTGATTCATCTGTTCGACGTTCAGCTCCGGTTGTCTTTGATGAGTGTGGGCCCTTTGAGGGCTCCTTGTTCTCTGACCGTGGCATATGCCTCCCCCGGCGCAGTCTTTCTGGTGGAGTGGCTTCTTCAACAGATCTGCTACGGGCTATCCTGCGGCCATAACGTGGCCCGGGTGTTCTTGCACGTCCGCGGTGATGTCTCTGAATTGGAGAGACATACATCCTATCTCTCCGTGATCCAGCCTGTCCCAGACAGGACGAAGACCATGGCTATGAGGTGTAAGACTCTGGTCACTACTTGACTGTGGCCTTATCTTCTTCTGAGGAGATGGACTCGAAGACGGGGCTGAACATGACTGGCTATCTCCGGCTCTGGTTCTCTTCTTTCTCCCTAATTCTGCGTTTTCCCTGGTCAGCCGTTTGATGATTGAAGTTGGGGACTCGACCGCTGGTCTTTTTCCCTTCTGTTGTTCGTTATATCCTCCTCCCGTTGTTAAGGGAGAGGTTCTCTGGTCTCTTCTTGCAGCGGCTACCCTGGAAGGTTCAGGATCTTGTGATGCTGGTATCCTGACGGTCCGGTTGATTGTATTAGGATTACCAGAATCATTTGTGATTTGTACCACTAAGTTATCTGCCTCCGGCTATCCACTTTCAGAGTGTTACGAGCCCTGATCGTGGCCTTCACTCCCAAGAACTGATTCTTGATTCACAGGTTCTGTTTCTTCAAGAACCGAAAGGCAGAGGAGAAAGGTTCTCTTTCTGATTTTCAGTAACTTGGCTCATTCCATTTTTGGAAGGAGTTGGGCGTCTCTTACTTCCATCCATTGTTGTGGCAACTCCCGTATGATTGGATCGAGATTCCTTGCAAGGCTCTGGAACTGATGGGAGATTCAGCCCCACGGTGGGCGCCAAAGAGTGTGGGTGCAAAAATTTGATCCATAAACTCGAGATATGTATAGATTGATCGTAGAGTTACAATGAAAGCCTTGTATAGGCAGAGATAAGATGGGGGGTGTGGGTGCAAAAATTTGATCCACAAACTCGAGATATATATATATTGATCGTACAGTTACAATGAAAGCCTTGCACAGACAGAGATGGGATGGGGGTATACAGTGAGACTGGACCTAATCGGGATCAGGCTACCTACGTATCCAAGATGATGAACTTGGAATCAACTCTCTGCTTCCACTAAGCTCTAATGGAGTTGCTCAGTGAAAGACCCGTAGTTCAGGAGGTTTAGAACTCCTGTATTTGTAGTAGGCCGGAGGAGGCTGGCTCAACCACCTTTTCGGTTTTGACTCCACGAACTCATGTAGTTCAACTGTGAAGATGCTTTCCGTGGAGATAGCTTGCATGTTGTCGAGCGGTTATCCTCTTGGGTTGAATCCCTTTTGACCAGGATGACTGCCACGTGGCATCCTTTGATAGGTCTTGGTTCAACCTGGTTTTCTTTTATCTTCTCCAGCGGGCTAGAACCATGGGTTCTGTTGGCCTGGAATCTCGCTGGATTTATCCAGTTGGTTGGGACTAGGATTGACCAAGCCTGAAAGCAAAGACTTGGGCTTGACTCCTATGACCGGAAGCCTAATCTCCATTGCATACTCCCTGTCCAGGTCCTCTGGACTTATGTGCTAAGCTTTTGGATGAGCCCCTGTCACTGTTAGACCTTACTGGGCCGGACCTGGCCTACTTGACTGAAGTGGGCCTGGTCGATGTATGGGAGCCCATGGTTCAACTTCTTATACAGTAACCGGGGCTCCACCCATTGATTGTGGACTATCCGGTGAGTCAAGGTCCACAAAGCGTATGTGGATCTCTTGAAACCGGGTCGGGCCCTACCCGGTTTCCCAGGCTTGGCTGGCTACTGCTCAGGTGCTGCCGGTTTAGCTTCTTATACAGCCATCGATGACACCTATCGGGTTTTTTACCTAGGGTACACACATCGCCCCCTCTTTGTCAAGTAGAAAATCTGCTTGGGAAAGATCTTAGCAATATCTTCCCCGGCTGTTGAGATCCGGAGGATTCCTTCCTTGACACGCTTTTTGATGACGATTTTGTATCCCTTGGATCAAGGATTAGGGTTTCTTTCCTCCTTTATAAATAAGGAGCCGGAGGTGTGGAAGGATGTCCACTTCTTTTTTTTCGTTCCCTGTTGTCATTGTTGCTGTTATTGTTGCTGAAGTTTTTTCTGAAGAATGGCTGACGATCGGACTGCTGATTTAGCCCACCGCGCATTCAACCTCAAAGTAGAGCACGTGTTCAACCAAACGCGGACTCAAGAGAATAACCTGGAGAAGGTTGTCCGACTGGAACATGACATGAAGTTTGCTCTCAAGGAGCGAGACAACATCATTGCATCAGTGCGCCGAGACCTCCGATTTTCTGAAGACTCGCTTAGACAGGTTGAAGACCAGATTCAGACCTTGAAAGAGAAGGTCTGGACACTTGGCAATGTTGCGGCCGGGGGTGCTAGCTGGGACCGGGTCGCTACTTCCCCTCCTACCGCCTTGCGGAATGCTTTGGCAGACTAGTTAATGTAACACCATTGTTGAGGAGCGGTGCCCTCTTTCTTTGACTTCTATCCATCAATAAAAAAAAATTCCCATGAACAATGCCTATGCTTGTCTTGGTTTTGGTAGGTTGACTGTCGGTCCATTGGAGACCGTTGTTTCTTGGGAAGCAATCGGGTCGTGGCCTAGCCTTTTAACCTTTATGGGGTTGTTGAGGCAATATATAGGGAGGAGTCTGCTCCTGATGAGCTATCTCTCCCTTTCTTCTTGTTGTTCGTCTTCCATGGCAGCTAGACATTCCGGTTCGAGCTCTGTTGGTGACAATCAGGAACAGTACCGAGCACATCTTCTTAATCGTGTGAACACCTTGAAAGCGCAAGTGGTCGAGCTTGTGGAAGAGCAACGCAGGTGAGAGGAACGCCATGAGGGCCGAATACAAGAGAAGGATGAGGAGATTCGGTGCCTTAAGGAGAGGCTGGAATCTGCTTCTGCTGAACTCGCCCGTATGGGGGGCAAGATCGATGTCGTTACCATCTCCCTGACTCACCGGAAGGGTCCGGTTCGAATCCTCCGTCTACCCCTTTGATGTAATTTAGCTCCTGTCGCACTATGTAGGGGGTTCGGTGCACCCCGTTAAATGCATTTCGTAATAAAATCATATTTCCTTTTATTACTGTCTTGAACTCCGGTAGGTAGATCCGGTCACTTTTTTGTTATGAAGAGTGCAGGAATATGCCGATCAATCTTCACTTGACCGTGATGGCGTAGACCGGGGGTCCACTTATCGCTGACCTAGATCATGTGGACCCCACATGTAAATGCTGAATAGGTCTTGCTGAGTCTACGAGGTGGGTCCTAGCTGACATGGGTCCCAGATGACTATGCGGTGTGGGCCTCAACTGACTGTGTTAAGTGGGGCCCACTTCATCTTCTCTAAATCTTCCTGTGTTGGCGGGAAGATGTACAACTTCAACTTCCAGTGAAGTCTTGTGACTCTTCGCTGGTCGGGTTTAATGATCTTAATGGAGAGTCCATTAAAGATACTTGGAATACCATCAACCGGTGGACTCTGGGCTCTCCTCATAAAAAGAGAAGTTCAGAAGAGAGAAGGGTCTCTCTCTCTCTCTCTCTCTCTCTCTCTCTCTCTCTCTCTCTCTCTCTCTCTCTCTCTCTCTCTCTCTCTCTCTCTTCATTTCGCCGGAAGCCTAGGTTCTGATCTTCTAAATTCCGGTGATTTCGTGCGAATTTGTCTTCGATAATGCGGAAGACGTTAGTTCTGAGTTCTAGCAGCGACGAGGAGCCCCAGAATTCGGCCCCCCTGTCCCGCTACTGGTGAAAGCGGACCAAGTGATATTCCAGTGATGGGTCCCCCTTCGCCTGCTGGTGTGGCGGAGGTGACTCATCTGAATTTCGCTGAGCCTCCTATTGAGAGGCCAAGGAAGAGGTGGCAAGTTTCTTCCAACCTCCCCCGGGATCCTGAACTCGAGCGGATGAGCGCGGCGGAAGTTTATGAGCGGCTTGGCTGGAGAGGGGTCCGGTTTGGTTCCCACCCCTCCATTTGAGACGGTTGCTCCGGCAACCTGATCGTGGTAAGTCTTTACCAGCTCTTTTATGGCATGCAGTTTCCGCTGTATTCTTCCATTCTGAGGTTGTTATCATGGTGGGAGATCCCACTCGGTCAGATGCACGTGTCCTTCTGGATAATCGTGCTTCGGATCGGGCTGATCGCCCTCCACTTTGAGATTCCATTTGGCCCGGTCTAGATGTTCATGCTCAAGAAGCCAGTCGCCCGGGAGGCCAAGGAACGTTGCTTCTATGCCATCTCTTGGCGTACTGCTCGGAAGCTGTCTGGACTTCCCAACCATTATGGGAATTGGTTCGAGCCCTGCTACCGCATGTCAGGGTTATCGTCTGACCGCGGCATACAGGTGTTGTGGGACTTCATAGGTAAGCATGCGCCAGAACTTTCTTTCATTTTTGCCCTTATGTTTCGCGTGTTTGCTGAGCTCCGGCTCAAGTACAGTTCTGTGGTTGTGTTTGCAGGGAAACATCAGCTCCAAGTGTCTCTGCCAACGGGGATGGATTCCTCTGCTGCTGAAGGGAACATTGAGCGCTTCTTTAGTCTACCCACTAACTTGCGGGACTTGACGCTCCCTGACCAGATCGTAACAGACATCCTACCCAGCGAGGGTTGCCCTGCCGGCTCCTCCGCAGATTGTGGAGGTAGAGTCCAGCTCTGGTGAAGGTGTTGCCACTGTAGAGAACACGGTCGCCAGTGTTGAGGAGGAGCCTCCGGTTGGGAGTGAGGCTCTTGATCTGCGGGGGGAGATGGATGACTGACCCGGTGAGGTTCTTCCAGTCGGGGGAAGATCTCCTCCTGATGAGCCGATGCCGGATGTTCTGTCGGAGGTCATCTCAGTTGTCGGGGATGTTCAGGTCAGTGATGCTAGCTCTGTTTGTCATTCAAACCCTCCCTTGGATCGCCGGAGGAGGCCACATGTCTTCTATGGCTCATCTGACTCCTCCGCTGATCCAAGCCTTATGTCGAGGGATAGTGGACTTCTTTTTTCCCGTGGGTCTGGCTAATCAGCTACTGAGGGATTCTTTCCTACCCCGGTGCAGGTACATGTTGAGGTGGACAACCTGGCCCAACCGGAGAAGGTGGGAGGTGTGTCCGAGGAAACAGTGGTCGCCTCTGCTGCTGAGGCTCTGGTGGAGATGCTGGAGTGGAGGCTCTGGTGGAGGTAAGACCTTCCCAGTGTTGAAGTTGTTTCTGTGCGGTCCCTTGCTCCGGTTGATCCGAGGGGCAAGGCTGTGGTAGATGAGTCTGCCCGGGGATCGAAAAATATTGCTTCTGCTTCCCCTGCTGACCAGGGAGAACCTGTGCGCCCGAGACGGGAGGATGCCATCCCTCGGGTGCTGAGGGAACCGATGATGGGGACGACCCGGATAGGAAGTGGCTCCTGAGTCCCTGTTGAAAATGCTCTGGCCGTTGAGGACGTCCACACTGAGGTGGAGTTCACTGTGTCGGGCACTGCTGATGATGAAGCCCCGATTTATGGGTGGGGCGATCAAGTTCTATATACTGACCTGTCCACTAGCCCCACTACTGTGCTGCTGGGCCTTGAACCGGGCGAGTACCAGTCTGAGGCTACTCCGGAGTTCTCACTGCCGGCGTTCACCATTCATCCTGCATTTTTGAGTGAGGAACCGATGTCGATTGGGGACTCCGGCATCATGAACCTTCATACTGCATTTGATTACATTTTCCAGAACTTGCTTCCAGAGGACCAGACATATTACAGCCGCCTTTCTCGCGACCGGGCGATGAGGGTGGCTGCCCAGAATCTCATTGCGGTAAGATTCCCTGCCTTGAATTTTGGCTTTAGGCTTGTTGATGTCTGTATGTTTTTTTCTGATTTTGTTTCTCTTTTCTGTCAGACACATGCTGCCATGGCCCGGGTCTTTGAGCCGAGTGTCAGACCCCAACCTTCTGCCTTGGAGGATCTGGAGCGCCTGCGAGTTGAGAATCGTCAGCTCGAGAAAGATCTGGCGGCGGCCAACAGTGACCGGTGGGCTCTTGAGGAAAACAAGCGGTCCATGGCGACAGACTATCATAATCTGGACTTCACCCTGACCGCTGCTCTTCAGCGCGAGGAGGATGCAAATACTTCCTTGGCAGAGCTGGAGGCCACTTGCGGGAGGCTAACCCGAGAGAAACTGGAGCTGAACTGCGTCTTACCCTCAAGGACGCGACGTATGACCAAGCCGCTGAAGAGCTTCGGTTGGTGAAGGCTGCCCATCAGGAGGTCCTCGACCAGCTGAAGAAGGAGAAGGCGAAGAAAGGCGGTAACGGCCCCAGTCCTTCTTCTCAGCCTTAGATCCTTTAGATTTTGTAAAAAGGTTCCTGTCCCGGTTGCCGGGGGACTTCCTCTTGTACATATTCTTTTCTGAAAAAGAAAATAAAAATAATGTTTTTGTAGTGCAAAAACATCTTGTTAGATATATTTACCTTGTTTACAACGTTTATTACAAATGACTATCTCCCTCGCCCCCTTTTCGTTTTAAGGAGTTTTCCTTGGGCCGATAATAGTTCTTTTCCTCTGTGGCATGCTTCGACCCGGGGATGGCTAGCTTGCCTAACAGCCCCGGTATTTAAGAGTGGATTGCCTCACTCTTAAGATTGATTTCCAAGAGCGGAAGCTAGGTCCAGGCATCTCGGGCCTAAAAGGAGTGTAGCTCCGTGTTTAGGACTTAACCAGGATTGGAAGCTAGGTCCGAGCATCTTGGGTTGGATGGGGTTTGATCCCTGACATCCTTGGTTCCAAGACCGGAAGCTAGGTCCGGGTGTCTTGGGCCTAAAAGGAGCATAACTCTGAATTTAGGACTTAGCCAAGATCGAAAGCTAGGTCTGGGCATCCAGCCAAGATCGAAAGCTAGGTCTGGGCATCCTTGGTTGGATGGGGTTTGATCCCTGACATCCATGAGCTGCAAGACCGGAAGCTAGGTCCGGGCGTCTTGGGCCTAAAAGGAGCTTAACTCTGCATTTAGGACTTAGCCAGGATCAGAAGCTAGGTCCGGGCATCCTGGGTTGGATGGGGTTTGATCCCTGACATCCATGATCTCCAAGACCGGAAGCTAGGTCCGGGCGTATTGGGCCTAAAAGAAGCATAACTCTGCATTTAGGACTTAGCCATGATCATAAGCTAGGTCCGGGCGTCTTGGGCCTAAAAGGAGCATAACTCAGCATTTAGGAATTAGCCAGGATCAGAAGCTAGGTCCGGGCATCTTGGGTTGGATGGGGTTTGATCCCTGACATCCATGATCTCCAAGACCGGAAGCTAGGTCCGGGCGTCTTGGGCCTAAAAGGAGCATAACTCGCCATTTAGGACTTAGCCAGGATCGGAAGCTAGGGCCGGGCACCCTGGACCTTAGTGGAGACTTGATCTTGCACTTTAGGATTTTCAGCAGCAAAATAATAAATTCTTACGGGAAAGAATCTTTATTGAAATCATCAAATGAGTACATTACTTGTAGAATTTCTTGAGGTGGAAAGCGTTCCATGGTCTGGAGAAGAGGTCGCCAGACAGAGTTATGAGGAAGTATGAGCCTTTCACAGCATGTCTGTCTATGATGTAAAGTCCTTCCCAGTTTTCTCCAACATTTCCGGCGGTTGTATCCTCAGTCATGACTTTTACTTTTCTCATGACCCAGTCGTCCGGATTGAATTTCCTCTTTACAACTCGTTTGTCGTCAAGAACAGCTTTTTCCCTTGCCAGAATCCCTTCGTTCTCTCCGGTAAGGACTGCATCAGTGCGAATTGTGGGAGCTAGCAGTTTTGTAGGCATTGCCGCTTCTGCTCCAAATGTAAGTTGAAAGGGTGTCATACCGGTGGACCTCCTTGGGGTGGTTCGGTATGCCGATAAGACCCCCAGGAGTTGCATCACCCAGTTGTCTTTTTCTTTATCCAGCCACTTCTTGAGTGTATCCAAGATGACCCAGTTGGATGCTTCTGCCTACCCTTCCCCCTGAGGATATTACAGGGCTGAAAAGTTGTGCTTGATCCCCAAAGACTTGCAGAACAACCAGATGTTGTCGCAGTCGAACTGTTTTCAATTATCTGACATTAGCTCTTGAGGATCCCAAATTTGCAGATTATGTCTTTCCAGAAAATCTTCTGACGTCAGAGGCACATACATGTACCAATGCTACTGTTTCAACCCATTTGGTGAAATAATCTGTAGTGACTAATAGGAATCTGACTGATTGTGGAGCTTTTGGAAGCAGTCCCACAATATCCAATCCCTACTTGGCGAAGGGCCATGCACTCAGGATGGGGTACAGTTCATTTGTCGGGGCATGACCGACCGGGGCATGCTTTTGACATGGGATGGATGCCTGTGTGAACTTCTTCACGTCTGTCATCATGTGCGGCCACCAGTACCATTGGATCATTGTCTTTTGTGCCAGATTTCTGCTCCCGGAATGGTTGCCGCAGATCTCAGCATGGATCTCATTCAATATGACCAGGCCTTGCTCTGTAGTAATGCACCTGAACAAAACCCCAGAGCCATGGCTCTTCATGTATAGCCTGTATGACTCCCGGTGTGGTATGACAGTGAATTTCCACGCATCCCTCTTGATTTTGGCTGACAACTTTGGGTCTTCGGGTAGCAAATGGTGGATGAGGAAGTTGATGTATGGCTTCATCCACTCTTGACTGTTGCTAGTTTGCGACTCGGCGTCAATTCTGTCTACTTCAGAATTCAAATTGTTTGGAATGTCTTCAATTGGTTCCTCCGGCGGGAGCTCCAAATCGATGTGGACATGAGAGAGCGTCGGTTCTGTCGGGTCCGACTCGTCCAACTCCGTTGAAGGCGGCATTGCTTCTATCCGGCCTCTGGTGAGGCAAAGATTCCAGTCTTCGAGTTGTGATTCTGGTGGGTCTTGTGTTTGTCCCTGAGATGGTTTAGTCGGTTCGCCCTGCGTGTTGGGCTCGTTGTCGGGCTGTGAAGCTTCTTCATCTCTTCTTCTTTTTTGTCCTCTGTTAGTCACCGTGAGAACTTCCTTCCAATGTTTGCACTCAAGGAGATAGACCTCCGGTAGCGGCATGTCGGGGCTTTGCGGTGCTAATAGATGAAGAAAGATACGCCAGGGCATCTGCGTGCCTGGCGTCTATGCTTGGTCGCTGCTCGACGGTGATGAATCCGAACTTCCCTGCCATGGAGTGGACGACATCAAGATATTTTGCCATCCGGTCGTGTTTGGCCTGGAAGGATCCGGCAAACTGGTTCGCCACTAACTTTGAATCTGTCTTGACCATGACTATCCGCGGCCCCAGTTGGAGCGCTGTCTTGAGACCATATATAAGAGCTTCGTACTCAGTCTCGTTGTTTGAAGTTGGGAATCCCAGTCTGACAGACTTTTCTGTTTTTTGTCCATCTGGGCTGATCAAGAGACAACCTATGCCGGACCCTGTACAGTTACTGGATTCGTCAATATAGATTGTCCATGCTTCGCCGTCTCCTTTGGCCGAAGACTCTTTTGACCGGGGGGCATCATTCGCCCCCAGTGTATCCTCCTCTAGTTATAGATTGATCGGGATATCCTCGATGGGAAAGTCTGCCATCAAGGAGGCTATTGCGTGCCCTTTCTCTGCAGTTCTGGGTTCATACCGGATGTGGTATGCGTTGATGTAGCTGGACCATTCAATTAGTCGATTAGATTCTTCCTGCTTCTTAAGAGCTTTCCTGAGCGGGAACTCTGTATAGACTTTGACCGCTCGTCCTTGGAAATAAGGTTTTAGCCTCCTGGATGCATGTACCAACGTGAGGGCTATCTTTTCGATTTTCGAATATCTTGTCTCAACTCCCTGTAACACTTTGTTGATGAAGTAGATCGATTGGCTTCTCCTCCGGTTCTTCCACAAATATAACCGCACTAACTGCTATATCAGATGCGGCCAGATAGATGCCGACTGGTTCCCCAATCTGTTGTGCTGTGAGGACCGAAGGTTGAGTGAGATATGCTTTGATCTCATCAATCGCTTGCTGACAAGTAGGATTCCATTCCGTATTAGCTTTGATTGTGTTGAAGAATGGCTTGCATCGCACTGACTACCGGGACATGAACCTATTGAGAGCCAATCCAGATCAAAGTTAGCCTCTGGAATTCTTTCACTGTCTTTGGGGCGGGGATTTCCAGGACTGCCCGGATTTGATCTGGATTGGCTTCTATGCCCCGGTTGGTCATGAGAAAACCAAGGAACTTGCAGGAAGAAAAACGAAAAAGAACATTTGGCTGGATTCAGCTTCATGTTGCATCGTGTCAGGATGTCGAATGTCTGCTGCAGATCTCGCAAATGATTGTCTTTTTTCCTGGTTTTGACCACCATGTCGTCTATGTAGACTTCCATGGTCCGGCCTATGAGCTCGTTGAAGATGGTGTTGACCAGCTTCTGGTAAGTCGCTTCGGCATTCTTCAGACCAAATGGAATCACCCGGTAGCAGTAAAGCCCCCGATCGATGATGAATGCAGTATGCTCCTGATCTTCATCGTGAAGTGGAATCTGCTAGTAACCGGAGTATGCGTCCATGAAGGATAATCTTTGATAACCGGCGGTGGCGTCTACCATGTCTGTGATCCTGGGGAGAGGATATGGGTGCACAGGACATGCTTTGTTAAGATTAGTAAAATCCATGCAAACTCGAATCTTACCATTCTTCTTTGAAACCCAGGTAGGGTAGATGACTGGCTTGATGAAGTTGACTGAAAGTAGCCGATCGACTTCTTTGTTGACCGCCAATTTTCGATCCGATGCCATTCGCCTTGGTTTCTGCTTGGTCGGTTTGTACTGAGGATCAATGTCCAGCTTATGGTAGGCGACCGCAGCGTCTATTCTTGGCATCCCGTTGACACTCCACACGAAGACGTGGTGATTCGGACGGAGCTGAGTGATCATGGAATCCTTCTCTGCCTCCGGTAGACCGGAAGAGATGTAAGTTGTCTTGTGGGACTTCAATCTCACGATAACTTCTTCCAACTTGTCAACCGCTGGTAATATCCCGGCATTTGTGTCTGGTTTCCCCTTGGCAGACTTGCCAGGAGCTGGTTGCTATTGGTGAGAGTCTGTTAGGAAGATAGTGTTTCCCTTGTGTCTCGGAGATGGACTTTCTTTTGACAGCATCGAGATGGCACTTGAATGTCGTCCCTTGGTCTCCCTTGACTCTGCAAATTCCGTCGGGAGTCTGGAATTTGAGGCTCTGATGGAAGGTGGACACTATGGCTTTCATTTGATGAATCCAGTCCCTTCCCAGAATAACGTTGTAGCAGGAGGGGGAGTCGACCAGCAGGAAGTTTATCCCGACGGTGTTGAACCCCGCCGTGATTGGCAGGTGGACTCGCCCAGAGGACTGTGTTGGCTCCCCGTTGAACCCATAGATAGGAGTCTCATCAGATTCGATGAGACCCTTAGATAGCTCCATAGCTTTGTAGGCGCATGAGAACATAACACTGGAGGTGCTGCCGGCATCGACCATAACTCGCCGAACCCGGTATACTCCAATCCATGCTGTGATGACCAGGGCATCATTGTGTGGATAATACACACCCCTTTCATTTTCCTCGATGAATGTCAAACCTCCGGGGACAATGGACTCAGTCACTACAAAAAATCTGATTAAAGCCACGGTTCTACGATTTGCTTAGCCACGGTCCGGGTCCGTGGCAAAATTAGCTAAGGTTATTGACCGTGGCAAATTTTTATAGAGTAGTGGCAAAAACTTGATTGAATATTTAGGATTACGGAAAATTTTCCTACAGTTATGGACCGTGGGAACAAAATGACTATGAACTGTAAGATTCTTATTTTATATCTCGAGATTTATCTACAGTAAACAATTTGGTTAAGGAATAACGGGGAAAAAAAATAAGAGAAAAAGCAACGAAACTTTCTTCCCAACTCACCTTTCTTCCAAAAAAAAAAAAGAGAAAAAGCAACGAGATTTATCTTCTCTGTTCAATTTCAGAAATCGCAAAGAGAAACAATTTTCAAAATCGCAAAGAGAAACAAGGATCAGAAACCGAATCTCAACAGCGGCACTCAATTTCCATTCAACTCGCCAGCGTAATTTCCATTCAACCGGATTATAAACAAGGTTCATTTTCTCTGTTTCATTTCTGTTTTGTACTGGTTTAATTTAGGTTTTTTATTTCTCAATTTAAGAAATCGAATTTCATCTTCTCTGTTGCAGGAATTTGATCTTTATCATCTTTCTCTGTTGAATTTCAGAAATTGCGAAGTGTCAATTTCAAAAATCGCAAAATCTCAATTTTCGAAATCGCAAAGTCTTAATTTCTCTTGAATCATCCAATCTCAATTCCATTCAACTCGCCGGCGTAAGTTTATCATCTTCGCTGTTTGATTTCTGTTTTTTACTTGTTTAACTTAGTTTTTTAGTTCTTAATTTCAGAAATCACAAAGGCTTAGTGTAATTTCTGTTAGAATCGACTTTATCATCTTCTCTGTTCATCATCTTCTTTGTTTGATTTCTATTTTTTATTTGTTTAACTTAGGTTTTTAGTTTTTAGTAAAAATGTCGCGTTCCAAAATGTTGGATTTTTGTGCAAAAAAATTGGTCTTTTATGTTTTACGCTTTCTACGCACTAACCATCAAAGATGCATTTATTGAAATCGAGTTTTTATTCTAATTTGTATATATATACACATTTATACCGTAAATACTCGTGTACTGACAAGGAATTTTACAGTAAAACAAAATTGAATTAAGTCCTTCGTCTTTTGCAACCTAGAAACGATTATGCCTTCAAAGATTGAAAGTTCTTGGTAGCATATATATATATTATTATATAGTCTTCAATATCACAGACCTATAAGCAATCATCTCGCTTTATATAACCTTGCAACAAAATTTCCTGCTCCCTACATGGAATATATGTAAGGTGTTGACAAAAAAGTGTAAATCTACTAGCTATACAATGTTGTTAACATTGGAGATGTTTTGAATTTCAAAATCAACACGTGGATTAATTTAGGTGTGGAAAACCAAAATTTCATCTAAGATAGAGAGAGCTAACCAGGTTATTGAATCAAAAGATGCGCAGTTTGTTTCCGTTGACGAAAACGATAATTGCTAACCAGGTTATTGAAGGAAAGAACCGGTGAAGCTTGGCTATGTCAAAACTCAAAACCATAGGAATTTGGAAACATAGGAACTATAGTATATGTAGACTAGTAGTATTTTTATGTGATTCAAAAATTAATCAACCATTTTTTAGTAAAATGAGTGCACCTTTCCTGCCCCCACCCGGTGGTGTTCGTTTCAACAGACCTGTGTTCAATAGCAGGTAAGGTAGCATTGAGTTACAATATAATATAATAGTCCCATCACTACAAGAAAATATGGATATTGGGACGGACCTACGATTCCATTAGCCACGGTCCGGGTCAGTAGCAAATTTAGCTACGGTCAACGTCCGTGGCAAACAGTATAAAGCCGTGGCAAAAACTTGATTAATTATTTAGGGTTGGGGGAAATTTTCCAACAGTTATGAACCGTGGTAACGAAATGATTATGAACCGTACGATTCTTATTTCTTATCTCAATGTTTATCTCCGGTCAAAACAATTTGGTTAAGTTAAGGAAACAACGAAAAAAAAAAAAAAAGCAACGAGTGGCATAGCATCTGAGTAGTGAGCAAGTTAGTTATTTTATATATGTAGTTAAAGTTACATAAACTCTGGGTAAGCCTAGGGGAGTCTTGGAAATTAGTCGTGAGTCTAGGCGCCAATAACCCTAGGTGCAGGAAGTGAGCCATGAGTTTAGGTGTGTTTTGACTGTACAGACTTTATATGCTTTTGGCTAGATTCTACTTTCCCTCTTGGAAGCTGTTAGTTCATATTCAGTTGTTTCCGATGCTATTTTGATATGTCTATTGTAGCAAGCGATAGTATTTCATATCTGGTTTGATTCTTGAAGTTTCTTGCTCAGTGCTTTGAGATATGCTTAATAATCCTCAATATGGTAAGTTAGTTGTTAGAACATAGATTAATTAGTTTTTTTTAATTTTGCAGTTTTTGTTTGCTTGGATTAGATTTTGCGAAGGCATTTGTTGCAGGTAACTGTGTTCATTATTTCGTTTAGGAAAATTAATTCTAATTGCTTACTTTTGTTATATTTAGTGGTTATTCTCTTTTTCTTCCATGTGCTGGTTCAATGAAGTTTAATATTTTTTTTATTTTTTAGAGTTTGCATATACCTTTTTGTTCCTAATTGTCTATATGATAATGTTGGTTTACCTTGTTTTGATAGTTTATCAAATTAGGCATTGAATAAGCTGGATTTTGTCATGGTTTCCTCTTATTATTGTTATGAGTTTTCTATAAAATTACATGAAAACTGTAGTATGCTTAGATGTGCCATATAGGGCTTTGCTCAAAATTCTATATAAGGTTGTGTTTGTCCTGTTAAACTCATTTTGACCTTTTATTTTATTGCATGATTCTACAACTTAACATTATTCTTTCGTCCTTGCTGAATTGATATTGAATATTTGTTTGGGTCTCTACGTCTATTAACTACTTAGCTTATTGTGGTGTATTTAATGTCTTATTATGGGTTCAATACTTATTTTTATTTTTATTCTTTTTAGACTAGCAACATGGAGAATTCAGATTGTTTAGATAAAAGTTGGATTAACTCAAATATCAAGAACCCAAAATTTATTGAAGGTGTTGAATTTTTTCTTGATTATGCGATCACACACTCACACAACAAATCTTTCATTCCATGTCCATGCAAAAAATGTAGAAATCTTGGAGATGGGAAATCCATTGATATTGTGAGGCATCATTGCTTTAAGAATGGTTTTCATGAAAAATATGTGAGATGGATTTATCATGGGGAAACAAATCAACCCACATGTGAAACTACACAATGTGCACCAGAGGAAAGTCAACCATCACATGAGGAAGTTGGGGGGAATGTTGATCAACCTGAAATGGCTTGGAATACCATTGCTGAAGAATTGAGCGGCGATGTTAATAACATGGATATGATTATAGAAGAAACTCATGGAGTTGGTGTTGAAGGTGGTCCAACGATTCCTGACGATGACCCAATGCACTTTAATGATAATTTGCAAGAAGCTATGTGTGCTCTATACCCCAATTGTGAAAACTTCACGGTTTTGAGATTTGTTTTAAGATTGTTCAAGATAAAGGTGAAAAGTGGGTGGTCCGACGCAAGTTTCACTGAGTTACTTGAATTACTTAAAATAGCTTTTCCCGAGCAGTAATAATCTCCCGACAAGTACATATCGAGCAGAAAAATTAGTGAAACAGTTGGGGTTGAAGTACCAAAAGATTGATTCTTGCCCAAGGGATTGCATTCTTTATTTTATGGAAAATGAGCATTTGCAGAGTTGTCCTATTTGTACAACATCAAGGTATAAAATTCAAACTATTGATGAGAGAAAGAATCATTTCAGACAACCTGCAAAACAATTACGGTACTTTCCAATTACAGATAGATTGAAGAGAATGTACAGTGTAAAGTGGGTGGCAAAGCAGATGTGTTGGCATTCTACCAATGGATTGAGAGATGGTGAGTTAGGGCACCCAGTTGACTCATCATCTTGGAAGTTTGTTGATGTAAAATACCCTGATTTTTCTTTAGATCCTCGAAATGTTCGGTTGGGTCTCGCTACTGATGGATTCAATCCATTTGGTATGCAGAGCACATCATATAGCTCTTGGCCTGTAATGTGTGTGACATACAACCTTCCCCCATGGCTATGCATGAAACATGTGTGTGAAATATATTACCCTAAGTTAAAATTTTTAACCCTTGCCAGATATTTCATAAACATGTCAAAAATGTGTTTTAGTTATAGTAGTTATTAACTAAACTGAATGTCATTATCAACTGGATTCTTTTAAACCAAACTTAATTAACAACGACAACACCTGAACTTACTTCAATATATATTTGGTTGATTTTGTGGATTCTTTTTTATATAGGTTCTTGGGCCAGATAGTAGGGGTCGTATTAGGGTGGGAGGTGCAGGAATTTGCAAGACACAAATGAAGAAGATAGCTAATATAAAGAAAAAACAAGCATGTGAAGCAAGGAAGAATGAAGAATGGAAGATTTCAATGGAAGGCAAGCTGGATGAAGTTACAGGTGCTGTAAAGGATCTAACATCTATTATACGCGATATGCGATCTGTTCCGCAAAGTGGACAACACATCCCTCAAAGTGGACAACCCCGTGGAGAACGAGCTTCATCGGTATGTATGTATGTATAATTATTAGTATTATTATTGTTATGTCTATATTCTAATGGGTTAGCCTATATTGTTGATTTCTACTAATTTTGTTTTGTAGTCTGATACCGGTAAGATGGTGAGAGTTTTAGGTGGGTGGCCAACTACAGAATACGCTTGGGGGATTGTCAAAGTTGTGGACCCTACACACAAATATTGTGAGAGGTGTTTGGGCGACGGAAATTACTTGGTATACATCACTTCGGTGTTGGTTGCGGATGCTGTTTTACCCCTACCTCATGATGATTATTTCACAACTCTTGGGCAGGTTGGGCAAGGCCATGTTATATGGCCGAAGGCTAGTCTTGAGTTCATCAGCTGAACATTACTCGTTTGGTTTTGTTAACAAATTTTTTCGTTATGTTTCATTTAGGATTTCGTTTATTTCTTATTTTCAGGTATTGCCTTTGTGCTTGGACTATATTGTGGGGACATGTCAACTCGAGTTGTTTGATAAATTAATTTAATGGTTTTTCCCCTTTTGGATGGTCAGTGGACACATGCAAACTTAATATTTTTCATTACATTAGATAAATATCAAGGTTTTGGATCTTATCTTCTTTGAGTGTATAAGATTCTTTGTTGTCTTGCAGGTTTATCCCATTTTTTAACTCCGCCAATGCAATATATATTGCATTGCCGGTCCCAAGCCCGGGAAAGGAGGAGGGAAAAATGGCAGCTCAGTGTAAAGGGGCAATGCATTGAATGACTGTACAGGTGAAGTCCTCATTTCCATTCCCATAATGTTTCTTCTTGGTATTCAGGTCGTTTACGTTCTCGCTTTAGTTTCATTCCAGGCAATTTTAGTTTTAGGCTTAGCAGAACTTCCAGCTTGGGGTCCTCAAGGGCGGCTGGTTTTAAGCTTTCAGTGTATTTTAGCTATCTACCTAAACGTGTCTGTTATGTGTTGGAAACTTGTACAGCCCAGGGTACTTCAAAGATGAATTGACAACATTGGACGAGTCTGAAATTAATATGATGGATCTTTACTGCGAGTGGGCGTAGATAAAAGATGGCCAAAGCATCCTGGATCTTGGGTGTGGACACGGATCTCTAACTTTGCATGTTGCCCAGAAGTATAGAGGTCGCAAAGTCACTGGAATTACCAACTCTCTATCACAAAGGGAGTTCATCATGGACCAATGCAAGTAAGTACAACAAAATGTATTAATTCAATTCTATGGCTTTTAGACTCTACAGTACACTATACAATGGTATACTAATACTTTCTCTTTTAGGAAACTTGATTTATCCAATGTCGAAATTATACTAGAAGATGTAACCAAGTTTGAAACAAAGATTACCTATGACCACATATTTGTGGTTGCATAGATTGAGGTAATTATTACAACTTAATAGAAAATTCCTAATTATAAAATGATCAAGTCTCATGTAAATTACTGTAATCAATATCTTTGTTTCAGCACATGAAAAACTATGAACTATTTCTAAAGAAAGTTTCTACATGGATTGCACAAGATGGACTTCTTTTTGTTGAACATCACTGTCACAAAGTCTTTGCGTACCAGTATGAGGTATGATATTCCTGCAAAATGTTAATCTTTCGATTCAAGATTATTATTTCTTTTCCCTTTCTTATATCTGGAATACAGTATTGATAATGTGGACCCTTTCGTGACATTGTTTTTGACAGCCTCTGGATGAAGATGGTTGGTATACGGAGTACATATTTCCCAGTGGGACTTTGGTTATGTCATCCTCCTCAATTCTTTTGTATTTTCAGGTGAGGTTTCAGCTTGCAATAATTATGTACTGCATTTCTAGTTGCAGAGGCGAAGCTCCATAATTTAGCTAATCTTGTTTGCAATTGCTCCTGTGGTTTTCTAGGAAGATGTTTCAATTGTGAACCATTGGACTCTAAGTGGAAAGCATCCATTTCTTGGATTGTAAGTACAAAATAATCAGTGATTTGAGATTAAATTGCAATTTTTATTATTTACAAATTGATTTCTTTTTCTTTGCAGCAAGCAATGGTTGAACAGATTAGCTGACAACATTCAATTGCCTAGAAGAATCCCGCAAATCGTTTGGTACTGACGAGGACCTTCTCTTGGTAAGTACCATGGTTTCTTACAGAGATGTTATATTTCATTGTTTCGTTGAACATTCAAATGCATCTTTTGGAACACGATTAATCGTCTAAGTTTTGGCTGCTTTTAATTGTTTTAGTTTGTACTTCATTACTGACTTGGTTAAAAGTGATTTTGGATGTAGTCTGTAAATGCGCTTAAACCAATTAATTTTCATTTTTGTATCCAGTGAGAATATGATTTTATATTATGCATTGTGGAGGTGCAAAAAATTTGTTCGGCATTAGCTGATTTTAGATCATGCAGGGCAGGTGCAAAAATAATAATTGTTATTTTTTTCTGCAAAGAATTCAGATTTCCCACGGCTCCCAACAGTAACAAAATTCAATTTTTTTTTTGAAAAATTCCGGATTTGCCACGGCTAATAACAGTAGCTAATTTGAAAAATAAATTAATTTCAATATTTTTTTTGAAAATTAAAAAATATTCACCACGGCTCCGAACCGTAGCTAATTTGAAAAATAAATTAATTTCGATATTTTTTTTGAAAATTACAAAATATTCGCCACGAACCCGGACCGTGGGGATAATTAAAATAGCCACGGTTGATATCCGTGGCTAGGGCCACGGTTGATATCCATGGCTAGGGCCACGGGCTAAATATAGCTAGCCACCACGGACCCGGACCGTGGCTAAATAATTAGCTACGCCCTGAACACCCACGGTCTCGCCACGGTCGAAAACAGTGGCTAATCCTGTTTTGCCACGGAGAACCGTGGCAAATCTGATGTATTCTTGTAGTGTTCCTCCTTTCGTTGAAGTTGAGTTATCCAACCTCATGGACATGCCCTATCCACCGGAGCTTTTCCCGGGCACAATTCTTCCTTTCTATCTTGGAAGATCCGGGTGTCTACACGTGGCAGACATATCCAAATCGATCTCTGGTTTTCACTAGTTCGACTGCTCCGGTCTGGACCATGTCAGGGATGAGGCCCGCGTCGACCAGGCGCTGTATTTCATACTTCAATGACCTGCAGTTCTTCATCTCGTGACCGTAGTCGTTGTGAAGATCACACTTTTTGGAGTTATCTCTTCTGCCTTCCGGGTCTGCCGTAAGAGGGGCAGGTTTGTTGAGCAGCCCTCTGTTCTTGATCTTTTTGAATACTTCCTCGATCTGGAATCTCAAGGGTGTGAATTCCCTTTCTTTGCATTCCCCCCCGATAGACTTCTCTGACCGACGGTCTGGCTGTCGGGCTGGCGTTTTCCCCTTTCTGTCCTTGTTCCTGTCGGGTGCTTTTTTTTCTTTGCGATCCCTGCCGGAACTTTCTTCCTTTGCCTTCTGCGACTTCTCGGAGGTTTGGCCTCCGGTAAGTCTCTTTCTTCTGGCTTTCAGGTCGTCCTCCTTCTGAGTATACCTTTCCACTTTCTCGAGCAAGGCCGAAACGGAGGAGGGAGGCTTCCTTGCCAGTGACCAGAACAATTCTTCATGGTTGTTGTTCAAGGCATAATTGAAAGCTTGAATGACGACGCTATCAGATGTGTCATGTACCTCAGATAATAAGGTTCGGAACCTTCGGGCGAAATTTCTGAGTGTTTCGCTCCGGTCCATCTGCAGGGAGAACAGGACTTTAGCTCCTTTCTTGGTCTTCACATTGAACAGGTACTTCTCTTCGAACAACTCAGCCAGTTGTACGAATGTGTTGATGGATGCGGGTGGCAAATTGTGAGACCACGTCTGTGTTTTGCCTTTGACTGAAACAACAAACATTTTTGCAAGTAGCTTGTGATTGGACCTCAAAAGTGTATATTTTTTCCCCAAATAACACCTTATTTGTATAGCACTTAGCTTATATTATTGTATTATATCTATTGATTAGTACTTTCTTGTCTTTTGTGTAGGTTTCATGAGCCGAAATGCGAATATTATGTAAAAGCCCGCTAAAAGTCAAGAAAAGCAAGCAAAAATGTGTTATTTGCACATGCGAAGGAGAATCGATATTTGCACCCACAAGATATGCTGAGGGGACCCCCCGGTCAGCTCAGTTGACTTGACTTGAGGTCAAAGTGGGGTGTTCCAATTCTCAGCCCAAATCAAGTCCTATTAAAGCCCACAAATCAGAATTTCAATTTTAGGCCTTATTTAAGTCCAAACTTAATAAGGCTCCACAAGAAGATCCAGAAGTCTGATTCGGGCCCATGAGCTATCAAACTGAAGGTCTTGGTCTAATCTACAACTTAAGCCCAAGAATATTAGATTTTGATAATTAACTAATGCCTCTAGAAGATCAACAGCAGCAGCCACGAATTTGACCTAATTTGGAAGTCTTTGCATGCAAGTATTCTACTTTGTAATGTCTATATAAGAGAAGCAATAGTTAAGGTTTAGGTAGTTTTTTATTAATTGAAGCTTGAAGAGAAAAGTTCATCTTCTTTTTCTTCTTTGGTATCAAACTCATTATTCAATATCAATTCCATTATTTTCCCTTTATGATATATTGTGATTTATTTATTTATTCCATGGTGTCATCATCAAGGATGAGTAGCTAAATCTTCTTAGGGGAATGGTAGAAGCTCTCTAGATTATGCAAACACACCATGTTTGTTCTTATTGTTCATTGTGATTCAAAGTTCTTAAGGCTTATTTACTTCTAATTTGCGATATGAGGTAAGTATGATTATTTGCATGTTATTGTTATCCATGATGTTAAAATATCATTGTTAGGGTTTAGGGAGACCTAGATTTAATGGTAGTATTTATATTTATTGTAGATGTGTAGTGAAATAGCTGAGAGGTAATTATTACATGTTTGCAATATATATCTTTTATTGGAACCCTTTCGTAATTAAATCAAATAACTGAGAGGTGATGATTTAGTTATGAATAATATGTTAAGTTAATTAGATTGAATAGCTGAGAGGTGACGTTTGATTAATAAGAGATATTCAATAGCATGGATAAGAGAATCCCGTTTTAATTAGGTAGAATAGTTGAGAGGTGACTACTTGATTATTTTAGGTATTAATGATTAATTGGAATAGCTAAGAGGTGACTAATTAATTATTATAGATTGAACATGAAGGAACAACATGTTATGTTTGCATGATTTAGTTTGTCAATACCAACTCTTCCCCCTATGTCATCATATATCTTCTTTACATCTCTACCATATTCTTAAGTTAGGGTTTATTTATTATTATTGCCTGTAGGAAGTTGAATCAATCTCCAATCCTTATTATTGATTCCCCTGGCGTTTCTTAACCACTGTTTTCTATTGTGTTTGAGCTAAGATCTCCCCCTCTGAGGTGGGTACGACCCTTGCTTGTTACTTGTCTACTTTAATATATAATTTATACAGGCACAAGAAGGAACTTCAAGTTAAAAATATAATCTTTTGATAGTAGACGTCAAAAACCTATCATCATAATGGCGCTGTTGCTGCTCTAAGGAACGGAGTTCATTCAAACACAAGCGAGAATAGTTGTTTCGGGACGTCATCCCACTTCTATCCCTCCCACCCTTTTATTTTTAATTCTTTTAATTATTGTTTTTAAGTGTCTTGTTACTTAGTCCTCTTATTGATCTTGCAGCGAAGACGGATTGAAAAAAGCTCGAAAAACAGAGTAAAGATCAAATTTTTAAGAAAAGTGCGCATTCTTGAATTCTTCCTGAAAGTTACTGGTTCAAACTGGGCCCGATCTTGAGTCGAGTTCAGTTTGGCCTTTAACAATCTCGAGTCGAGTTCCAGGCAGTAATTTGGCTCGTTTTGCGTGATTTTCCCCGAGCGTTCCAGAACTTCTTTTTAACTAATTTTTTTTTTCCTATTGAGAGATTATGAGGTGAACTAAGTAGTCTATTTTTTTCAGCATTTTTAAAGACTTGTAAGATATTTAATTATTCGATCCACGAAAGGGTCGCGGTGGTAATATTTTTAAAATAGGTGTTGTTAGGATTTATTTTATTGTTGGTTCGCGGCGGATAGTAGAGCAAGGTTGTGGAGCTAGCCTTGAGTCTACTAAGGAACGACTCCTAAGGACGATTGAAACGCAAGGAGCGGTTTCCCCTTAGTCGACTTCAACTCGTCTTCTCGGCCCCACTTTAGAGCGCTTGTTTGGCAATTTTTACTTTTTAGCACAAAGTGGGAGGTACACATTCTCTTAACCCTCCTTGAATCCCCTGCAAGAGGAGTTTCGGTATTGATTAACATGACCTTGATTGTTGCTTGATTTCAATTTCTGTTTTTACTTGTTAAACCGGGACTGCAAGGAGGACCTGGCCTATAAGTGAAACCTAATATCAATTGATTGCAATATCCTAAGCTTTAAAATCGAATCAACCAAAGCCATGCTATCACGATGTTCATTGAGACCTTGAACAGATATTTCAACTAGTACTGCGTGAACCATTCTTTGATTGGAGCACAAGTTAGGAATTGGGTCTGGAACCCCTACAGATTACATCTGTAGAATCACTGTGGTTATTTAATTAAGAAATGTGCTTAGGCACGGAAAACCTCCCACACTGGTTATTCGCTGCTTGACTCTCAAAATATAGGGAGAATTCACAAACGAAGCTTAGAAAGAACTCATTGACTTGGGTGAACACAAAATTGAGTCAGTTTTTGAGCCCCTTGTTAGATGCTTTTGAATGATTAGGACTTCTGTGGCATATGTAATGCGCATGTTGCACGTATCTTAGACCAGGTAAAATCTTGTCCAAACCTATAATCTACACAAAGAGCACAATCACGGACCTCACTACTCCTGAGGAAAAGTTTCACAACTCAATCTCCATACCTTCTGAAGAAGAGTTAAACGACTCAACTTCACTTTCTGAAGTAAATCCTGCACCCTTGGCCACCGGGCCACCTACCTGCATTGTCTTTACTAAGGGCAATGCCACGTACCCATACATGGATCGCTCCAATCTCTCTTTTTCTAATAATCATCTTGCGGGTCCACCTGGTTTTAATAACTCTTTTGGGCAACGTAGCAATGCCACGTATGTTGGTAATACTAATAATCGGATCAGGGCACCGGTCCCCCCTTACTCGAACAATGTTCATCACATGAGTGGTTCCAGGGATCGTATGCCAACTAATCAATCTGCCTCTCCTAAGACCTCCCTTGAGGATCTCCTTGCCCGTTTCATTCAAGAGACCCAGGCGTCCATTGAGTCAAATGCCCAAACCATCCAGAGGATTGAACAAAAACTTGATGAAAGAGGTAGATTTTCGCGACAGTCCATCCCGACCCCCAAAGGCAAAGAGGTTGCCTAGGTGACAGAAACTACATCTCCGTCTGTACCGCTTGCTGAAGTAAAATCGGTTTCCACCCTTATGTCAGGAAAACAGGTCGATAATCAAATTAATTATACACCGAGTCCGAATATTGTGACCCCGGTTACCTCCGCACCTGTTGCCCCACCTAAACCTCTGGCTGATAAGGAGACCACCTCTAAGCCGAAGAAGACTGGCCGTGAGATTGTGGATCCTCCACGAACTTACATCCCACCTGTACCTTACCCCCAAAGACTCACAAGGTCTCTGAAGGAAGTCCAAGCAGAGGAGGTACTTGATGTGTTTAAACATATAAATATTAATATACCTTTCCTCAAAGCTATTAAGAAGATACCTTCCTATGCTAAGGTTTTGAAGGACTTGTGCACTGCCAAGAGAAAAACAAATGTGCCTAAAAACGCGTTTGTGGCGGAAGAATTCTCTGCACTTGTCCAACATAATGGCGTGGTAAAATATAAAGACCCTGGAAAACAGACCATACCCTGCAAGCTTGGTGATAAGTTCATGGGTAGAGCTTTGTTAGACCTGGGAGGGAGTGTTAATCTCTTGCCTTACTCCTTATACCTCAGCCTGGGTCTAACATGCATGAAACCCACGAACATGTCTTATTTACAACTGGCCGACAGGTCATTGAAAGTACCGAGGGGAATAGTTGAGAATCTATTAGTCAAAGTGTCTAACTTTAACTATCTTGTTGATTTTGTGTTGTTGGATACTGAACCTACTGCCAATGACTCGGTTCCCATCATCCTTGGTCGTCCATTTTTGGCCACCTCTTATGCTCTCATAAACTGCCGGAATGGTTCTATGGTTCTCACTTTGGATCTATGACCGTTGAAGTTAATATCTTTAATCTTGGCCACCAACCCCCGATCTTTCTTTATTTAAAGATGTGTGCCTTCTCGATTCTCTACCCTATGAGATGGTACTTAGTTGTTACCCTAAAGATCCGGTTTTTAATCGCCCTACCATGCATAATGTTGACTTCGACATCGACCAATCTATTGCCCAAACCAAGACTTTTCTTGATTCTGTGCCTATCTTTGACCCCAAAGACCCTGAGGCCTTTGCTTCGGTTTGTAGCATAGATTCTGAGACCCAAGTAGAGACCATTACTTCGCCTCTTGTTACTCTGAATCTTCTGCCTCCTGAGCTGAAATATGCCCATCTTGATTCAGACGGTAGTCATCCTGTTATCATTTCTTCTTCTCTTACTACCGAACAGGAGAGTAAGCTTTTAGAAGTAATCTTAGAGCATCGTTCTGCTATTGCCTGGTCTATCCACGACATTAAAGGGATTATCCCTTCTGTCTGTTCTCATCGTATTCATCTTGAGGACGATGCTAAAACTTCTCGTGAACCTCAGATACGTCTCAACCCTGCGATGAAAGAAGTTGTTCGAGCTGAGATTCTTAAACTTCTGGATGCAGGTGTGATTTATCCTATCTCGGATAGTCCCTGGGTTAGTCCTATTCATGTGGTTCCTAAGAAGGCCGGCATGACTGTAGTTACTAATGATAAGAACGAACAAGTCGCCACTCGAGTCCAAACCAAGTGGCATGTTTGTATCGACTATAGAAAGCTTAATACAGTCACCCGAAAGAACCACTTGCCTCTTCCCTTCATAGACCAGATGTTGGAATGTCGAGCTGGTCATTCTTTCTATTGTTTCTTTGATTTACTCCGGTTATAATCAAATTTCCTATTGCCCCTGAAGATCAGGAAAAGACAGCATTTACTTTTCCTTTTGGCACTTTCGCTTATGCATGCATGCCTTTTGGTCTGTGTAATGCACCTGCTACTTTCCAGAGGTGTATATTACACATCTTTAGTGATATGGTAGAACTATTTATGGAGGTGTTTATGGATGACTTCTCCATATATGGTTCATCTTTTGAAGAGTGTCTTAGTCATCTTTTCTTGGTTTTTAAGCGTTGCATTGAGAAGAATTTGGTACTTAACTGGGAAAAATGCCATTTTATGGTTAGGAAGGGGATATTTCTTGGTCGTGTAGTCTCTCCTGATGGTATCCAGGTTGATAAAGCTAAAGTAGATCTTGTTTCATCCTTGCCTATTCCTAAGTCTATTAGGGATATTCGAGCCTTTCTAGTCCATGTAGGATTCTATCGACCCTTTATCTAAGAATTTTTTAAGATAGCTCGCCCCTTAACCAATTTATTGCTTAAAGATGCAACTTTTGATTTCACAAAAGAATGCAAGAGTGCTTTCGAAAATCTTAAAACCGCCCTCACGACTGCTCCATCATTAGGCCACCTGATTGGAGTAAACCCTTTGAGCTGATATGCAATGCATCAGGCTTTGCTGTTGGGGCTGTTTTAGGTCAACTTCTAGATGGTAAGCCCCATGTCATATGTTATGCTAGCAAGACTCTCAATGACGCTCAACGTAATTATACGACAACTGAGAAAGAATTGTTAGCCATAGTATATGCTCTTGATAAGTTTCGTGCCTACCTTTTAGGTACCCGTACTGTCATTCTCACGGATCATGCCGCTATTAGATTTCTTCTATCCAAGAAGGAGACTAAGCAGCGCCTGATTTGTTGGATATTATTGCTTCAAGAGTTTGACCTTGAGATTAGAGATAAAAAAGGGACCAAAAAAGTAGTAGCCGACAACTTGTCTAAACTCGACCATCCTGAGCATTCTAGTGTCATTTCTGAGAACTTTCCTGATGAGCTTCTTTTTGCAATATCGAATGTTCCATGGTTCGCAGATATAGTTAATTATTTGGCTAGCAACCAGTTTCCAAGCAATTGGAACAAGCAAGATAGATCCAAATTCCTTGCTAATCCCAAGCATTATTTCTGGGATGACCCTTACCTTTTTAAGTACTGTCCTGACCAGATCATTCATCGTTGTATTCCCGACTGGGAGCAACAAGAGGTCCTTAAGTTCTGCCATGAGCATGCTTGTGGTGGAAATTTATTGCCAAAAAGACAACTGCTAAAGTATTGCAGTGTCGTTTTTATTGGCCGACTTTTTTTAAGGACTCTCACATGCATTGTACTGTCTGCACTCGTTGTCAACAACTAGGGAAAATCACTAGGCGACACATGATGCGCTTACAGCTTATACTTCCTGTCGAGGTATTTGATGTATGGGGCATTGATTTCATGGGTCCTTTCCCTGGTTGTCATGGGTTTTTGTACATTCTGGTCGCAGTACACTATGTTTCTAAATGGATCGAGGCCATTCCCACAAGGCACAACGACTAAGAAACTATAGTAAATTTTCTCAAAGAGTATATATTTGCCCGATTTGGCGCTCCCCGTGCGATCATTAGTGATGGGGGAGCCATTTCTCTAATAAAGCATTTAAAAAACTTGTCCAAAGGTATGGAGTTACTCACAAAGTGGCCCTTGCGTACCATCCGCAAACTAATGGCCAAACTGAGCTGTCGAATAGAGAAATTAAAAACATTTTGCAAAAAAAAATTGACCCTGATAAGGTTGATTGGTCTCGTAGAGTCAGTGATGCATTATGGGCCTATCGTACTGCTTTTAAAACTCTCATAGGCATGTCTCCTTTTCATCTTGCTTTTGGAAAACCCTGTCACCTACCTGTAGAGCTTGAGCACCGAGCCTTCTGGGCAATGATAAAACTCAACTTTAATCACGACCAGACAGGTAAGAGGAGAAAACTCCAGCTTTCTGAGCTTGAGGAACTTCAGAATGAAGCTTATGATCTTTCCAAGTCCTACAAAGCTAATATGAAAAAACTAGATGATCGTCAGATCTTACATAGAGATTTTCAAATTGGGGATAAAGTTTTACTATATAACTCTAGGTTGCATTTATTTCCTGGTAAACTACAGTCTCGTTGGTCGGGTCCCTTTATTGTGTCTACAGTGACACATTTTGGTGCTATCACTTGTCTAAATCCTGTAGACAACTCCGAATTTCAAGTCAATGGTCAACGCCTTAAGCATTTTCATGAATTAAGGTCTCCTGAAGTTGAAGAAACTCTCTTAGAGGATCCTACCTATTTAGACTGACCTTTGACCTGTTGGTATCCGGACCCTCTCTTACTCTACTCTGTTGTCTCTTTTTTAGAGGTGTGGTTGAAAGTGTCGGGGCCATAGTCCACAAACTCTTACTGGCTGAGTATAATTGATCCAGTGCACGCTTTTCTCTTGAGCGTCATCACTAAACAGACCTGTTCCCGCTCTGTTTGGGGGTAGGGAAGTCATTTCCCATCTTTTTTTAAGTCTAGAGTATTTGACTTTAAAAGACTCGTGTTGTATATTAGACATCAGGATTTCGCGCATTCAATTCTAGAGTTTTGTCTCTCCTGTACCTTTGTTTAGAGTAGCGTTTATCTAGGGAGTGAATCCTGGTTGTCTACCTGTCTGGCTGAAGACGTTAAACTTAGCGCTCCTAGGAGGCAGCCCTGTGTATCTTCTAAGCCCGATCGTGCTTTAGTGTTTTTTATTAGTTATCGGGTTTAGTGGTTATTGGCTAATAACTATTTCTTTCGGATCCTTATGCTAGTTCTGTTTGGGGGTGGGCATAGCCCACCACTATCTGTTGAGGTTGTTTGGTTAAATAATTATTTCAAGTTTTGGAATTTTTAATAATTATTGCATGATTTTTGGGATTTTATTTGACATCTTAATGGTACTTATATTCGCGAGAATATATTTATACATTATCGCGGAATTTTCAAAATTGAATATGGATTATTCTGTGCCTTTACGATTTCCAGGGGTAAAACCATCATTTCTACTAATTTCAGTAGTGGGGGAAGCTTCTAGGGGAAGTTACTTCTCTATTTATACCCCCGAGTATTTCTAGAAAGTCACAAGTCATTTTAAAAATCTAAAGTCAAAACCAAGTCAACACGGGTCAAACCCAGTCAACAGAGTCTTCATCTCTTCCAGAACTCGACTCGAGTTCTGGACTGTACATTTAGAACTCGACTCGAGTTTCGAGTCAGATCTCGTTTCTCTCTTCGTATCTCTTTCATTTCTTGACCAAAATCGATAATTTTTGTGGGGTTTTGTTCCTTTCTTCATTCTCTTCATTTCTATACCAAAACCCCCTCGAATCATGCCTCCAAGAAGAAGAGAGAGAGAGAGAGAGAGAGAGAGAGAGAGAGAGATGAGAGAGAAGAGGAGAGAGAGAGAGAGAGAGAGAGAGAGAGAGAGAGAGAGAGAGTGATTATCCGAGAGCACGATTATTCTCGTCTTTTCGATGATAATCGCTTAGGAAGCATCTTTGTGGAGAGAATTCATGCCCGAGGGATGTACTCCTTGGCCTGATTACGAGCCATTTGATCCACAAATGGTTCGTCGTTTTTACGAGTCAATGGAGTTGGCTGATGACGGCGTGTATATCAACTGGGATCTGGCCCATCGCTTCCTGCTCACGCCTGAGACTATCTCCATAGTCATGGCGCTCGAGCTTGATGAGGCTCCCCTGCAGCAAGAGGCTGCGCTGGTGACAATGGATATCATCGAGGCCGTCCTCGTTGATGACCGGGTACTTCACCGGTATAGCAAAAATATCTCTATCGGTTGGTTCCAACTCAACCAGGGTTTGGTGGCACACTAGGTGACCACCAATGTCCTTGGGACGATAAAGACGAGCGAGCTGTTCTCGGAGGGGATTCATATCCTCCGCCTACTTCAAGAGGACGTCCACGGCTACTGCATGGTCTGCCGTCTCTTTGCCACCATCACCGGAGCTCGAGCTACTTCTGCTCCTCTTCCTAGCCTGGTGATGGCTATTCTGTGCTACTGGGAGGCGCCTCTTCTTCCTGCCCTTTCTCTGGAGTTGGTCGTCCGGCTCGAGGTCTCCAACCCGGGACTATTTGCCTGCAGACAGTTATTGTGGGACCCTCAGGAGGAGGTGCCCATCCAGTACAGGCCCGGCGACTAGCGGGCGTTCTTTCAGCTCCATACCAATGAGGATCGGTTCCAGCTTCTCTGGAGGGGTATGGGCGAGATTCTAACTGCAATCGAGGACTTGCAGCTTCGCTTCGACGAAGGCCAGGGGCAAGCACGTCGATGACGGGGTTGATTTTATTTCGGTTTATTAGCCATTGCAAAATTTTATTTTGTTTTTGGTTTTGTTTTAGTTATTACACTCTTGTATTAAATTTTCAATCATTGTACTTTATTTTCAAATATTCATGAAAATGGTTGAATTTTTAAATTTTTGCAAACCTTGTCATTTTCTGAAAATTCTTAGCCATTCTTTTACTTTATTGCAAAATTTTAGACTTTTGGAGTAATTTTGAATTTTTTTTTGTCCTAGGGACCTAAGTCCAAATATTTTAAATAGAAAGGAGGTTAGGGTTTGATTTTTGGAAACCCTAAGGTTTTACGCAATTTTTGGAGTCCTACTAGGGCTCAAACTCTTTATTTCTAGCCTATATATACCACACCATGTTTAGAGGACCGTCACTCAAAAATCAGAAATTTTTACAACTTTTTTATTTTCTGATCTGGGCCCGAACTCGAGTCGAGTTCCTTATAGGCCATTTCAATCTCGAGTCGAGTTTGAACCTGGCAGCAGTTTTCTGAGCTCGTTTTGTGTGATTTTTTCTCGGTTTTCGCATTGGTTTTTGGTGTTTTCTTCTTTCTTTTGCAATGGCTAATGTTCAGAATGGGTTGTGGATGCCCGATGGCATAAATATCATCCCTGATATAGATTTTTCGGGAATTATGGATAGTCCTTATGGAGCTTATTTTAGGGATGGGATTTTTGACAAAGGTTGGGAAGGTTTTTATTATGATTCTATTGTTGTGTATTCCCCTTCTATGGTAAGAGACTTTTACCGTACGTTACCCTTTGGGGATGTTATTCCCTTTGATGGTTTCAAAGTTACCATGCATGGATTCCCCGTACATATTAATTCTTTTGCTATCACTCAGGCTTGGGAATTCCACTCCAATTTCGACCAGTTTATTCACATCCTGATTACTTCCTCTCCAATCATGTTGATATGTTGGATAATTACCTAGATCACTTTGGCCCTTGCACTTTTTCCTTCCATCCTGAGAATTATGCTCATGTGGCACCAACCACTTGCCTTCCTGCTAATGTAGCTACTGCTGCTTTATGGGTTATGAGAAATTTATTAGGTGCAGATAGGTTGGATTATGTCAATGATGTCACAATGCATGCTGTTTATGGCCTTGTTAATAATTTTATTGTTCATGACATAGTGTCCTGGTTAATGGATGGTATCCGGAATGTTTTCCAAATTGGTCAGCTAATTTACCCTACTGCTATCTATAAGATCATCCTTCGTACCTATCCTGATTGGAGGAACAGGTACAATGATTCGACTCACTTTATCCCTATGGATCCTACACATCGTTTTATCAGAAGAAGTTGCATATTCACTTGGGTGCCTAACACTGCATATGTAAAGTATCCAGATATGCATAGAAATGATAATTTTATGGATAATGGTGAGGGGCCGTGGAATGTAATTAAAGATGCATTAACTCTTTGGCGTGATAGTTTAGATGGGTTGCCAAGAAAGGTTGTTTGAAAACAAGAGTGTAATATAGGATTTCTTTTTCTGTTGAGTCAGTCCTTTATTTCAGTACATTTTATTTCAGCTGTGTCATAATATGGAATTCCTTGTAATCTCTATATGGAGATAATTTTTTTTGACAGGAATTTATAAAGCGGTTTGAATTTTTAGTACATTCATGGTAATATCTTTCTCTCTCTCTTTCCTATGCTTAGTATGAGCCTTGAGGACAAGGCAATCTCTTTGTTTGGGGGTCGGGAAGTATTTCAATCCTTTTTGCAAAAGATTTTCAAACTTCTTTATCCATACTTGTGTAAAAATTCAAAAAATTTGAGAAAAATCAACAAAAATCTTTCTTATAAAGACTTTTTCAAAAATAGGATAAGTACACCATCAATGATGAACAGAATGGTTGAATTCTATCCTTTACAAGTTTAAGGACACTTATTGCTTCACCAAGTAGTTGAGTCTTATACTATATTTGCATGAGTATAAGAATGTCATTCATCTGCATTTATTATAGATTACATGTGCAAATACAACTACACCTTGGGAAACTTGAGGAATAAGTGTGGAGACTTAATCTAGTGAGCTTTTGAGCCCCGTCCTTTTCTTGGAGAGTTATTACGTACATCTAGAGTCAAAAGACTCTACCTCTCAGTTTTGTCTGTTTTTAGTCTCATATTCATTTTTATAGTTAGTCTTGAGATGACATCATGTGGTTGTAATATAAACTTGGGTCTTGTAGCTAATTCAAGATGTGATCACCATATCAGTACTCAGAAATGATACAAAGACATTTAGATAAACCCTGTTTACCTTAGCGTACCCTTATGACACTGTATCCCTTAGGTTAACCATTTTGAGCCTTTCTTGTTACTTAAGCCCTTTTCTTGAGCCCATTATCCTTACCCAACTCCATTGTGGGAGTAATTACCCTTAGAATGTTTAGGTCATTTTACCCATTGTTTTTGGAACATGAGGATGATTGTTTATGTGGTTACAAGAAGAAAGGAGAAATACAAAGAAATCTCCAAACTAGTGAGATAAACCAAATATTGAAAATCCAAAAGTTTGAAGAAATTCCAGAAAAAGCCAGAATCTTCCAAAACCATTTCAAATCCAAAAGAAAAGAAGATTCCCAAATATTGGCTAGAGCTTCATTGAAATTTTCCCAAAGAAGATGAGAAACACTTCTTCCCAAAAGAAAAATTCCAAAAATTTCTCCATGTGCTGTTATTAGAAATCACTAGTATTGAAGGCCCAAATGTTCCAAAAATGTTTCACAAAAGCCTTTTTCCATTTCTAGCCCTGTCCTAAGCCAAGTTACAACCCATTACTGTCTTTTGTAGATCTAAGCTGATCTGGTAGGATGTGGCGAGTAAGTGAGAAGGTGCTAAAGTGAAAAACCCGACATCTCAAACAACGCTAATTTTTCCATTATTTGAGATTAAGTTCATTCCATTACACCAATCCGTTCTTATTGATATATGTTAGATGATTTACCATCTTCCTTCCTCACATAGAGGTAAAATGATAAACACCATCTCTGAGTGATTTTATTTCTGAAAGTATGACTGTGAGGCAGAAGTCAAAGCGACCTTTCCAAAGGCGACTTAAGACCCGTGGTAGTATGGGTACATGCCTGTATTCGATGTATTTGAGACCGTTATGCTTGGTTTATATTTCATATCTTATTCATGCATTGGTAGTATGTTATCTCATATGAACGGTTTTGCAATACTTATCCTTATCCTTGATATGACCATTTCTGAGGTACATGGTAGAAAATCCTATTCTTGGACTAGTCATTGTAGTAAGTTTGTGGGTATCTTCTCTGGAAAACACTCAGGAGATGATAACTCCTCCACCTGGGAAACCCTTGTGGTTAAAAACCTTGATGCATATGGTTAATGCAATCACCTTAGTTATACTTCTCTTTTGAGTCCTTTATTCTTTCTTCCAACTTTGCTTGAGGACAAGCAAAGTGCTGTTTGGGGGTATTTGATCGGACCTCAAAAGTGTATATTTATCCCCCAAATAACACCTTGTTTGTATAGCACTTAGCTAATATTATTGTATTATATCTATTGATTAGTGCTTTCTTGTCTTTTGTGTAGGTTTCATGAGCTGAAATGTGAATATTATGTAAAAGCCCGCGAAAAGTCAAGAAAAGCAAGCAAAAAGGTGTTATTTGACATAGGAAGGAGAATCGATATTTGCACCCACAAGATCTGCTGAGGGCACCCCACGGTCAGCTCTGATGACTTGACTTTAGGTCAAAGTGGGGGGGTCCAATTCTCAGCCC
The DNA here is from genome assembly GCA_020826895.1 of Aquilegia kansuensis. Taxonomy (NCBI): domain Eukaryota; kingdom Viridiplantae; phylum Streptophyta; class Magnoliopsida; order Ranunculales; family Ranunculaceae; genus Aquilegia; species Aquilegia kansuensis. Next base: position 22,149,869 of record CM037007.1, read on the forward strand.
AAACCGGGTCCTATTGAAGCCCACAAGTGAGAAATTCTATTTTAGGCCTTATTTAAGTCCAAACATAAAAAAGCCCCACAAGAAGATCCAGAAGTCTGATTTGGGCCCATGAGCTATCAAACTGAAGGTCTTGATCCAACAACAGCAGCCATGAATTTGACCTAATTTGGAAGTCTTTACATGCAAGTATTCTACTTTGTAATGTCTATATAAGAGAAGCAATAGTTAAGGTTTAGGTAGCTTTTTAATAAGTAAAGATTGAAGAGAAAAGTTCATCTTCTTCTTCTTCTTTGGTATCAAACTCATTATTCAATATCAATTCCATTATTTTTCCTTTATGATGTATTGTGATTTATTTATTTATTCCATGGTGTCATCATCAAGGATGAGTAGCTAAATCTCCTTAGGGGATGGTAGAAACTCTCTAGATTATGCAAAAGCACCATGTTTGTTCTTATTGTTCATTGTGATTCAAAGTTCTTAAGGCTTATTTACTTTTGATTCGCGATATGAGGTAAGTATGATTATTTGCATGTTATTGTTATCCATGATGTTAAAATATTATTGTTAGGGTTTAGGGAGACCTAGCTTTAATGGTAGTATTTATATTTATTGTAGATGTGTAGTGAAATAGCTGAGAGGTGATTATTACATGTTTGCAATATATAAATCAAATAACTGAGAGGTCATGATTTAGTTATGAATAATATGTTAAGTTAATTAGATTGAATAGCTGAGAGGTGACGGTTTGATTAATAAGACATATTCAATAACATGCATAAAAGAATCCCGTTTTAATTAGATAGAATAGCTGAGAGGTGACTACTTGATTATTATAGGTATTAATGATTAATTAGAATAGCTGAGAGGTGATTAATTAATTATTATAGATTGAACATGAAGGAACAACATGTTATGTTTGCATGATTTAGTTTGTGGATACCAACTCTCCCCCCTATGTCATCATATATCTTCTTTACATCTCTACCATATTCTTAAGTTAGGGTTTACTTATTATTATTGCCTATAGGAAGTAGAATCAATCTCCAATCCCTATTATTGATTCCATTGGTGTTTCTTAACCATTGTTTCTATTGTGTTTGAGCTAAGATCTCCCCCTCTGAGGTGGGTACGACCCTTGCTTGTTACTTGTCTACTTTGATATCCAATTTATACAGGCACAAGAAGGAACTTCAAGTTAAAAATATAATCTTTTGATAGTAGACGTAAAAAACCTATCATCAGCTTGTCATCATGGTCCCAGATGGCCATGGTGCTTGTGTAGTTCATGACATGCTAAACCGGACAACCCCTTGTCTCGTCATACTGTTCGAAGGGCGGTTGCTTGAAACTGGTCGGGACCATATGACTCCTGACTTCTTCTGCTAAAGGTGATACGGCTAACTTCGAAAGAGTAAGCTTTCTGATTCTCTCATCCCGGTTGGCTTTATTGGATACAGCAAGGTCGATCATCTCTTGCAACTTGAGTTAATTCATCTGTTCCACATTCAGTTCCCGTTGTCTCTGATGAGTGTGGGCCCTTTGAGGGCTCCTTGCTTTCTGACCGTGGCGTGCCGGGGGAGTGCTCTGGTGCCTCCTCCGGCGCAATCCTTCTGGTGGGGTGACTTCTTCGACGGACCTGCTGCGGGTAACCCTGCGGTTATGGCGTGGCCCAGGTGTTCTTGCACGTCCGCAGCGATGTCTCTGAACTGGAGAGATAGACATCCTATCTCTCCCTGGTGCTAGCCTGTCCCAAACAGGACGGAGACCATGGCTATGGGGGGTAAGACTCCCGTCGCTGGTTGACCGTGGCCTTACCTTCTTCTGAGGAGATGGGCTCGAAGAAGGGGGTGAAGACGAATGGCTATCTCCGGCCCTGGTTCTTTTCTTTCTCTTTAATTATGTGTTTTCCTTGGTCAGCCACTTGATGATTTCAGTTGGGGACTCGACCGCTGGTTTTTTTCCGTTCTGCTGCTCGGTATAACCTCCTCTCGTTGTTAGGGGAGAGATTCTCTGGTATATTCTTGCAGCGGCTGCCCTGGAAGGTTCAAGATCTTGCGATGTTGGTATCCTGACGGTCCGGTTGACCACATTAGGATCACCAGGATTGTTAGTAATTTGTACCACTAAGTTCTCTGCCCCCGGCTATCCACTTTCAGAGTGTTGCGAGCCCTGATCGTGGCCCTCACTCCCGAGGACTGATTCTTGATTCACTGGTTCGGTTGCTTCAAGAACCGGAGACAGAGGAGAAAGGTTCTTTGTCTGACTTTAAGTAACATGACTCATTCCATTGTTGGAACGAGTTCGGCGTCTCTTACTTCCAGCCATTGCGGTATGACTGGATTGTGATTCCTTGCAAGGCTCGGGAATGTATGGGAGATTCGGCCCCACGGTGGGTGCCAAAGAGTGTGGGTGCAAAAATTTGATCCACAAACTCGAGATATGTATAGATTGATCGTACAGTTACAATGAAAGCTTTGCACAGACAGAGATGGGATGGGGGTATACAGTGAGCCTGGACCTGATCGGGATCAGGCTGCCTACGTATCCAAGATGATGAACTTGGAATCAAGTCTCTGCTTCCACTAAGCTCTAATGGAGTTGCTCAGTGAAAGACCTGTAGTTCAGGAGGTTTAGAACTCCTGTATTTGTAGTAGGCCGGAGGAGGCTGGCTCAACCACCCTTCCGGTTTTGACTCCACGAACTCAGATAGTTCAACTGTGAAGATGTTTTCCGTGGAGATAAGTTGCATGCTGCCGAGCTGTTATCCCCTTGGTTTGAATCCCCTTTGACCAGGATGACTGCCACGTGGCATCCTCTGATAGGTCCTGGTTCAACCTGGGTTTCCTTTATCTTCTCCAGCGGGCTAGAACCATGGGTTCTGTTGGCCTGGAATCTCACTGGACTTATCTAGTTGGTTGGGACTTGAATTGACCAAGCCTGAAAGCAAAGACTTGGGCTTGACTCTTATGACCGGAGGCCCAATCTCCACTACATACTCCCTGCCCAGGTCCTCTGGACTTCTGTGCTAAGCCTTTGGATGAGCCCCTGTCGCTGCTGGACCTTACTGGGCTGGACCTTGCCTACTTGACTGAGGTGGGCCTGGTCGATGTATGGGAGCCCACCGTTCAACTTCTAATACAATAACCGGGGATCCACCCATTGATAGTGGACTATCCGATGAGTCAAGGTCCACAGAGCGTATGTGGATCTCTTGAAACCGGGTTGGGCTCTACACGATAGCCCAGGCTTGGCTGGCTACTGCTTAGGTGATCCCGGTTTAGCTTCTTATACAGCCATCGGTGATACTTGTCGAGTTTTTTACCTAGGGTACACACAGCGGGTATACAATGAGATTGGACCTGATCGGAATCAGGCTGCCTACGTATCCAATATGATGAACTTGGAATCAAGTCTTTGCTTCCACCAAGCTCTAATGGAGTTGCTCAATGAAAGACTCATAGTTCAGGAGGTTTAGAACTCCTGTATTTGTAGTAGGCCGGAGGAGGCTGGCCTAACCACCCCTCCGGTTTTGACTCCACGAACTCAGGTAGTTCAACTGTGAAGATGCTTTCCGTTGAGATAGCTTGCATTTTCCCGAGCGGTTATCCCCTTGGTTTGAATCCCCTTTGACCAGGATGACTACCACGTGGCATCCTCTGATAGGTCCTGATTCAACCTGGGTTTCCTTTATCTTCTCTAGCGGGCTAGAACCATGGGTTCTGTTAGCCTGGAATCTCGCTGGACTTATCCAGTTGGTTGGGACTTGGATTGACCAAGCCTGAAAGCAAAGACTTGGGCTTGACTCCTCTGACCGGAGGCCCAATCTTCATTGCATATACCCTGGCCAGGTCCTTTGAGCTTCTGTGTTGAGCCTTTGGATGAGCCCTTGTCGCTACTGGACGTTACTGGGCCGGACCGGGCCTACTTCACTGAGGTGGGTCTGGTCGATGTATCCCTGTTTAGCTTCTTATACAGCCATCGGTGACACCTGTCGAGTTTTTTTCCTAGGGTACACACAGTACCAAACATTGCATGCATAGCAGGCTGATCAACAAATTCCAACTTCTCGTAGCCCAACAAATTTCTCATAACCCTTAAAGCAGCAGTAGCAACATTAGCAGGAAGAGAGATAGTAGGTGTAATAGACATAGGATTTGGGTAAAGAGGAAAGGTGCAAGGTCCAAAATGGTTCAGACAATCTTCTAGTATCCCCAAAAGATTATGAAGATCCTATAACCAAAAGAGGATATCATCGGCGAGAACATAAGGGTTGACAAAGATTGAAGAAATGGTAGAAGAGGCAAAAGTGACTACTGTACCATGCATGAAAACCTTGAAACCATCAAAAGGGAAATCAACATCAAAGGGTAACATGCGGTAGAAGTCTCTTACCATAGAAGTTGAATATTCAGCAGTAGAATCATAAAGAAAACTTCCCCAACCCTTATAAAAAATTCCATCCCTTTTTAAGCTCCATACAAACCATTCATAATACCAGAAAAATCCATCTCAGGAACAATATCCATAACACTTGGCACCCATAACTCTTCTTGAACGTCAGCCATTAAAAAAGGAAGAAAAAAATACCAAAAACCAGCACAAGAATCGAGAAAATAGCACAAAAACCAATGCAAAAAACTTGGACAGAATAGAACTCGACTCGAGTATGAAGAAGCCTTGCAGGAACTCGAATCGAGATTGAGCGATTCCCTGAAATATAAAAATATTTTTTGTAAAGTGACAGACTTCTTCTTTGATTTTGGTATTTAGAGGTAAAACAAAAGAGTTTAAATCAAATTAGGACTCAAAATACTGCCTATATCTTCTACGGTTTCCAGAAATCAAAATCCTAATCCTTTTTCTGAAAAATATTTGAACTTAGGTCCCTCGGACCAGAAAATTTTAGAAATAACTCCACAAATTCCAGATTTTTGCAATAAAACCCATAAACGACTGAAAATTCCAAAAAATGACAAAGAAGTTGGGAAATAAAAATTCCATCCATTTCATGAAAATATTATAATAAAGTACATGGAATGAAATTTATTACATTTTGAGAGAAAAGGACTAAAAACAAACAAAACAAAATAGAAGTACTAAAATAAAAACAACAATGGCTGACAACCCTATCCACCACGTCAACGACGAGCCTGCCCCTAGCCTTCATCCAATCGACACTGGACATCCTCAACTGCACCCAAAATCTCTCCCATACCCCTCCAGATGATATGGAACCGTTCCTCGTTGTTGTATAGTTGATCAAATGCCTGCTGATCTCCGGGCCTGTAGTGGACTGGTGGTTCCTCTTGTTGGTCCACAACTACTGGTGACGGGCAGACAGCCCGGGGTTGTGGACCTCGAGACGAACGTCGACTCCAAGTGAAGGGCAGCAGCAAAAGGCGCCTCCCAGTGACGCAAAATACTCATCACCAGACTAGGAAAAGGGGCATAAGTGGTACGAGCACTGGTGATGGTCTGAAAAAGACGTTGGACCATACAGTAACCGTGGAGATCTTCCTGGAGAAAATGCAGGATGTGGATGCCTTCCGAAAACAACTCGCTCGTCTTTGTCGTCCCAAGGACATTGGTGGTCAGCCAGTAAGCCATTAACCTCTGGTTGACTCGGAGCCAACCGATGGAAATAAACCAATGCACCGCCTGATCATCAATAAGAACAACCTCGATGACCTCGGGAGTGACTAGTGCAACCTCTTGCTGAATAGGAGCCTCATCGGGATCGAGACCCGTGACTGCAAAGACGGTTCATAGTGGATAAAGTGTATCCTACTAATGAAAAGATAGATTTGTATGTTATTTTCCTTCTTGTGCCTGTAAATAGTAATTAACAATATAGAATGAGTAACAAGCAAGGGTCGTACCCACCTCGAAGGGGGAATTCTTAGCTCAAACACAATAGAAAATAATAACTTAAGAACATCACATGAACCAATTAACAAGATTGAGATTGATTCTACTTCCTACAGGCAATTAAATAAATAAACTAATACTTAATCTAATGATAGAAGATGAATAGAGATGGAAAGAAGATCTTATAATGAATAGGGGGAAGAGTTGGTATCCACAAACTAAACAATGCAAACAAACTTGCCATTCATTCATGTTCAATTTATAACAATTAATTAGTCACCTATCTGTTATTCCAATTACTCATCAATGCCTTTAATAATCAAGTAGTCACCTCTCAGCTATTTCATTCAATTAAAATGGGATTCTCTTATATGTGCTATTGAATATGCTTCATTAATTAAACCGTCACCTCTCAGCTATTCAAATTAACTCAACGTATTAATTCATAATCAAACCGTCACCTCTCGGCTATTCAATTTAATTACAAAAGGGATCCAATAAAAGAATTTAATTTTAAATATATGATAGCCGCCTCTCAGTTATTCCATCACATATCTTTAATTAATCTAATACAACCATTATAGCTAGGTCTCCCTATACTCTAACAATAGTATTTAATCAACATAGATAACAATAACACAGAAATAATCATGCTTACTTCATGTCGCCAATAGAAATAAACAAGCATTAAGAACTTTGAATCACAATAAACATAAAGAATAAACATGGTGCTTTTACATTATCTAGAGTTCTTCAACTATTCCCCCTAAAGGGAACTTAGCTACTCATCCTTGATAATGACACCATGTAATAAGTAAATAAAGAACACAACATCATAGTGGAAAAGAGATTGGATTATTATTGAGAATAAGAAGAACTAATTTCAATACAAGAGAATGAACTAGCCTAAACCCTAGCTAATACCTCTCTTTATATAGAGAATACAAAGCATATACTTGCTCACAAAGTATACTTGCTCTCCAAGTTAGGTCAAATTTATGGCTACTTCTGTATGCCTTCTATAAGCAGCAATACCTAATAAAAACCTAATTCTCTTTAGCATAAGTTGTAGCCTGGACCAAAACGTTCAGATAGACAGCTCATGGGCCCAAATCAGAGTTCTAGATCTTCATATAGAACCTTTTTATGATTGGGCTTCAAGTAAAGGCTTCAATAGATCTTTTGACTTGTGGGCTTCATTATAACTTGAATTGAGCTGGGATTTGGATCACCAATCTTGGACATAAATTCAAGTCCACAGGACCAGTCCATGTGTTCCCTCAGTAATTCTGTGGATGCAAATAGTAATTCTTATTTTTTAATGGGTTTTCTTGGCTTTTGGCGGGATTTAACACAATATTCACATTTTGGCTCATGAAAGCTACACAAATAACAAGAAAACACTAATCAATAGATATAACACAATAATATAAGGTAAGTGTTATGCAAACATGGTGTTATTCTGGGGATAAATACACACTTTGCTTGTATATTTCTCCCATGCCCCTACAGATGAGTTGGAACCGCTCCTCGTTAGTGTGAACCTGCTCGAATGCCCGCTGATCACCGGGCCTGTAGTGAACTGGTGGCTCCTCCTGTGAGTCCTATAAATGCTGACGACAAGCAGATAGCCCGGTGTTGGAGACCACGAGCCAGACAACTGACTCCAAAGACAGGGCAGCAGGAAGAGGCGCCTCCCAGTGGCGCAAAATACTCATCAAGAAGAGGGGCACAAGTGGTGCGAGCGCTGGTGATGGTCTGAAACAGGCGTTAGACCATACGATAACCATAGAGATCTTTTCCTGGAGAAGACGGAGGATGTGGATGCCCTTCGAGAACAACTCACTCGTCTTGGTTGTCCCAAGGACATTGGTTGTCAGCTAGTGAGCCATCAAGCCCTGGTTGACTCAGAGCCAAATGATGGAGATGTGGCTGCTATCCGGTGCATCGCTCGATCATCAAATAAAACAACCTCGATGATCTCAGGAGTGACCAGTGCAGCGTCCTGCTGAATGGGAGCTTCATCAGGGGTCGAGGCCCGTGACCGCAGAAATGGTCTCGAGCGAGAGCGAGAACTCATGACCCCTGTCTCAATTTACGATAATGCCCTCATCGGTCGACTCCATGGAGTCGTAAAATCGACGAACCTATTGAGCATCAAATGGTTCGTAATCCACGCCCAGGAGTGCATCCCAACCTCTGGCATAAATCCTCTCTACAAAACCATTTCTAAAGCGATTATCATCGAAGAGACGAGAATAATCGCGTTTATGAACAACGATCTCCTTCTAGGAGGCATGATTTTGAAAATAAAAGATATAGAAATCAAGAGAATCAAGAAAGGAACACACAACAACAAAAAAATTTGAAAATGGTTGAGAATTGGAGGAGAATCGAAGAGAGAGAAACAAGATTTGCCTCAATCTCGAGTCGAGTTTGAAATGCACACCAAGGAACTCGACTCGAGTTCTGGTAGGGGTGACTGCTCTGTTTGACCAGGTTGACTTGGTTTGACTGATGGAATGAAATGTGACTTGTGACTTTTCTCATATACCCAAGGGTATATATAGGCAGTCACTTACCCGTTACGTAACCCCCCCATTATTGGAATTAGTTGAAATGACGATTTTACCCCGGAATACGTAATGGCACAAAATAATTTTGAAAATTACGTGTTAATGGTAAATTATATTCTCGTGAATATAAATGCCATTAAGATGTCAAATAAATTCCAAAAATCAAGCAATAATTATTTAAATTTTAAAAATTCAAATAAATTCAAATTTGCAACTACAATAATTATATAACCAATCGAACCGCAACAAAGAGTGGGTGGGCCACCCCAAACAGAAATTGAGCACAATTTCAAAAAGGGTAGTTTATCAGCCAAAAAGCCACTAAACCCGGTAATAAAAAAGAAGATATAAAGCACGATCGGGGTTAGAAGATACACAGGGCTGCCTCCTAGGAGCGCTAAGTTTAACGTCTTCAGCCAGATAGGAGGACAAAGAGGAAACTCACTCCCTAAACACTACTAAAAAACAAAGATACATGAGAGATAAAATGCTAGAGTGGAATGCTAGAGATCCTGATATCTAAGATACAACAAAGAGTTATTTAAAGTCAGATACTCGAAACTTAAAAGAAGATGGTAACTACAATCACCCAGGGGCTATCAGAAATGGGGTAAATCGTACCTGCATCTAAGAGTTTAAGAATTTTAGCTCGAACAACTTCTTTCATGGCAGGATTGACACGTCGTTTAGGTTCGCAGGAAGTTTTAGCATCGTCCTCAAAATGAATACGGTGAGAACAAACAGAAGGGCTAATTTCTTTAATGTCATGGATAGATGATCGGACCTCAAAAGTGTATATTTATCCCCCAAATAACACCTTGTTTGTCTAGCACTTAGCTTATATTATTGTATTATATCTATTGATTAGTGCTTTCTTGTCTTTATGTAGATTTTATGAGCCAAAATGCGAATATTATGTAAAAGCCCGCAAAAAGTCGAGAAATGCAAACAAAGAGGTGTTATTTGCACAAGTGAAGAAGAATGTTTATTTGCACCCGCGAAATCTGCTAAGGGCACCCCGCGGTCAACTCTGGTCAAATATGTTGAGTTGACTATTCGGTCAACTTTGACTTCGGTTGACTTTCGGTCAACTGTTGACTTCTGAAGACTTTGGGTCAAATCTGTTGACTCACGTGGACCGGACTTCCTATTTTGGGTCTTGATCTTAAAAAGGCTCTACAAGGAGATCCAGAAGTCCGATTGGGGCCCATGACATATCAAACTGAAGGTCTTGGCCCAAGCTACAATTCTAGCCCAAGAGGATTAGGTTTTGCTGATTGCCTAATCCTTCTAGGAGGCCAACAGCAGCAGCCACGAATTTCACTAAGTTAGAAAGTCTTTGCATGCAAGTATTCCATTATGTAATAGGTATATAAGAGAAGTTGTAACTAGGGTTTACTATCTATCTAAAATCTCTTTTAGATCTTGATCTTCTAGCCTCCACTTGAAGATCAACTTTTGTAATCAATTCAATCAATATCAATCCATGAATTCTTTTATGATGTTCTTTGATTTAATTATTTGTTCCTTTGGTATGAGTAGCTAAATCATCATGGGGGGAAGGTGGAAGCTTTCTAGGTGATGTAAAAGTATTATGTTGTTTCTTCTTATTCATTGTGATTCAAGGTTCTTAATGCTTACTTATCTCTAATTCGCGATATGAGGTAAGTATGAATATTTGTATGCTATTGTATCCATGGTATTAAATATTATTGTTAGAATTTAGGGAGACCTAGTTTTGATAATAGTATTATATTTATTGTAGATGTGTAGTGAAATAGCTGAGAGGTGATTACTGCATGTTTGTAATATTTATCTTTTATTGGAACCCTTTCATGATTAAATTCAATAGCTGAGAGGTGAGGATTTAATTGTGAATAATATGTGGAGTTAATTAGATTCAATAGTTGAAAGGTGAGGATTTGATTAATGAAGCATATTCAATAGCATGCATAATAGAATCCCGTTTTAATTAGATTCAATAGCTGAGAGGTGAGGATTTGATTATTATTGGTATTAATAACTAATAGGAATAGCTGAGAGGTGACTTGTTAGTTGTTATAGATTGAATATGAAGAACAACATGATATAATTGCATAACCTAGATTGTGGAAATCTACTACTCCCCCTATGTCATCATATTATATTCTTTTCCATATCTTCCATATTCTTAAGTTAGGTTTAATTATTATTTATTGCCTGTAGGAAGTAGAATCAATTCTCCAACTATTATTATTGATTCATTGATGTTTCTTAATTATTGTTCTTAATTGTGTTTGAGCTAAGATCTCCCCCTCTGAGGTGGGTAGGACCCTTGTTTGTTACTTGTCTACTTAGATCTTCAATTTATACACGCACAAGAAGGAAAATCTCTTAATCTAATATTTTGATACACAATAAGCCGTTTATCAATAGACCAGGCAATAGCAGAACAATGCTCCTAAATAACTTTTAAAAGCTCACTCTCCTGTTCGGTAGTAAGAAATGAAGAGATGATAACAGGATGACTACCAGCCGAATCAAGATGGGGATATTTCAGCTCAGGGGGAAGAGAATTCAGAGTAACAGGAGGTGGAGTGATGGTCTTGACTTGGGACTCAGAATCAATACAACAAACCGAATCAAAGGCCTCAGGGTCTTTGGGGTCAAAGATAGGCACAAAATCAAGAAGAGCGTTGGTTTGAACAATAGATTGATCGATGTCAAAGTCAATATTATGCATGGCAAGACAATGAACAACCGGATCTTCAGGGTAACAACGATGCACCATCTCATAGGGTAGAGAATCAAGAAGGCACACATCTTCAGATAAAGAAAGATCAGGGGGTTGTTGGCCAAGATTAAAGATATTTACTTCAATGGTCATATAGTCAAAAGTGAGAACTATCGAACCATTTTGTCAGTTGATGAGAGCATTAGAGGTGGCCAAAAATGGACTGCCAAGGATAATGGGAACCGAGTCATCGACAGTAGGTTCAATGTCCAACACCACAAAATCAATGGGATAGTAAAAGTCGAACACTTTAACTAAGAGATCCTCAACTATACCTCTAGGTACTTTCAACGATCTCTCGGCCAATTGTAAAGACATGTTCGTTGGTTTCATATTGTCTAGACCTACACTGATGTATAAAGAGTAAGGAAAAAGATCGACACTCGCTCCTAGGTCTAACAAAGCTTTACCCATGAACTTTTCACCAAGATTGCAGGGTATGGTTGGTTTTCCAGGGTCCCTGTATTGCGTAGAATTCTTTCGCGTCAAACGCGTTTTTGGGCACATTTGTTTTCCTCTTTGCGGTTCACAAGTCTTTCAAGACCTTAGCATCGGAAGGTATCTGTTTGATAGCGGTGAGGAACGGAATGTTTATATTTATATGTTTGAACACGTCAAGTACCTCCTCAGCTTGTACTTCCTTCATAGACCTTATTATGGCTTGGAATGCGGTCTCGCGGTCGCTATTCCAAGTATGTGCCCCTCTCAATATTTGAAAGAATAGTTGACACTTATCAGAATACCTGGAGATGAATCTACTTAAGGCCACCAAGCGACCGGTTAAGCATTGAATTTCTTTTTTGGAAGATGGTGAAGGCATCTCTAGCACCGCCCGTATTTGATCGGGATTAGCTTCTACTCCCCTTCTAGTCATGAGATAACCAAGGAACTTGCCTGAAGCTAAACCGAATGAACACTTTGTTGGGTTGAGTCGCATGTTGAACTTGGCTAACCTATCAAAAATTGCTTGCAAATCACAAATATGATTTGTATGAGCACGTGTTTTAACTACCATGTCATCAATGTATGCTTCCATGGATTGGCCTAGCATATCACTAAATATGGGGTTCACAAGTTTTTGGTAGGTCGCCCCTTCATTTTTTAAACCAAAAGGCATGACACGATAGAAATCTAAACCTTGGTCGGTAATAAATGCAATATGTTCCTGATCTTCAACATGTAATGGAATTTGATTGTAACCAGAAAATGCATCCAAAAAAGAAAGACGTTGATAGCCCGAAGTAGCATCTACTAATTCAGATATACGAGGCAATGGATACGGGTGAATTAGGCATGCTTTGTTCAAATTTCTAAAATCAATACAAACTCTAATTTTGCCATTTTTCTTAGGCACTGCAACTACATTAGAAACCCATGTTGGGTAAATTACAGGCCTTATGAAATTAACACTTAAGAGACGATCGATCTCTTCATTCACCTTAAGCTTTCTTTCTGGAGTCATACGCCTTGGTCTTTGACGAATAGGTTTTGCCTTAGGGTCGACATCAACCTTATGACATGCAATAGATGGATCTATGCTAGGCATATGCTGGACCGTCCATGCAAAAACCATTTTGTTCTTCCGAAGTAGGGAAATCATGACGTTTTGTTCTTGTTGTGACAACTCTGCTGAAATAAAAGTTGTTTCTTCTGGGAAACTTCCAATCTGAACTTCCGGCCAACAGCTTGTCAAGAGTAGGGGAACCACGATCATATTGTTGTTTGGGTAAGGCTTCCGAGTCCCCCGACGTTGGTTGTTATTTCTCTTCGGTTTGCTTCAGTTGAAAGTTGTGATTACCTTTCACTACAGAATCTGTGTAATCGGTCCAGACCTTTTCATGGCACTCATGGGCTGCTTTTTGGTCGCCCCGGACTTTGCAAATCTTTCCTTGGTGAGGAAACTTGATGCATTGGTAAAGGGTTGAAGGGATTGCTTGCATGACATGCACCCAATCACGACCGAGTATAGCATTATAAGAAGATTTAAAATTCATGAGGATGAAATCCACGTTGAGAACTTTGTTCATGAGACTAACCGGGAGAGTAACTCGACCAATAGCTTGGTTTGCATCATTAGCAAAACCTACTACTGGATTCTCTTCTGGATTTATCAGATCTTCAGAAAGCTTCATCTTGGTAAAGCAATTCGAAAAATAAGACTTGCCGAGGCTCCGTCATCAACAAATATGCGTTGAACACGCCACATACCCAAGAAAGCCGTTATGAGTAGTGCATCATTATGAGGGCAAAAACCTCCTCTAAAATCTACTTTCGTGAAAGTCAATGGTGCATCTTCATAAGTCTCGGTATGGATACCTTCTAAGAAGTTGAGTTGATTGACGGTGTGGATTTCTTGTATCACTTGTAACTTGGTTCGATCTTGTGCCTTACGCTGGGTCTTAATCTACTCGCGCGTGAGATGCATGAATCACATGACCTGCAGTTACTGCTAAAGCTTGTTCGGTCCTCTTCTTGAGTTTATACTTGTCGAGAAGACCTTTTTGGAATAGTTGTTTGGTTCTTCCTTGAAGTGATCTACAATCTTCGGTAACATGACCATAATCTTGATGGAAGTCACAATACTTAGTCTTGTCACGAGTGCCTTTGGTGCCTGGAGGAAGAGGATAGGGGGTTGCATACAAATTCTTGTCTTTAAGGATTTTATACAACTCTGTGTAGGAGATGTTGAGAGGAGTAAAGACAAGTTCCTCGAACTTGGAATCTCGATTGTCCCTTGGCTTACCCAAATCTCTATTTGACTTATCTTGGTTACCCTTGGAGATGTCACCTTTGTTGTCGCCCTTAGGTTTGGGTTTGAAGTCAGTTTTGGCTTCATACTTTTCTTTGTATTTGCCTTCATGTTTTGCTTAGCGATTGTATCATCCTCAAGAGGGATATACTTTTGAGCTCAAGAGAAAAGTTCATACTTGGTGGCCGGAGTGTCAAGCACAATAGAATTGTATAACCCCCTGTCATCAGGTAGTAATGTTTCTCTGAAAGCATATATGATAAGTGTATCGGAGACATCAGGAATCTCTGCTTGTGCTTGTCTAAATCGAGCTACAAACTTACTTAATAGCTCTCCATCTCCTTGCTTAATGTTGAACAAGATGGCAACATCCTTGGGGCGATGCCAATTGTGCCTAAAATGTTCGGCAAATTGGATAGAAAACTCAAAGAAGTTGGTGATAGAACCCCTTGGAAGGTCGGAGTACCATCGAAGAGCGTCAAGACCAAAGGTGGAAGGGAACATTTTACACATGAGTGCATCTTCATAGCTAAAAAAGTACCATCTTATTCTTGAAGTCGGTGATATGAAGTCAAAGATCGCCCTCAACCTCATTGTATTTCTTGAAACTTGGTGGCTTGAAATCTGGGTGATGCTCTGCTTATTGGATCTAGATGGAAAAAGGGGAAGTTTTGCCCGTATGGTGGGCAATGTTACCGAGTCTATACTCCTTAGCTTCTTTTGCTTGAATTGCTTGAGCGATCATTCTTTGCAATTTCTCTTCGATAATGTTCCTGATCCCTGCATTATTGTTTCCATCTTGATTATATTCATGCTTATGATTGCCATGATCAAGACCTTGACGGTAATGTCTTAGAGACCAAGGAGTTGGTGAACGGGTACCTCGTCTAGCACTTTGAATGTTCCTATGCGTGTCTTGGTACCTGTCAGAGCTGTTGAATCTGTTGTCGCTAGATAACATGTCAGACATTTTGCCACTTGAAACCTGTGTGGATGCATGTCTTTCAGAAAAATTGCCTCCGGATAATATTCTGTCAGAAAAATTGCCTCTGGACAATGTCTTGTCAGAAAAATTGCCTCTGGACAATGGCTTGTCAGAAAAACTGCCTCTGGGCACTGCAGTTCTGACAAGATTTTTGCCTCTGGGTAGTTCCTTGGTCCAATTTCTGACAAGATTTTTGCCTCTGGGCAGTTCCTGGGTTTGATTTCTGACAAGATTTTTGCCTCTGGGCGTGTCTTGGGTACCAAGTTTGTCATTGATGTTTTTGTTGGGCAGCCTCTTAGCGAGTGTGTTATCATTGACATTAACAATGCTTGGGGATTGACAACGCTGCATTTTTGTAAAGTTACCAATATGCAAACTTGTCTTGGTGCCTTTGGTGTGATGGTGAATTTGTTCCCTTAAAGCGCCTTGATCGTTAGTTCTAGATCGAATGCCTTTAGGGTTTCTGCGTTCATCTTCTTTTTCCAAGTCAATTGGGGATTGTTCTTGTGATGTTAATACAATGTCGTCTTCAATGTCCTCTTCAACTTCTGGGATGGTTGAAGGTCGGGTTCTTTTCCTTGGATTTAGATTGTTTCCCAACCTATCAAAAACACTTGAAGAAGATGGAGTTAACGAACATTCCTTACCATTATGATTCGCATGTTTTAACTTCCTCCTTAGACCATTGTTCTTATTCTGAAGTCTTTTGAGTTTGCGACGTAGATACTCATTTTCAGAAATCATGACTTATTCATGTTGAGTAGGCTCCTTGGACTTTGACGGTTGAGAAGAAGAAGAAGAAACCGAGTGTTCTTCACCATTAGATGGAACCCTCTTGGAAGTGACGGTATGCTCTCTAGGGTTGGAACCTTTAGAGAGAGCTTGCACATGTTTTGAAACTTCTTGATGTCCACCATTACTTACTTGTTTGTTTTGTTGAGATCTAGTTGTTGCCATTGAGAAGAAAGAAGTTGATTCCTCTTAAAAAGTAGGTTTTTTGTGGGTGGAAAAGAAAACCTCAGTCGGCACCAAAGTGTTTCAACCGGATTTCACACCAATGTGATGTAAGATCAAGAAGAAACCCCTAATGTTCAGATCTAAGATATTGGAGAATATGAAGATGAAGGAATAGGGTTTTGGTGATTGATAATGGCTGCACTAAGTTGCTTCTTAGTTGCCTACGTATCCATAAGAGAGATGGAATCAAGCCTTTTATAACGTAGTTCAAATATGGAGTTTGATTGGGATTAGGATGTGATCCCATGATCCCTAATTTATTGTAGTATTGTAGTCCCATGTATTTGGACTATATAATGATAAGATAATGTACCTCATGTCCTATTAGGAATATGAGTTGTAAAGATATTGAAATTGTTATTGGATTAAGAGTTGTAGAGATATTGGAGTTGTAGTTGGATTAGGTTAAGGAAATCTCTACAAAGATGTAGAATTACCATATTAACCTTATTGAATTGGTGGACTTAAATAGACAAAGCCCATAATAGATATAGAATGTAATAACGGGCTTAAGCCTTATTACTAATTGAATTGGGCTTAGGCCCTTATTGACTAAAGTCTTGGGCTTTGACTTGTAATTGACTTGGGTTTGAGCCTGTTAAGGGGGGTCAACACACCATTCATGCGCGTGTCTGTCTTTTTCATTAATCAGTTGAGTTTTGGTTGAAGATTTATATAGGGATGTTCACGGGTTGGTTCGGGGTCGAGTACCCTTATCTCCGTCCTCATCCCCATTTAGTTTTTTAGTCTCCATCCCCGTCCATTTCCCCGCTTAAGACTATTCGGGGAATCCCGTCCCTGCCTCCAATGTGGATCAGTTCCCCGCGGGGCTCCATTTTTAGTTTTAGGTAATCAAATAATAATAATAATAACCATTCATAAATTTAAATTATCATAATAATATCTTGAATTACAAATTCAAGTTAAAACCTTCAACTAAATTTAATCCAAACAAAATACAACCTTGAAATCTTGAACACGCGGCCACAAAGTCTAACAAAAAAAAAAAAGTCAAAAATTGCATTGCCAAATTATAGTCTATCTTAGTTAATTTTTAAATTTAAGTATATATATAATCGGGTCGGGTCCGGGTTTGGAGACCATAATATCCATCCCCGCTCCAAAACCTACGCGGGTTTCAAAATAACTTCCATACCCACCCGATCCCCATATATACCCCTCCATATCCGCCCCATTCGGGTCGGTTCTCCGCAGGAACCGCCTCCACG
Organism: Aquilegia kansuensis; assembly: GCA_020826895.1. Lineage (NCBI taxonomy): Eukaryota > Viridiplantae > Streptophyta > Magnoliopsida > Ranunculales > Ranunculaceae > Aquilegia > Aquilegia kansuensis. Next base: position 22,167,069 of record CM037007.1, read on the forward strand.
GTTTTTTTTTACATCCCTAGATTAATACTTACCATTTAGGTGTATTTGCAAAATAAATTTATTACCTAAATTTATCCTCACATATTCTCTTTGGTTTCATGGCAGGACTTGTATATAAATGTTTGGCTGGCCTCTTTATAGGAAATATGGGCATGCTTTTGAGGTAGGATTTCAGATATTTCTTTTAGCTTCTTAGATGTTCTGCCCTGCTATATTTCTGCAATATAGGCCTTCTTACTTCTTTTTATTTCACTCTTTGATTATAATTTTCAAGTTAATTATGATTGAGCGTGATTCTATTCTGAACTCTCATTTGTGAAGTAAAAAAGGTCGTTCCAGATAGACATGAGGTTTTGTTGCTAATCTAATGTGCTTACTTAGTGCTACTAACTTACTAAGTTTTAGTTTTCTCGTAAACATATCAACTTTAACCCCTTATTTTGATGTTACAGGTGACAAAGATGGTGCTTGCTTTGTTAGATTATGTGAAAGAGGCTTTAATATAAAATATCAAATGACAAATGACCCCACAACCAGGTGAAAATTCTTGTGTAGTATTGACCTGTTTTCAGTTTGATAGGGTTCTTTACATCAAGGTCTTGGCTGATCACATTTTCAGTTTTAAACCTAAGTAGCTAGGCATAAGGCAAACAAAGCATATATATATAAAACTTATCCAAACAAGAAGATCGATCATACTATTAAATGATCACATTCATATGCACACCTCAAAATGCAAAATGCAGAAAATATCTCTCTCTCTCTCTCATTGGATCCTCATTTCCCAAATTAACATATAAACTATGATATGATATGATACACTAGTAGTGAATAACTTGGTAGGTAGGAATCCAAAGGAAATGGTATACCACTTTCCACAATCAACACGAGAAGAATGGGTTTTCAGAGGTGTTTGTTGTTATTTTGGAATAACAATAATAATTCAATACTCAGAACGTAGTCAGTACAGCTACTGTCATCAAAATTCAAAAACACGTACTGTAGGAATCAATAGCAACAGTGCAATGGATTCTAAGACACCAGAAAGAGGGTTAACGTTACGTGCACCCTGCACCCAGGCCAGGCAGTAATGTGTACTGCTGATTGATCATTGATGTACATAGTCATAATATGAATGAATGAATTTGATCAGATTATTGCTGAATTCTTGGTCACATTTGAATACAATAAATGACAAATGAGACATCCAAGACCATTTTCTTTGAATGAATTTGATCAGATTATTGCTGAATTCTTGGCAGATTTTATCTCTCTCTCTGAAAATGTACACTACAACTGAACAAACAATGTACTATCTTTATCTCTCTCTCTCAGCCATAATCCTATGACTCCTTAAATTTCTAAATTCTAACTCATATTAATTAAAATTTGATCAAAACCACATGAACTAACCTTTAACTCAATCACATTCCTGTAACATAACTTGTGATAAACAGTTTGCACAGTAATTTTGTAATCAACAAGAAAAACTGATTAATGTTGTTAATTTTTGGAACATAACTTTTTAATACATAGAAAGTGTCACGACCCTAATATCCAAAAATTGGCAAAAAGAGAGAATTTACAAAATTTACCCTCAATAAGCCAATAAAAGGAAAAAGGATCGGGACAGTAATCTAAATAAACATTTGCACAAGGTAAAATCCATAACCATTAAAGATAAATACTTCAACACAAATAATTTGAACTCCCAATAATTTCCATATATAATCCAAAAACTCCAAATACCGAATTAAACAACTCCAATAATAAAATTCACAACTTCTACTGAGGTATTGTTTTCCCCAATCAATACTAATCCAATAAATAAAATAAACTTGAGTAATCAGCTAACAACGAATCAAAGAACTAAACCTACTGTGAAAGATAACTCCTGCAAATCTCAAACTCCCTCTCGCACAACTGGATCTACACGAGCCTCCTGATGTTGCCCCTGATCGTACTCAACTGGCTGCGCTCCTCCGCCTACGCTCCATAAGGATACGTACCCACGTGCAAAACAAGCAACATGGGTCAGCAAATTATGCTGGTATGAGTGGACAAGGGTAGGGAACTCCATTCCCAAAAACAATAAAATAACAGACTCCGCGGTCTTTCTATATTTATCTCGTTTACTAAATAAATATTATATGTTATAATAATACATTACCTGAGCTGCACCTCCTATTAGGATAGGTCGAGCCCTGCAAGAAATGTTAATTGACCTATCCTCCTGCAAAACTGTGTTAGTACAATAATATATCATTCATGGCATCTCAAGTCTCGACAATATATCTCAATCACTCCAAATCAATCATTACACACCAACAACACTTCACAACCTATACCCAATCACTAGTACACCTCCCACATTTGCCATACCCACACTACACCAGTGTGCCTTGACCATGGTTAAGATCCTCTACGCGGAAACCAAAACCCAAGTGGGTGCTCACCTGCAAGCTTTGGCTAGCCTCGACGTATGCCTAACTCATGGCCTCTACTAGCTCCCTTGAGCTTTCTAATGTGGCGCCCAGACCAACCCCGAAGGCTATGAAGGTCTGTAGGGTCAGTTCCGCAGGCTAAGCCGTCTAGGAAATACCCAACAAAATATATTCCAAGTGTCAACCCGCAGGCTAAGCCGTCTAGGGTGATATCTAATTTTCTTAATCCTAATTCCACAGGTGCGGCAAATGTACTAATGCTTGGGCGACTACAACAACTAAAACTACCAAGCAACACTCAACAAGACAATTAGACACGTCAACTTCGCATTCCAAGTCCATTTTCGTATTTCGTTTTCACGATCCAAATTAAATATCTACCGACCATAGTGTCGAGCAATTCTAAGGCATTTATAACCTTATACCCATGATACAAAACTTCCATGTAAATATTTCATGCAAAGAAATCAAAATTTTGAATGTATCATACTGTATACAAGATGCAATATACCAAAACTCGATAATATATATTTATATATTATACTCACAACTACCAGTCACATAACATGCATCAAATTTTAATTAATCAAAACTGATAGTGTCATGGTTTAGATCACAAATTAAACCATAAGTCAACTAAGTAGAATAATTGAACCAATTATTCATCACATCAGAACATGGGTGAGAAATATTCCACTCACTGTTACTGTTAACTATTTCCTATCATACCTTCACAGCAAAATACAAACACTAACTATGTAGATATAATATAAAGGAAAATAAACCCACTCACCTGCTGCTCTACCCCACGCACTACAGCCTCTCTTCTTCTCCCTTTAAACTGTAACTCTGCAACTTCTCCTTTCCCCACTGATCAGCAACGCATAAAAATCGAACCCTTAAAATAGTTTCTTCTCTCTTTCTTCTTCTTCTATTCTTTTTCAATTTTGGTCGCCGCCACGACTCTCTCTCTCTCTCTCTCTCGCTGTTCTTTTTTTTTTGCAAAACCTTTTTTTTTTTAAACGCAAACCACTTTTGATCTCTAGATATAACTAAGAATCTATCCTAAGACGGTTCATCCAACGCTCACCAATTAATCCAAGTGGGATCGTGCTCCCGAATTACCAGCAAAGAAAAATCTGGTTCGTGGGTGTTTTCTCCAAGTTTTGATGATTTAAACCATAGTCCACTACTTTATAGTAATTACGCTTAAACCCTTGGTCCAGGGACTTATACCCAATTACTTTTAATTTCAAATTAAAATTAGCATAAAACATAAAAGAGGGGGTTTACATTCATACACACCTCAAAAGAAATCTCGGCCTCGAGATTTGAAAGCAAGATCAATCGAACAACTCTGGGTGCTTAGCTCGCACCTTGTCCTCTAGCTCCCATGTGACATCGCTCGGATCATCACTCCACTGTACTTTTACCAGCTTCAATGTCTTTCGCCTTAGTCGTTTCTCATCTCTATCAATGATAGTAATTGGCCTCACTCTGTAGGTAACATCTTCATTAATTTCTAACTGCTCTGGATCATAAATATCTAACTGCGCGTAGTCTACTCCTTCATCCTCTTCATCCTTATCATCTCCTTTCCACATTCTCAACATAGAAACATGGAATACATTATGTATCTTCTCCAAGGCAGGTGGCAATGCCAGCCTATAAGCCAACGGCCCAACTCTGTCAGTGATCTCATACGGTCCCACATACCTAGGGCTCAGCTTGCCCTTCTTACCAAACCTCATTACTCCACGCATCGGGGAGATCTTCAGCAACACTTTCTGCCCTACAGCAAACTCGAGTGGCTTCCTCCTATTATCTGCATAACTCTTCATTCGGCTTTGAGCCGTTTTCAATCTCTGTCGAATGATATCTACTTTCTCTGTAGTCTCGCGAACCATCACTGGTCCAAGAATCGCAGTATCACCAACCTCCGCCCAACAAGCCGGTGATCTACATGGCCTACCATACAGTGCCTCATATGGTGCCATACCAATACTCGCCTGAAAACTGTTATTGTAAGCAAACTCCGCGTAAGGTAGATGTTCTTCCCATTCTCCACCAAAGCTGAGTGCACAAGCACGTAACATATCCTCTAGGACCTGATTTACCCGCTCAGTCTGTCCATCTGTCTGGGGATGATAAGCAGTACTCAAGTTAAGCTTCGTACCCATGGCACGCTGAAGACTACCCCAGAACTCGGAAGTGAATATAGGATCTCTGTCTGAAACAATGCTAGCCGGGACACCATGTAGTCTGACAATCTCCTTCACATACTTCTTTGCTAGCTTATCTGCATTCCTATTCATAGAAATAGGAAGAAAATGAGCTGACTTTGTCAATCGATCGACGACAACCCAAATGGATTCATTGCCTCCCCGTGATCTAGGCAAACCATCAATAAAATCCATGGAAATGTGCTCCCACTTCCACTGAGGGATAGACAAAGGCTGGAGTAACCCTGACGGTTTCTGATGATCGACCTTCACTCGCTGACATGTCAAACACCTAGAAACATACTCTCCAACGTCTCTCTTCATTCCTTCCCACCAATAAGTCCTCTTCAGGTCTTTGTACATCTTCGTTCCACCAGGGTGAATAGTGAAACGAGAACGATGTGCCTCATCCATAACATTCTTCCTCAAACCATCCTTATCAGGAACACACAATCGATCTCTATACCTCAAACCTCCATCAACACCAACTGACCATTCTGTGGGACAATCATCTAACAAATCCACAACTAACTGCCCAAGCTTTCGGAGCAAGAAAAGGTCCTCATGCTGCTTGGACACAATCAAGCTAATCATCATAGGTTTCACCTCCATAGAACAAATGGTGACTTGTTCACCTCCCTGCTGTAAGTACACATCATGAGACGCTATAGTCTCCAGAGATTTCCACTCCTCCATCATCATCATAGCAACGGTGGCATGATTCCGACTCAAAGCATCTGCAACTACATTACCCTTCCCAGGCTGATACTGAATCTGAAAATCATAACTGCTAATGAACTCCATCCATCTCTGTTGCCTCATGTTCAAGTCCTTCTGAGAGAACAAGTATTTCAGGCTCTTGTGGTCGGTGTAAAGATCAAACTTCTCTCCATATAAATAGTGACGCCAAATCTTCAAAGCAAACACCACAGCTGCCAATTCTAAATCGTGCACTGGATATTTTCGCTCATGTTGCTTCAATTGTCTAGAAGCATAAGAGACCACTCTCCCATCCTGCATCAAAACACAACCAAGTCCTGTACCACTAGCATCTGTGAATACCACAAGCTTGCCTCCTCTAACCGGTACAACTAACACTGGCGCTGTAGTTAACCTCTGCTTAAGCTCCTGGAAAGCTCTCTCGCAATCGTCAGTCCACAAGAACTTCACATTCTTCCTCGTAAGTCTGGTCAATGGCTCAGCTATGAGCGAGAACTTCTCAATGAAACGACGGTAATATCCAGCTAATCCCAAAAAGCTTCGAATCTCTGTAGGGTTGGTTGGTTGTTTCCAATCCCTAACTGCAGTAACCTTCTCAGGGTCAACGGCAATGCCCTCTCTGGATATCACGTGGCCTAAGAAATGCACCTCATTCTTCCAGAAATGACATTTGCTAAACTTAGCATATAGCTTGTGATCTCTCAATATCTGCAACACTGTCTTCAAATGTTTCGCATGCTCCTGAGCATCCTTAGAATACACCAAAATATCATCAATGAATACGATCACAAACTTATCAAGATAAGGCCTGAAAATCCGGTTCATCAAATCCATGAAAAATGCTGGAGCATTAGTTAACCCAAAAGGCATTACTGGAAACTCATACAATCCATATCGAGTTCTGAAAGCAGTCAGTGGTATAGTCTTCTCCTCTACACCCATCTGATGGTAACCCGTCCTCAAATCAAACTGAGAAAACACGGCTGCTCCTTTCAACTGATCAAGCAAATCATCTATTCTCGGCAGTGGATATTTGTTCTTGATTGTCACCTTGTTCAACTCACGGTAATCAATGCACATCCTCAAAGTCCCATCCTTCTTAGAGACAAAGATAGCTGGAGCTCCCCATGGAGAATTGCTTGGACGTATGAACCTGTGGTTCATACACACCTCAAAAGGCTCACACATATACACCAAAAGAATAAACTAAATCAAATGAAACATCAAATATCACATACCCTTTCTTAAGCAACTCCTCCAACTGGGTCTTCATCTCTTCCAACTGCTTAGGCGCCATCCTGTAAGCAGTCTTAGAAATAGGTGCCGTTCCTGGCAACAAATCAATACGGAACTCCACCTCTCTCTTAGGTGGTAAGCCCGGAATCTCCTCAAACACATCTAGATAATCCTTAACTATCGCCACATCACTAATATCGATCGACTGGGCAGCCATAGACATCAAAAAGCTGGACATAATCGAATCATCCCTACTAACACAACTGTGTACCAATGTGGGTAAACCTGGTGTATCTACTATAACTCTCCTTCCAGCACAATCCAAAATAACATGGTAGCGACTCAACCAATCAAAACCCAAAATAAACTGATACCCCTCAAAATCTAAAACAACCAGATCGATAACAAACTGTCTACCCATGAATGTCAGAACAAAGTTCTTACACTCGTAGAACAAACAAGTCGAACCTCCCATAGGTGTCCGAAGATATAAAGGTTGAGGTAAAGGTGTAGTCGCAATCTGATACTTGTCTACTACTTGCTTAGCAATAAATGAATGTGATGCACCATAATCAAATAACACTCGGAATCTAAATTGAGAACAATCAAAAGTACCTTCCAATCCCTGAAATGCGGGCAAAACAGCAAAGGCTCTCCCTCGGTTCGGCTGAGGTGCTGGCCTTCCCTGGTTGTTGTTCACTGGTCGACGACACTCAGCAGAACGATGTCCTGGTCCTCCACAGTTCCAACAGTTACCCCTGATCGGCCCTGCTAATGCTCCTGGCGCTGGTAACTGTAAAGGTGCTGGCCTATAAGGCAAACCTGGGGCAGGTTGCCCTGGTGCTGGAGGTGGTGGTGGCGCTCCTGCTCTAGCTCGGTTGTCACCACGCCCATACCCACCACGGGGTCTGAAACCCTGGTTATCTCCCGGTGGCCTGTTGTAACCCTGGTTCCTCTCGGGGTTGTTATCATAACGCCGACCCCTGAAGTTAGGATCATAAGGCTTGTGTCGGTTCCTGTCTCTGAAGTTATCACCTGTCTTTTTGCTCTTCTCAGTTCTAAACTCTTGTTCCTTCTCCTCATACTTCATTGCGAGGTTCAGGACTCTATCAAATGGCTCGTGCTCAAATGGAATCAGTTGCTTTGACACATAGTGCCTTAGGCCCTTGATGAAACGATGGTTTCTCTTCTCGACGGTATCCACCATATGCGGAGCAAACATAGATAACTCATTAAACCGATTCGTATATTCCGCTACAGTCATAGTACCCTGCCTCAGATTCAGAAATTCGTCCACTAATCGGTCTCTGTATGCACTCGAAAGGTATCTCCCCTCAAAAGTATTCCTGAACTCCTCCCAAGTCAGAGTAGTGAGGTCAAGCCCAACCTTCAAAGCGTCCCACCAAAGTAATGCTCCACCCTCCAACTGATGGGAAGCGAGCTCCTGCTTCTGCACTTCAGTCAATACCATCTTTGCAAACACGGCTTCTGTCTGACGGAGCCATAACACTGCAGCTTTCCCGTCTCCCTTACCATCGAATTTGATACCACCCAGATTGAGGAAGTCTTTGTTCCTCTTAGCAAATGGGTCACCATTACCCCCATTGTTGCCTGCAACTGCTAGCAACAGCTGATTCATCTGGTCTTGAGTCAACTGATAGATTTGACCACGTCCTCTTCCCGCCATGACCTTCATTCAAAAGATTAAATTATTATTAGATAACCACCCAACTCCGTCAAACTTATCACCCATTCCACATTCCGAGGATCACCTAGACCTTCTCGGCCTAAGTTAACCAAGCGCTCTGATACCAAGAAAACTGTCAAGACCCTAATATCCAAAAATTGGCAAAAAGAGAGAATTTACAAAATTTACCCTCAATAAGCCAATAAAAGGAAAAAGGATCGGGACAGTAATCTAAATAAACATTTGCACAAGGTAAAATCCATAACCATTAAAGATAAATACTTCAACACAAATAATTTGAACTCCCAATAATTTCCATATATAATCCAAAAACTCCAAATACCGAATTAAACAACTCCAATAATAAAATTCACAACTTCTACTGAGGTATTGTTTTCCCCAATCAATACTAATCCAATAAATAAAATAAACTTGAGTAATCAGCTAACAACGAATCAAAGAACTAAACCTACTGTGAAAGATAACTCCTGCAAATCTCAAACTCCCTCTCGCACAACTGGATCTACACGAGCCTCCTGATGTTGCCCCTGATCGTACTCAACTGGCTGCGCTCCTCCGCCTACGCTCCATAAGGATACGTACCCACGTGCAAAACAAGCAACATGGGTCAGCAAATTATGCTGGTATGAGTGGACAAGGGTAGGGAACTCCATTCTCAAAAACAATAAAATAACAGACTCCGCGGTCTTTCTATATTTATCTCGTTTACTAAATAAATATTATATGTTATAATAATACATTACCTGAGCTGCACCTCCTATTAGGATAGGTCGAGCCCTGCAAGAAATGTTAATTGACCTATCCTCCTGCAAAACTGTGTTAGTACAATAATATATCATTCATGGCATCTCAAGTCTCGACACTATATCTCAATCACTCCAAATCAATCATTACACACCAACAACACTTCACAACCTATACCCAATCACTAGTACACCTCCCACATTTGCCATACCCACACTACACCAGTGTGCCTTGACCATGGTTAAGATCCTCTACGCGGAAACCAAAACCCAAGTGGGTGCTCACCTGCAAGCTTTGGCTAGCCTCGACGTATGCCTAACTCATGGCCTCTACTAGCTCCCTTGAGCTTTCTAATGTGGCGCCCAGACCAACCCCGAAGGCTATGAAGGTCTGTAGGGTCAGTTCCGCAGGCTAAGCCGTCTAGGAAATACCCAACAAAATATATTCCAAGTGTCAACCCGCAGGCTAAGCCGTCTAGGGTGATATCTAATTTTCTTAATCCTAATTCCACAGGTGCGGCAAATGTACTAATGCTTTGGCGACTACAACAACTAAAACTACCAAGCAACACTCAACAAGACAATTAGACACGTCAACTTCGCATTCCAAGTCCATTTTCGTATTTCGTTTTCACGATCCAAATTAAATATCTACCGACCATAGTGTCGAGCAATTCTAAGGCATTTATAACCTTATACCCATGATACAAAACTTCCATGTAAATATTTCATGCAAAGAAATCAAAATTTTGAATGTATCATACTGTATACAAGATGCAATATACCAAAACTCGATAATATATATTTATATATTATACTCACAACTACCAGTCACATAACATGCATCAAATTTTAATTAATCAAAACTGATAGTGTCATGGTTTAGATCACAAATTAAACCATAAGTCAACTAAGTAGAATAATTGAACCAATTATACAACACATCAGAACATGGGTGAGAAATATTCCACTCACTGTTACTGTTAACTATTTCCTATCATACCTTCACAGCAAAATACAAACACTAACTATGTAGATATAATATAAAGGAAAATAAACCCACTCACCTGCTGCTCTACCCCACGCACTACAGCCTCTCTTCTTCTCCCTTTAAACTGTAACTCTGCAACTTCTCCTTTCCCCACTGATCAGCAACGCATAAAAATCGAACCCTTAAAATAGTTTCTTCTCTCTTTCTTCTTCTTCTATTCTTTTTCAATTTTGGTCGCCGCCGCGACTCTCTCTCTCTCTCTCTCTCTCTCTCTCTCGCTGTTCTTTTTTTTTTGCAAACCCTTTTTTTTTTTTAAACGCAAACCACTTTTGATCTCTAGATATAACTAAGAATCTATCCTAAGACGGTTCATCCAACGCTCACCAATTAATCCAAGTGGGATCGTGCTCCCGAATTACCAGCAAAGAAAAATCTGGTTCGTGGGTGTTTTCTCCAAGTTTTGATGATTTAAACCATAGTCCACTACTTTATAGTAATTACGCTTAAACCCTTGGTCCAGGGACTTATACCCAATTACTTTTAATTTCAAATTAAAATTAGCATAAAACATAAAAGAGGGGGTTTACATTCATACACACCTCAAAAGAAATCTCGGCCTCGAGATTTGAAAGCAAGATCAATCGAACAACTCTGGGTGCTTAGCTCGCACCTTGTCCTCTAGCTCCCATGTGACATCGCTCGGATCATCACTCCACTGTACTTTTACCAGCTTCAATGTCTTTCGCCTTAGTCGTTTCTCATCTCTATCAATGATAGTAATTGGCCTCACTCTGTAGGTAACATCTTCATTAATTTCTAACTGCTCTGGATCATAAATATCTAACTGCGCGTAGTCTACTCCTTCATCCTCTTCATCCTTATCATCTCCTTTCCACATTCTCAACATAGAAACATGGAATACATTATGTATCTTCTCCAAGGCAGGTGGCAATGCCAGCCTATAAGCCAACGGCCCAACTCTGTCAGTGATCTCATACGGTCCCACATACCTAGGGCTCAGCTTGCCCTTCTTACCAAACCTCATTACTCCACGCATCGGGGAGATCTTCAGCAACACTTTCTGCCCTACAGCAAACTCGAGTGGCTTCCTCCTATTATCTGCATAACTCTTCATTCGGCTTTGAGCCGTTTTCAATCTCTGTCGAATGATATCTACTTTCTCTGTAGTCTCGCGAACCATCACTGGTCCAAGAATCGCAGTATCACCAACCTCCGCCCAACAAGCCGGTGATCTACATGGCCTACCATACAGTGCCTCATATGGTGCCATACCAATACTCGCCTGAAAACTGTTATTGTAAGCAAACTCCGCGTAAGGTAGATGTTCTTCCCATTCTCCACCAAAGCTGAGTGCACAAGCACGTAACATATCCTCTAGGACCTGATTTACCCGCTCAGTCTGTCCATCTGTCTGGGGATGATAAGCAGTACTCAAGTTAAGCTTCGTACCCATGGCACGCTGAAGACTACCCCAGAACTCGGAAGTGAATATAGGATCTCTGTCTGAAACAATGCTAGCCGGGACACCATGTAGTCTGACAATCTCCTTCACATACTTCTTTGCTAGCTTATCTGCATTCCTATTCATAGAAATAGGAAGAAAATGAGCTGACTTTGTCAATCGATCGACGACAACCCAAATGGATTCATTGCCTCCCCGTGATCTAGGCAAACCATCAATAAAATCCATGGAAATGTGCTCCCACTTCCACTGAGGGATAGACAAAGGCTGGAGTAACCCTGACGGTTTCTGATGATCGACCTTCACTCGCTGACATGTCAAACACCTAGAAACATACTCTCCAACGTCTCTCTTCATTCCTTCCCACCAATAAGTCCTCTTCAGGTCTTTGTACATCTTCGTTCCACCAGGGTGAATAGTGAAACGAGAACGATGTGCCTCATCCATAACATTCTTCCTCAAACCATCCTTATCAGGAACACACAATCGATCTCTATACCTCAAACCTCCATCAACACCAACTGACCATTCTGTGGGACAATCATCTAACAAATCCACAACTAACTGCCCAAGCTTTCGGAGCAAGAAAAGGTCCTCATGCTGCTTGGACACAATCAAGCTAATCATCATAGGTTTCACCTCCATAGAACAAATGGTGACTTGTTCACCTCCCTGCTGTAAGTACACATCATGAGACGCTATAGTCTCCAGAGATTTCCACTCCTCCATCATCATCATAGCAACGGTGGCATGATTCCGACTCAAAGCATCTGCAACTACATTACCCTTCCCAGGCTGATACTGAATCTGAAAATCATAACTGCTAATGAACTCCATCCATCTCTGTTGCCTCATGTTCAAGTCCTTCTGAGAGAACAAGTATTTCAGGCTCTTGTGGTCGGTGTAAAGATCAAACTTCTCTCCATATAAATAGTGACGCCAAATCTTCAAAGCAAACACCACAGCTGCCAATTCTAAATCGTGCACTGGATATTTTCGCTCATGTTGCTTCAATTGTCTAGAAGCATAAGAGACCACTCTCCCATCCTGCATCAAAACACAACCAAGTCCTGTACCACTAGCATCTGTGAATACCACAAGCTTGCCTCCTCTAACCGGTACAACTAACACTGGCGCTGTAGTTAACCTCTGCTTAAGCTCCTGGAAAGCTCTCTCGCAATCGTCAGTCCACAAGAACTTCACATTCTTCCTCGTAAGTCTGGTCAATGGCTCAGCTATGAGCGAGAACTTCTCAATGAAACGACGGTAATATCCAGCTAATCCCAAAAAGCTTCGAATCTCTGTAGGGTTGGTTGGTTGTTTCCAATCCCTAACTGCAGTAACCTTCTCAGGGTCAACGGCAATGCCCTCTCTGGATATCACGTGGCCTAAGAAATGCACCTCATTCTTCCAGAAATGACATTTGCTAAACTTAGCATATAGCTTGTGATCTCTCAATATCTGCAACACTGTCTTCAAATGTTTCGCATGCTCCTGAGCATCCTTAGAATACACCAAAATATCATCAATGAATACGATCACAAACTTATCAAGATAAGGCCTGAAAATCCGGTTCATCAAATCCATGAAAAATGCTGGAGCATTAGTTAACCCAAAAGGCATTACTGGAAACTCATACAATCCATATCGAGTTCTGAAAGCAGTCAGTGGTATAGTCTTCTCCTCTACACCCATCTGATGGTAACCCGTCCTCAAATCAAACTGAGAAAACACGGCTGCTCCTTTCAACTGATCAAGCAAATCATCTATTCTCGGCAGTGGATATTTGTTCTTGATTGTCACCTTGTTCAACTCACGGTAATCAATGCACATCCTCAAAGTCCCATCCTTCTTAGAGACAAAGATAGCTGGAGCTCCCCATGGAGAATTGCTTGGACGTATGAACCTGTGGTTCATACACACCTCAAAAGGCTCACACATATACACCAAAAGAATAAACTAAATCAAATGAAACATCAAATATCACATACCCTTTCTTAAGCAACTCCTCCAACTGGGTCTTCATCTCTTCCAACTGCTTAGGCGCCATCCTGTAAGCAGTCTTAGAAATAGGTGCCGTTCCTGGCAACAAATCAATACGGAACTCCACCTCTCTCTTAGGTGGTAAGCCCGGAATCTCCTCAAACACATCTAGATAATCCTTAACTATCGCCACATCACTAATATCGATCGACTGGGCAGCCATAGACATCAAAAAGCTGGACATAATCGAATCATCCCTACTAACACAACTGTGTACCAATGTGGGTAAACCTGGTGTATCTACTATAACTCTCCTTCCAGCACAATCCAAAATAACATGGTAGCGACTCAACCAATCAAAACCCAAAATAAACTGATACCCCTCAAAATCTAAAACAACCAGATCGATAACAAACTGTCTACCCATGAATGTCAGAACAAAGTTCTTACACTCGTAGAACAAACAAGTCGAACCTCCCATAGGTGTCCGAAGATATAAAGGTTGAGGTAAAGGTGTAGTCGCAATCTGATACTTGTCTACTACTTGCTTAGCAATAAATGAATGTGATGCACCATAATCAAATAACACTCGGAATCTAAATTGAGAACAATCAAAAGTACCTTCCAATCCCTGAAATGCGGGCAAAACAGCAAAGGCTCTCCCTCGGTTCGGCTGAGGTGCTGGCCTTCCCTGGTTGTTGTTCACTGGTCGACGACACTCAGCAGAACGATGTCCTGGTCCTCCACAGTTCCAACAGTTACCCCTGATCGGCCCTGCTAATGCTCCTGGCGCTGGTAACTGTAAAGGTGCTGGCCTATAAGGCAAACCTGGGGCAGGTTGCCCTGGTGCTGGAGGTGGTGGTGGCGCTCCTGCTCTAGCTCGGTTGTCACCACGCCCATACCCACCACGGGGTCTGAAACCCTGGTTATCTCCCGGTGGCCTGTTGTAACCCTGGTTCCTCTCGGGGTTGTTATCATAACGCCGACCCCTGAAGTTAGGATCATAAGGCTTGTGTCGGTTCCTGTCTCTGAAGTTATCACCTGTCTTTTTGCTCTTCTCAGTTCTAAACTCTTGTTCCTTCTCCTCATACTTCATTGCGAGGTTCAGGACTCTATCAAATGGCTCGTGCTCAAATGGAATCAGTTGCTTTGACACATAGTGCCCTAGGCCCTTGATGAAACGATGGTTTCTCTTCTCGACGGTATCCACCATATGCGGAGCAAACATAGATAACTCATTAAACCGATTCGTATATTCCGCTACAGTCATAGTACCCTGCCTCAGATTCAGAAATTCGTCCACTAATCGGTCTCTGTATGCACTCGAAAGGTATCTCCCCTCAAAAGTATTCCTGAACTCCTCCCAAGTCAGAGTAGTGAGGTCAAGCCCAACCTTCAAAGCGTCCCACCAAAGTAATGCTCCACCCTCCAACTGATGGGAAGCGAGCTCCTGCTTCTGCACTTCAGTCAATACCATCTTTGCAAACACGGCTTCTGTCTGACGGAGCCATAACACTGCAGCTTTCCCGTCTCCCTTACCATCGAATTTGATACCACCCAGATTGAGGAAGTCTTTGTTCCTCTTAGCAAATGGGTCACCATTACCCCCATTGTTGCCTGCAACTGCTAGCAACAGCTGATTCATCTGGTCTTGAGTCAACTGATAGATTTGACCACGTCCTCTTCCCGCCATGACCTTCATTCAAAAGATTAAATTATTATTAGATAACCACCCAACTCCGTCAAACTTATCACCCATTCCACATTCCGAGGATCACCTAGACCTTCTCGGCCTAAGTTAACCAAGCGCTCTGATACCAAGAAAACTGTCAAGACCCTAATATCCAAAAATTGGCAAAAAGAGAGAATTTACAAAATTTACCCTCAATAAGCCAATAAAAGGAAAAAGGATCGGGACAGTAATCTAAATAAACATTTGCACAAGGTAAAATCCATAACCATTAAAGATAAATACTTCAACACAAATAATTTGAACTCCCAATAATTTCCATATATAATCCAAAAACTCCAAATACCGAATTAAACAACTCCAATAATAAAATTCACAACTTCTACTGAGGTATTGTTTTCCCCAATCAATACTAATCCAATAAATAAAATAAACTTGAGTAATCAGCTAACAACGAATCAAAGAACTAAACCTACTGTGAAAGATAACTCCTGCAAATCTCAAACTCCCTCTCGCACAACTGGATCTACACGAGCCTCCTGATGTTGCCCCTGATCGTACTCAACTGGCTGCGCTCCTCCGCCTACGCTCCATAAGGATACGTACCCACGTGCAAAACAAGCAACATGGGTCAGCAAATTATGCTGGTATGAGTGGACAAGGGTAGGGAACTCCATTCCCAAAAACAATAAAATAACAGACTCCGCGGTCTTTCTATATTTATCTCGTTTACTAAATAAATATTATATGTTATAATAATACATTACCTGAGCTGCACCTCCTATTAGGATAGGTCGAGCCCTGCAAGAAATGTTAATTGACCTATCCTCCTGCAAAACTGTGTTAGTACAATAATATATCATTCATGGCATCTCAAGTCTCGACACTATATCTCAATCACTCCAAATCAATCATTACACACCAACAACACTTCACAACCTATACCCAATCACTAGTACACCTCCCACATTTGCCATACCCACACTACACCAGTGTGCCTTGACCATGGTTAAGATCCTCTACGCGGAAACCAAAACCCAAGTGGGTGCTCACCTGCAAGCTTTGGCTAGCCTCGACGTATGCCTAACTCATGGCCTCTACTAGCTCCCTTGAGCTTTCTAATGTGGCGCCCAGACCAACCCCGAAGGCTATGAAGGTCTGTAGGGTCAGTTCCGCAGGCTAAGCCGTCTAGGAAATACCCAACAAAATATATTCCAAGTGTCAACCCGCAGGCTAAGCCGTCTAGGGTGATATCTAATTTTCTTAATCCTAATTCCACAGGTGCGGCAAATGTACTAATGCTTGGGCGACTACAACAACTAAAACTACCAAGCAACACTCAACAAGACAATTAGACACGTCAACTTCGCATTCCAAGTCCATTTTCGTATTTCGTTTTCACGATCCAAATTAAATATCTACCGACCATAGTGTCGAGCAATTCTAAGGCATTTATAACCTTATACCCATGATACAAAACTTCCATGTAAATATTTCATGCAAAGAAATCAAAATTTTGAATGTATCATACTGTATACAAGATGCAATATACCAAAACTCGATAATATATATTTATATATTATACTCACAACTACCAGTCACATAACATGCATCAAATTTTAATTAATCAAAACTGATAGTGTCATGGTTTAGATCACAAATTAAACCATAAGTCAACTAAGTAGAATAATTGAACCAATTATACATCACATCAGAACATGGGTGAGAAATATTCCACTCACTGTTACTGTTAACTATTTCCTATCATACCTTCACAGCAAAATACAAACACTAACTATGTAGATATAATATAAAGGAAAATAAACCCACTCACCTGCTGCTCTACCCCACGCACTACAGCCTCTCTTCTTCTCCCTTTAAACTGTAACTCTGCAACTTCTCCTTTCCCCACTGATCAGCAACGCATAAAAATCGAACCCTTAAAATAGTTTCTTCTCTCTTTCTTCTTCTTCTATTCTTTTTCAATTTTGGTCGCCGCCGCGACTCTCTCTCTCTCTCTCTCTCTCTCTCTCTCGCTGTTCTTTTTTTTTTGCACACCCTTTTTTTTTTTAAACGCAAACCACTTTTGATCTCTAGATATAACTAAGAATCTATCCTAAGACGGTTCATCCAACGCTCACCAATTAATCCAAGTGGGATCGTGCTCCCGAATTACCAGCAAAGAAAAATCTGGTTCGTGGGTGTTTTCTCCAAGTTTTGATGATTTAAACCATAGTCCACTACTTTATAGTAATTACGCTTAAACCCTTGGTCCAGGGACTTATACCCAATTACTTTTAATTTCAAATTAAAATTAGCATAAAACATAAAAGAGGGGGTTTACAGAAAGCATTCCAAAGAATTTGGGAGCATGTAAGGGAACTGTAAAATAGGTTGATGACTTGGTGTTGCTATGAGGCGTGCAAATATGCAAAATTATACACAAAAGACTACTTATTTAGTACGACGATAAGGACTACTTGTTTTTCGACACCAATAGTACCATTAGGATATCGATTCGTTTAGAATGTGTTAAACCACATAAGTATTGCATTTTAAATTTGTGGTGACGAAGATCAATAAACAATTCACAAATAAAAAATACATACCTTCTGGCTTCTCCTTTCGACTTTTTTTTTCCTTCGCCAGCTTAACCTAAAACCCCATTAACAAACAAAGAGAGATTCATTAGAGAATATTTGATATACGAAACTTGAAACGTTCAAATTCAAGTTTAAAATTAATAACCCTTTTTACTTTTTAAACCTTCAAATCAATCTCGTTGCCAGATCTATCAATAACCCACTTTCAAAAATCCAATCTTTATTCAAACCCACATTCAAAATGTACTCAAATCAATCTCATTATAGTAAGTGCAGAAACAGAGAGAAGAAGGAATGAGAAATCTAAGCTAATATGATGAAGGTTCATTTAAGAAAAAAAAAACAATTTCATTCTAAATGAGAAATACAGAGAAAGAGAGTGATTTAGAGGGAAGAAGATAAGAAAAATCTAAACATATTTTCCATTGTATTCCATCAATCAATGGAGAGTTGGAGAACAAAATCGATTTAAATTCAAATTTATGTTTAAAATTTAAAAAAAAAATCGAATTTAAAATAATCTCACAATCACAAGTCGATTTGAATCTATTTAAAACTTAAAAATTTATGCTTACCTTGATGAAATCCCTGCTTGTGAATGATGGAGGTGAGATGTGGTGCTTGTGAATGATGGAGGAGAGAGGAAAAAAGGGAGAAGAGAAGAGAAAAGAGGGAGAAGGGAAGAGAACGCAAAGAAGAGTCCGGGAATATTTTTTAGGGGTGGGTGAGGGAATGTTTCGCGAGAAACATTTTCACATTGGAATTTTTACGGGCCCAACTTAACCAATCAAACGGACATTAGGGAAATTTGACGGTAATGTTTGACGTGGGAATTTTTCCCACGACCAATCAAACAGACCCTTAAAATTTAAGCTGAAAATAACAAATCACGTAACAAGGAGAAAGACTAACTTGCAACAATTCTTCCCGCAGGGAATATATTGGCAGAAATTGTCTTTGTTGAGACAAGGTTTTATTCTTTGCAAAATCACTAACTGCTTCACCTTATTTCTCCTTCATGTGTTGTGCATGCAAACTTTGCTTCTTCCTTAATGTCAACTTCACCTTCTTCTCCAATAACAGCAGTATCTTCATCAATCTATCATTCGAGAAATTTCAAGAAATTAGACCCAAACTATATCATAAATGTCAAAGGGGGAGATTGAAACCGGCATTCGGTTGTTTGACATTATTTTGTGACTAGGTGTGTCCTAGGTTATCTCGCCTTGATCTCGTTATTAGGAAGTACCTTGATGTGTGAGCGTCGTCCCGTGTATCCTTTCTCTCATTCGAATCTATCAGTTTGTTGTTTGGTACAGTACGTACGTACCTAGTTAGGACGTACGTACGTTGGGTTAGGAAAATCTTTTATTTTTAGTTTGGACATACGTACCTAGTTAGGACGTACGTACGTCTTGTTCGACAGATCACTTTTTAGTTCAGGGACGTACGTACCTAGTTAGGGCGTACGTACGTCGTGGTGTGTTTTTCAAGTTTGGGCCTATTTTCTCTCTCTTCCAAAACCCAGACTATATATTGTTTTTCAACCAAAGAATAAATCAGTTCTTTGGCCGTCCAATTGAGGTGTTCTTCTGGAGTTTGTTAGGGTTGTGTTTTGGTGATTGAACTCATACTTTCTCCTCCATTCATCTTTTTCTTCCATATTGCTTATTGAGATCAGCTTCGAGTCTTCTTGTGTGTTCATCAATAAGTCGAGTGTCTTGTGCGTACATCAAGGTGCTCTGGTGAAGTCAAGGTGTTAGAGATAACCAGTAGTGTCAACTCGCAGTGATTGCAAGTAGTTGATAGGTTTGTACATCTTTTTTCATCTAGTGGATTTATTTGTTGTCGCGAGGACAATCGTGGACGTTTCCCATATTGGGTTTTACCACGTTAAAAATATCGCGTGTTCATTTACTTTCTGTTCATTGATTTGCTTGTTAGATTAGTTGTGATTGTGGTAATAGCAGTATTTGTGGAGTTTCAATTGGTATCAGGAGCAGGGCGCTTGTTAAGGAGCGTAAAGGCTCACGCGTAGATCCTTAGTGCAATTTTAATGGATTCTGATAAATTTGGAACACTAATTTGTCCTCCTAAATTTGATGGAACTAATTTTCCCTATTGGAATGTTCGTATGGCTGCGTATTTGCAGGCTATCAGTGAGGATGTGTGGATCGCTATGGAAGATGGTTGGTCACCACCGAGAGTTACTATTGGTAGTACAGATGAGGTTGTTACAATTGTAAAGCCACGAAACACATGGAGTCTGGAAGGCAAAGTTGCTTCTACTAACAACCAAAGAGGGCTTAATGCTATATTTATGGCTTTGGATGCTAGTGAATTTCGGAGAGTTCATGGTTGTATAACATCCAAAGAGGCTTGGGATAGGTTGGTAAGAACTCATGAGGGTGACACTGCTGTCAAAAAGAGTAAGCTTGAACTTCTTATTACTCAATTTGAAACTATGAAAATAGATAATAATGAATCTTTTGATGAATTCTTTATTCGTTTGCAGGATGTTATCAACAATAGAGCATCTTTAGGTTTAATGTACACCGATACTCAAATAGTGCGTAAAGTTCTTCGGTCTTTGCCATCTAGATTCCGTTCTAGGAAAGATGTCATTCAAGACAGCAATGACTTAAAGACCATGTCCATAGAGACCTTAGCAGGAAAATTGAGAACTTATGAACTTGAGGTTCAACTTGAGCAACCTCAAAATAAATCCTTTGCTTTTAAAGCTGGATCTTTTGAGGATGTGCAAGATGAAAAAATTAATCATGATGGGTCTCTTGACACTAAGCAACATCTAAGTATCATTTATCGTTATCTTAAACATATTTTTAAGACTATGAAATATAATGGTTTGACTAACCATGGTTTTGACAAGTGTAAGCTTCCCAAGAAATTTAATGCACAAGGGATAGAACAACAAAAAATCAAGTTATCTACCGGGAGGAAGATGACAGCGAGGATGATGATGATGTAGCGGAAGACCATGTTACACATTGTGTTGCCTATGGAGCATCTTTGAATGAGAATGTGGATTGTGAGGTAACCGATATTGTCGATCATGAATTCGATGATTTTGTTTTGGTAAGTCCCGGTGAGTTAAGGGAATTACATATGTCATCTGTTAAACAATGTCAATCCTTGCGTAAGACTACTCAGATTTTAAATGATATGGTTGAGTCTCTTGTAAAAGAGAAATTTGTACTTGCAGGTGATATGAATGCCTTATCTGAGGAGTTTTCCCAAGAAAAACTAGATTTCCAATCTAGAATTATTTCTTTGGAAATATCCAACCATGAGACAGAAGATAAGTATCGTACTTTGTTGTTTGAGCATGAAGCTGTGAAAAAGGATTTATTTGCTTCTACTAAGCGATTGCAAGGGTTTGGGAAAGCTTCGGTTGATCTAGACACCCTTATTAAAAGTGGAAAGTTTTCTTCAGATAAGACTGGTTTAGGATATGACTATGTTGGAGCTTTCTCCAGTTGTGTTCCTCCTCCTCCTACTACTTCTTTTGTGAGGTCATCGTTACCTCCTTTGTTACCAAATCCTCGTATGCCTACTCCGCCTCCACCTACCAAGGCTTTTGTATCTAAGCTGAATGTGATGACCAAGAACAAGACAAATCCTAAACATAGATATTTTAAGTGTTTTACTTGTGGTCGGTTTGGTCATACTTCAGCTTTCTGTTGGGATAAAAATTCAATGGTTCCATATTCTTCTTCTTTTGGTAATAATTATTGGAACTCACATTGTTCTTTTCCTGTACAGGCTCATCATTCCTCTTGGACTCCTTTTATGCGAAGAAGTAGCCCTCAAAAACCACAACACTTCAACAACAGAAAGAAGCTAAGGTTGTGCAAAAGGTTACCAAACCACCTCACATATGGGATAGAAGCATCGATGCTGCCAAATGTAGTCTAGAGAATGAGAGGTTAAGGGTTGGAAAGTCTACTATCGGGGATAGTATTCAAAAATCCTCCATATCCAGGTCCAACTTGCAGAATATCTCTCAAGTATGGGTACGGAAGGATGACTTGAAAGCTCTTTTTGACTTGTTAAAGTCAGATTCAATATCATCTTCGTAATTTTTATTTATTTTTGTTTTTTTTTTGTTTTTTTTTCTAGCCTTGTGTTATTATAATTGCATATTTTTCTAACCACATAGGCTATTTGTTTGGTGTTTTTGTCTTTCTGTTTATGCGCATGCTTTTTTTGTTTGGGTTGAATATCATGCTACTTAATAAATAAATAAATAAATAAAAAAAAAAGGTTTTTTGGTTTACTTTGTTATGGGTGTTTGGGATACACATACTTTGTATATGTGGTTAGATTGGTCTATTGCTTTCAATCATTCTTGTATGCTTAGTGCTCATGAATATAACTATTTTATTAAACTTAGCATACGCTTGTGCTCTCATGTTTAGATTTTAGACCAATGTTTATCTAGTTGTGTCTCATGCATGTATCCTTACTTGATTACACTATGCACGACTAGGTGGCACTTTGAGAGTTTGTTTGCATATCTTTTTCCATCTTTTGAACATGATGAACTTCTAGAATAATCATTAGTTAGAAATATACGTATGCATGCCTTCTTATGTTTGTATGATGCATTTCTGGTAGATGTTTGGTTTCTTATCTTAATTTTTTATTGGTGCGTACTTTGTTTAATGAAACCAAGTTTATTCATCTTTACTAAGTATCTTGTTTTAATTGAGCTTGCATATACTCTCTTCTACCCTTGTATGCATGGTTCTTTGTGTGTTTCAGATATTCTTATTTGGTTTGTTTGTTTTAGGTGCATCTTTCTCATATGCATTGCATTTAGGTGGAGATTTTGTTTAGAGGGAGAATTCTTTCTATTGACATCGTGTTATCAAGTGTTTATTTTATGGCTTCCGTTGCATATCATTTTTGTTGTTAACATGATTGTTCTCTTTCTTTTCTTCTTTTCTCTTATTTGTTATGGTTTGTTTTTTCTTTTCTCTTTCCTTTGTCACCTTACTTCATTTGTGACAAAAAGGGGGAGATGTATGACTCTAATACTAATACCTTCTTCTTCTTTGTTAGTGTATCTTGGGTCATGTTTCAGGTATGCTACACTTGTGGGGGAGCACAAGTATTCATGTTTGAATTTCATGAAGTATGGGGGAGTAGTTCCCAAAAGCTTCCGTTGATTCTCTGATTGGTTTATGGATTGCATTGCTTCCGCCTCGTCTCTGATTGCCAAAGCTTCATGTTCTCGTTGATTATCATATGATGGTGATTCATTGCATATTATCTTGAAGCTTGTGTTGGTGTCTTAGGACGTGATTTTCAAGATGATGATCGTCTCATTGGTTTGTATTGAGTGTGAGTGTTCTTGTAGGCATGTATTATAAATGCCGTTGGTTTGGATTTGTAAGCACATATTATAAGTGCTCTTAGAGTCATAGGTTTTTGTCACAAAATAAATGTCAAAGGGGGAGATTGAAACCGACATTCGGTTGTTTGACATTATTTTGTGATTAGGTGTGTCCTAGGTTATCTCGCCTTGATCTCGTTATTAGGAAGTACCTTGATGTGTGAGCGTCGTCCCGTGTATCCTTTCTCTCATTCGAGTCTGTCAGTTTGTTGTTTGGTACAGTACGTACGTACCTAGTTAGGACGTACGTACGTTGGGTTAGGCAGATCTTATATTTTTGGTTTGGACGTACGTACCTAGTTAGGACGTACGTACGTCTTGTTCGACAAATCACTTTTTAGTTCAGGGACGTACGTACCTAGTTAGGGCATACGTACGTCGTGGTGTGTTTTTCAAGTTTCGGCCCATTTTCTCTCTCTTCCAAAACCCTAACTATATATTGTTTTTCAACCAAAAAATAAATCAGTTCTTTGGTCGTCCAATTGAGGTGTTCTTCTGGAGTTTGTTAGGGTTGTGTTTTGGTGATTGAACTCATACTTTCTCCTCCATTCATCTTGTTCTTCCATATTGCTTATTGAGATCGGCTTTGAGTCTTCTTGTGTGTTCATCAAGAAGTCGAGTGTCTTGTGCGTACATCAAGGTGCTCTGGTGAAGTCAAGGTGTTAGAGATAACCAGTAGTGTCAACTCGCAGTGATTGCAGGTAGTTGATAGGTTTGTACATCTCTTTTCATCTAGTGGATTTATTTGTTGTCGCGAGGACAATCGTGGACGTTTCCCATATTGGGTTTTACCACGTTAAGAATATTGCGTGTTCATTTACTTTCTGTTCATTGATTTGTTTGTTAGATTAGTTGTGATTGTGGTAATAACACTATTTGTGGAGTTTCAGAATGTAGTAACCCACTTAATTAGTCAACTTCCATATTTTAGATGCAAAAGGTAGGCATAGATATCCCGATACAGTACTACATGTGGTTCGTGAATGGAATGGAATGAAATAAGCAAGTGTGTCCATTTCCATTCCAAGTCTTATAGATGTGCATTATAATTGAACAAGAGGACACGGCAAACAATCGTTTGGCCATGTTTGCCTTCTTCTTTTCAAGGGATGCCTCATCTCCAAGGTAGAATGATGAAGAGTCAAGCTTCAAATGCCATATTTTTCAGTATCATACCTATCAAATATATAGAAATATTAGTGATATATGTCTGTGTAAGGGTTTCAAAATAAAAGCAAAAATCTACCAGCCATAAACATAACATCATGTAAGTCAGATGTAAAGCATGATGAGAGTATTCACAGCACTAATTAAGTAAACAGTAACCAAGATGAAATTGCCATATTTCTGGAAAACACTTGTATTGGGGGTGTAAAGACAACAAAACATGTAGACTTGAAGCAAGCCACTTGCTCAATCCCATCAAGTGTAAGGAATAACCCTTAAGGGCTCCTAAGGCCTTAGCACTTGGTTACATGTGTTATTTGTTGGGTTTTTTGTGGAAAAAGAGGACAGAGGGAAGTTTTTCTTTCAGGAACGGATGTACGTAGTTAGGGCGTACGTACGTCCTGTATCACAGATAACTTTCAGGAGATAGAACGTACGTACGTAGTTAAGCCGTACGTACGTCCTCATTGTGTTTGCTGCATATGGGCCCTGTTTAAGCCCAATTCGGTTTCTATTGTAAGGCTATGTTATAAAGCCAATTAGAAGAAGAAAAAACATAATCTTGATGTGAGAGAGATTGTGAGAAGCCATTAGAGAGTTTGAAAGAACTTTTGTGAGGAAGAACACTTTGGTTTCTTCGTGAGGGCTTGTATAATCGTCTCTATAAGAAAGATTATTTGTTTGTCCGTGGAGGTAGGCAACATTAGCCGAACCACGTAAATCTTGTGTTTTGTGTGGGTTTGTTTGATAGTAGTAGGAGTTTCATCTTCTCTATTTTGTTTTGTTTAATTCATACACTATTTCAATCTTGGGTATTGGTGCATAAGTTTCCGCTGAGCACAACATTATTGAGGCTTTGTTTGTGGACAGAATGTTGGGCCGAAAACAACAAAATGTTATTAGACTTGATGTAGCACAGATATAGGTGTTGAGATGGATTAGCTCTAATATTCAGATGAATGCAATTTAAAATAAGTGCATTTGTGAAGTATAGAATAAATCCGATAGGCAGTACATTAAGAGAATCAATTTAGATTTTGCTACAGAGAAAATGGCTAATCACCGACCCAGTTAATATTACAATAGTTTCCATTTTTTTTTTTTTTTTTTTCATTTGATTTTAGTTTCGTACACTCGAAAAATCATCTTAACCAGGTTGCAAAACCAAATGTAATATAAGAATGTTGCATCCAACATCATCAAGGCACAGATCTTTTGCAGCCACCATATAGGAGTCTTTATTGGTGGACTTAAGAGGTCAAAAACTTTGAGTAATTCCACTCCTTTTGTCTTTCAGTAGAGGGAAGAAAGTAGAGTGACCTTATATTGTCAACAAGTTTAAGTTTTTTCAATTAATCTATCTTATTGAAAAGCAATAGTACAACAGTAGAAAATTTGCAAGCAACAACAATTCTCAAAACCAAGAATAATATTTATTGACCAAAATTAAAATGGTCATAACAACTAAATCTCATACGCATTAATAGCTACAATCAGTTTATCTGTTCTTTTTTTATTCAGAGAAAATTTTGGCAACTATGAGTGCATAGAACTTGATAGGTTCCTGATAACTATCTCACTTATAAAACTTGAAGGAGTTGAACAAGGCATGAGATTAGCAAGTGAGCATGGTATCAGCAGAATGGAACTGTATTAACCTATTTCTAGATTAATGCATCAACAGGGCCAGGTCGCTCGGGAGACTTGACCAAATGGGAATGTTTGAGATTGGGGTGGCTGCACCTCGTTGAGATCGAGATTGCCTACGTACTCTAGCTCGGGGGAATTGAACTTAGAGATCAAGCCATCGTAGTTCTGTTTATATAGAAAATAGAAGGGCGTGGATCATGGATCTTGCAGATTATCCGCCATCATAATGAGGATTAATTGTGTAACGAATGAGGAGCGTCTCTGTGAATTAATTGTGTAACTGACGAAGATATTCTGTGCATTGAATGGTAGCACGTATGAGTAGGTCGCTGCTGGTCTGGAGGTCGAGTCGTTGTGGTCGAGATGTTGGGAGGTCGGAGTCGTAGCGACCTGATGGATGGATGATTGTGCCACGTGGCTGCTTTTGATTGGCTGGAGTATGTAGTACCCCTACATAAGCCCCCTCTTTTTAGGTTGGCTGTGGAAGGCGGGCTGAAAAGACTTAATGCACTAATCGATGTTGATTTGAGGTTAACTTTTCGAATTTCCACACGTGGCAGTCATGCAGCGATGTCTGGGATAATCATGGCGCTCTTACGGGGAAGTGGAGGAGTTTCATCGAGCAGTTAGATGTGCAGTTATGGCAACTGACGCACGTATTGCTTGATTGGATATCTGTCGTACACGTGGATTGATCCAACGGTGGATGCGAACCGTTTTCGTGAGTGGGGAATAACTGCAATGCATATGGATGCTTCGGAAGATCTTAGCCGTTCATCTGTTTCTAATCGATGGCTGAAATTGGTCGTGCTACAGTATATAAGCTGTACTTACGTTGAGAAGGGTTTATTTATCTCGCCTTTATTTGAATTGCTGCCGCTTTTTGCCTTGCGATCTGAAGAGATTTGAGAGCTCGTGAGGTTTGTTTTCTTTGCTTTCTTTTCTTTGATCTTCTGTTTTCTTCTGAATTGTTATATACTGCTTGAGAGAAAAATGTCTGAAGGTAGTGATTCCCAAAATGATAATCTGAGTGGTGGTGGTGAGGAGATTGAGTCTGAGAATACTCAATCTGACACTCCGTCTTCTGTGCGTGGTGAGGAGATGGATAGCCCCCAGAGTAGTGGTTCTCATGGGCCAGACTCTTCTGATGATGAATTGGTAGAGGGAGCCGATGGTGCATTTTGTAGAGTTGTGAATATGGATTATGTACATAGGCATTTTGCTGTTAGGAGGGTTTATGATCTTAGATCGATTAGGCATTTGGAGATTAGATTTCTGGGAGATCGTTTGCTTTCTCCTGACTATCGACCCAATAACCCATCTTCTACTGTATTTACTTTAAACCAATTTCGTGCTGGGCTGAGGTTGCCATTGTCTCGGTTGGTGGTTGACCTGTTGAATGCTATAGGTCGAGCCCCCTGCCAGATGAATGGTAATTTCTGGCGAAATATGAGGGTAATTGATGACCTCAACAAGCTGCATAGGTGGAACATTTCTGTGAAGGATGTACTGAACCACTTCAGCTTTAAACGTTCCTCCAAGGTTGAACTTTCGGGCTATAACATGCAAGTTAGGCCAGACCGTTTGCCTTTGATTTATCCAGTAAGCAGCGAGCCATGGTGGAAAGAGCCCATGCTGCTTACTGGGTCAATTGTTGAAGGAGATATCCAGTTGCGTCATGTGACTAGAAATGACGCTCGTAAGTTTGTGGTCTTTAGTTCTAGGGTTGTTGATCTTTCTTCCTGTACTTGGACTTGACTACTGTTTATTTTTGTTGCAGCGATCAGGGACGATCATTTAGTGAGGAAGAACGATCTGCAGTCTGCTCTCAACAGCTTTGGTAACTTGAGTGACCGGCGGAAGATTGAGTTCCTACCCCATCTAAAGGAGCATTTTACTCCTAAAGGTGGTCCGAAAACTGTTTGGGACGAGCTCGAGAATAGGAAAGCTTTGAAAAAGACATTTATGTCTTCAGTGCATAAATCTGGTGGGCGATCTGGTGGCAGCTCGCGAGCTGGTGATAGCGAACGGGCTGGGGGTAGCTCGAGGCAGGGGGACAGAGAACGTTCTCCCAGTGCAACTCGGAGGTTCGAGAAGGATCGACCTCTTGGGCAGGAACGAGCTGTGGAGAGGGAGCAACATGTGGAGAGGGAGCGGTCTGTTGGTAATGTAGCGACGAGTCCTCCAGTTGCAGGTCCTCCTGCCTCGCTTCCCAAGTTATCTGCCTTGGCTGGGAAGAAGAGGTCCTTCTCTGGGAGTCTCAAGCTGACGGAGCTCCCAACTATGCCAGCTCCTGTTGCTTCAATGCCTGTGACTTCTCCTGGAATGTCTGCTTTGTCCAGGAAGACTGCTGCTAGGCCTTTGCATAAAGGCAAAGGTATTTTGTCTGAATTCCGCCCCGGGCCATTTGATTATTTGGATGGTCAAGGAGAGAAGCACGTCGTGTATTATAACGACAGTGCTATCGATGACCCTTGCGTTGCCCGGGCTGTGAATGAGGGTACCGTCCTGGCTGTTGATGCCCAAGCAGTGAAGTCACAGCCCTTGCTGGTGACCTGCTCGAAAATCAACTCGGCCCTATCTTTGGTGAGTTTGATCTTGAGTCAAATTTACTTTATTTATGTTTGGACATTCAGGTTAAACTCTGTTGTTGCTTGCAGCTCAATGCCAACTTCCAGGAGGTGCGTATGGTCGCTGAGATTGGTGCTCAGGCTGAAATTGAGTTGAAGCAGCTCAATGACAAGCTTGAGCAGGTGAAGAACATTGCTGCCGTTGCTGAGTGCAAGGTGAAGGACAGGGATATGCAGGTTGCGGCGCTGAAGGAGACGGTGGAGCAGTTGAAGGAGCGCAACGCTGCTTCTCAAGCTTCTATTGAATACTGGCAGAGGTTATGTCAGGAGAATGAAGCGGCGTGGAAGGCTTACTGCGAGCAGGTGTTGAAGGTTGTATCTGGGTCGCCCGAGGGAGAGGAGACGCGAGGTGGTGCTGAAGAAACTTTGACACCAGCTCAGGACACCTTGATGGGCCCTAGCGACCAGGTCGCTGGTGATGTTACAGATGGTGGTGTTTCCGGCGAGCTGCCTGCGCAGCAATGAACTTGCCTTGGTTCCCATTTTCTTGTATTGGGTAACCTTGTGCAAAGTTTGCTTCTTGCACTCCTTCTTTTCCCTTTCTTGTATTGGGTAACCTTGTGCAAGGCTTGCACTCCTTGTTCTTGGGCTTACTTCCAGAGCGCAGTAATTAGAGCCCCCTTGTGAATCTTTAGTGTACCTTCATTTGTCTTTTGTATGTAACAGCAGTATTCGGTTTTTACTTTGATGAGTTTGTAAGAAACATTTCTGAACAGCTAGTTTCCGGGGAGTCCTGGTAGCTCGTTCAGAAGGCAGGTAGACGAGATGAATGGCTGCAAGCAGGACGCACTGAAACAGTTCCTCTTGTATGCCTTAGATTTTTTTGGTTGTACCTGTAATCGTTAGAATCTCATCAAGTAGAAAATGAATTCAACTTTTTACTTTATATTGTTGTTCCTATTAGTTTGCCTGCTTGAAAGGGACCTGCAGACAACAAGTGGTAATCGTGGTGTTGGTTCCGTTGGGAGACCAGGTCGCATATATCTTAGTTGTGTTGTGCTTAGGTCGTGGGAGGGGAATGACCAATGCACCAGGTTAAGTTGTTAATGATGTAACTTAACAAATTTTAGATTATCAAAAGGGACTAGATTTTTGATAATTGGAGGTCGAGGTAGTCGACATTTATTAGCCATTCATGTTTGAGCAGAGATGAAGGCAAAAGTGAGTTTATTCATTGAAATGTAACGAACAGATGCTTACACTTCACTGATGAAACTTTTTTAAATGATAAGCATTCCATGGGTTCTTGATGATCTCCCCTTCTGGTGTTTGAAGACGATAAGAACCGTTGCTCTGGACCTTTGTGATAATGTAAGGGCCTTCCCAATTGGCGTTCAGTTTGCCAATAGTGTCCTTTCTTTTGTTAGTGAACATTTTCCTTAGGACTAGTTCCCCTGGCTGGAAGGATCTAGGTCGCACGCCTTTGTTATAAGCTCGCTTTAGTCTCTGTTGGTATTGTTCTAGCTTTATGGCGGCGTGGTTCCGTCGTTCTTCGAGGAGGTCGACCCCAAACGACCATACTTGATTGTTGAGTTCAGTGTCGACCAGAAGTGATTTGGTCGTTCCAAATGTTAGCTCGGTGGGAATGACTGCCTCAACTCCGTAGCATAGGCTGAAAGGTGACATCCCAGTGGACGTACGAGGTGTTGTCCTATAGGCCCACAGGATGTTTTCCAATTGCTGTGGCCATTGATCGTGCTGGTCTTCGAGCTTCTTCTTTAAGTTATTTAGGATCTGTCGATTTGCAGCTTCGACCTGGCCGTTAGCTTGTGGGTATCTTGGAGTTGACCTTGAATGCTCGATTTTCCACAGTTCGTAGAATGCCTTGATATTCTTGCCAACGAACTGAGTGCCATTATCTGTGACTACACGTTTTGGTAATCCAAACCTTGTGATGATGTTTTCCCACATGAATCTTTGGACATCCTTTTGGGTAACATTGGTTAGTGCGACAGCTTCTACCCACTTAGTGAAATAGTCCACGGCCACAAGAACGAACCTCTTTTCAGACTTCTTCTCTTTGATTAGGGGGCCCATGATGTCAAGCCCCCATATGTGGAATGGCCATGGTGCAGTGATGTTGATTAGATCATTTGGATGCTGGTGTTGCTTATCGGCAAATCGCTGGCACTCTTTGCACTTCAAGACGAATTTCTTAGCATCTTCCTTCATTCTTGGCCAGAAGTATCCTTGGTTGATTGCTTTATGGGCTAAGGTACGACCACCGGAATGGTTTCCACATTCCCCTTCGTGGATTTCTTGAAATATCATCTGACCTTGCTTGGGGATGAGACATCGTAGTAACAATCCAGTTGCAGATTTTCTGAAGAGTTTACCTTCATGGATTCTGTACATGTTTACTTTATGTAGCAACTGACTGGCTTCCTTTTTGTTGGATGGTAAGACACCAGTCTGAAGGTAAGTCATGAAAGGTTCCATCCAGGTTCCTTGGATGTCCTCTGTAGTTGTCTTTAGTAGATCCAAGATTTGATGAACTTCTTCTTCCTTTAATAGGTATGCGGGCTGTGTATTGATAGCAATAGTGAGAGCCCGCGGCCTGTCTGACTCGATCTTGGATGCTAAAAATGCTAGTGAATCAGCATGTCTGTTGTCATCTCTAGGTATGTGATCAATTGTGAAAAAGCTGAGTTTGCTGATGAGCTCTTTTGCTTTGCTGGCATATCTGATTAGGTTAACCCCATTGATCTGATAATTGTTGGTAATCTGATTGACTACCAATTGTGAATCACTGTATACCTTGAGGCGAACTGCCTGTAGCTCGATGGCCATCTGTAGGCCCTGGATGAGTGCTTCATACTCGGCTCGTTATTGGAGGTTGAGAAGTCTAGACGAGTTGATCTCTCGAGCTGTGAACCTTCAGGGGAGATTAACACAGCACCTATGCCACTTCCGTTGGAATTGTGGGAACCATCTACGTACAGGTTCTGGTTCCCAATTGACATCCTCTGCTGGGTAGTCTACTAAGAAATCTGCGACGATCTGACCTTTGACGGCCTGGCGTGAGACGAACTCGAAAGTGTAATCACCCAGCTCGGCTGCCCATCGAGCCATACGACCTGTTTTGTTTTTCTTTTCTAGTATGTGGCGTAATGGCTGATCGGTGATTACTTTTATAGTGTGGGCTTGGAAATAAGGTTTGAACTTGCATGCAGCGTAAAGTAAAGCTAATGCTAACTTCTCTAGAGGTGTGTACCTTATTTCGGCCTGTTGTAAGACCTTGCTTGTGAAGTAGATAGGTCGTTCGACTTGATTGTCCTCCTTGAAGAGTACTGCGCTGATGGCAAAATCTGAAGTTGCGAGGTAAACGCCTAGTACATCACCATCGTTGGGTCTAGTGAGAACTGGTGGAGTAGACAGATACGCCTTGAGATCGTTGAAGGCCTTCTCGCATTCTTCTGTCCACTCATATGTAGCCCCCTTCTTTAGGATGTGAAGCATTGGCCGACATTTGTCTGATGCTCTTGAGATAAATCTGTTCAGAGCTGATACCATCCCGTTGAGTTTCTGAATTTGCTTTTTTGTTGTTGGGCTTGGCATGTTTATCAGGGCTCTGATCTGGTCTGGATTTGCTTCAATTCCTCTTCTGGTGACTAGGTATCCGAGGAATTTGCCTGATGCAACTCCGAATAGGCACTTCTCTGGATTAAGACGCATTCTGTATTGTCTCAACCTTTGGAATGCCTGGTCGAGATTGTACAAATGGTTCTGCTGCTCACTGCTCTTCACTAGCATATCGTCTATGTAGACCTCCATTGTTCGACCTAGGAGGTCGTCGAACATTCTGGTGACCAGTCTTTGATAGGTCGCTCCTGCATTCCGCAACCCGAATGGCATCACTTTATAGCAGAAAATACCTTGTTCTGTTGTGAAGGAGGTCTTTTCTTGGTCAGGCTCGTACATTGGGATCTGGTTATACCCTGAGTAGGCATCCATAAATGATAGTAGCTCGAAACCACATGTCTGATCGACTAGCCTATCGATTCGTGGCAGGGGGAATGAATCTTTAGGACAAGCTTTGTTCAAACTTGTGAAGTCGATGCAGACTCTAGTTTTCCCACTTTTCTTTAAGACTGGTACGATGTTGGCTAGCCAGTCTGGGGTATCGACTTCTCTGATGAAGCCAACCTGCTTAAGTCTGCTTATTTCTTCATTGACAGCATCGTGAAACTTGGGAGCAAGTCTCCTTGGTTTCTGCTTTACAGGTCGATAATTGGGATTGACCCGTAACTTATGGCATGCAATTGATGGATCTATTCCGGGCATATCGATATACGACCAAGCGAAAACATCTTTATTAGTTGAAAGGAAATTTACAAAGTTTTGGAACTTATCTTCTTTCAACTCAGCACCTACATAGACATACCTTGGGTCCTCATCTGACCCAATATTCACTCGCACACCTGGATCAGTACTGCCAAGATTAAGCTTGGGGGAGCTCGCTTGCTCCTTCTGTAATTGCTATTTAGCAGGCTCAGTCTTCTCTTTGGATGGGCTGTTTGACTTGTTGTTGCCCTCTTGAGCCTCTGTTGTGATCGGGCTCTTTCCTTTGTTGTCAGCCTCCTTGGTTCCAGAAGTGGATGGCTTTGAAGGTGGCACAGCTTCTATAATGCCGTGGCATTCTTGTGCGACATTCTGATTGCCGCGAATTTCCATTATCCCATGAGGGCCAGGATAGCGGAATACTTGGTGATAGGTCGATGGGACTCCCCTCATGGCATGTATCCACTTTCGACCCAGAATTGCATTGTACTTGCTTGGGATGTTGACAACGCTGAATTTGGCCGTGACGACGACCTTGTCTTCTTTTTTGCCCGCGGTGACGGGCAACATTATCTCTCCCTTAGGATCTTCCCTGGAATGGTTGAATCCTAAGACTGGAGTGAAGTTTGGGAGGAGCACTGAATCGGGCAACCTCATGTCTTTGAAGGTCATGTACATGAGAATGTTGCAGGACGCTCCAGAGTCAATGAATACTCTCTTCACAGTGTAATCTGCTATTCGCAGTTCAATGACTAAGGCGTCATTGTGAGGACTAACCACCTTGTTGAGATCGTCCTCGGTGAACGTGATGTCTGAATCTTGGCGAGCAGGGATGTTGATACGAGCTGCTCGCCCAGTGATAGAGTAGACATGGTGGAGATGCTCTACTCGTCGCTTCTTGTCTCTTGAAACCGGGGTGGGGTAGGTTTCATCAATCATGTAAACCACATGATCATTAGATTCACTGTCACTATCCACATTATTTGCGACCTTCTTGTTGATCTGGTCGCATAGGTCACCTGTTGGGCCTAGACGCTGTGAGAGGCTACGCCCTCTGCTGCGGACTGGGCTTTCGGAGGCCGTTCTGGCCTTGCTGTTGGTTCTTTTGGGAGAGCGGGAAGGCGTTCTGGATTGCTTCCTTGCTCGCTTGGCTGTTGCATCCTCGTTCCTTCCGAGGATCCAATTGTTGAGCCTCTTTTCATCGGCCCATGTTTGGAGTGCGCGTTTCAGAACGCGACAGTCATCTGTCTGATGACACCGTACCTTGTGGACTTTGCAGTACGGGCGACCAGACGTATCCTCCAGCTGTGTGGAGATGGGGACCTTGCACCAATGGTTGTGCTTGATCCGCTCATAAATATAACCGGCTGGACGCGTGAACCGGTGATATTCTCGTTGCTCAGTGGGCAACGACTTAGCTCTAAACCTCTTTCCGTCAGAACGAGGTCGCTTGGTTGAATCAGTCTCCACATTGTTGACTACGTGATTCTTTTCCCTCCCAGTGAGGGCTTCTTCGAGCTTGATATATCGGTCGACTTTCAGATATAGCTCGTCCAGTGATGATGGTCTCTTCATGGCTAGAGACTTGTAGAGGTCCGATCCCTGGATCAGACCGTGAGAGAAAGCAATAGTTGCAAAGGTCTCGTGCTCCTTCGCAAAATCCTGGATGGAATGTAATTCAGATTTAAATCGAACAAAGAATGTGCTAAGAGACTCACCATTCTGCTGCTTGACTTTGAATATTGAATCGATGGTGACGGGGCGTTTCTTGTTGTGGATGTAAAAGATGACAAATTGTTTCTCGAGCTCTGCAAACGAGCTGATGGATCCTGGCTTCAATCGGTGAAACCAGTCGAGAGCCGGTCCGGTGAGGCTGGACTGGAACAGCAAACACAAAAGGTGATCTTCTTTGATCAATGGAAGGGACTTCCGGAATCCCTTGACGTGGTCGGTTGGATCTCCGACTCCTGCATACTGGTCGAACTTGGGAGCATTCAGCTTGTTAGGCAAATCGTGCTCCAGGATCTCCTTGGAGAAAGGAGATTCCTGGAACTGTTGGAGGGACTGGACAGCAAGTTGCTCCGCAGTGTGGTTCTTGGAGCGGTATTGAGCCTGGGAGGCTTTGAATTCTGCCAGTTGTTGGCTTAGCTGCTCGTACTTTTGGTTGGAGTCATCAATAGGAATGACTCCATGTCCGCCATTTTCACCTTGTGCGGGATTGGTAGTTTGCGCAGCTCTTAGCTGTGCGTTTTCTTCCTGAAGACTTCTGATTTGATCTTGCAGGTCCTGGATGGTAGTCATTGAGATCGATGAATTTGGAAAGGTTTTGATTTTTGAGTTGGGTGGGAGGGTTGGATTTTCGATATGATCGAATTCCTTTAAGTCGGCGCCAAATGTATTAACCTATTTCTAGATTAATGCATCAACAGGGTCAGGTCGCTCGGGAGACTTGACCAAATGGGAATGTTTGAGATTGGGGTGGCTGCACCTCGTTGAGATCGAGATTGCCTACGTACTCTAGCTCGGGGGAATTGAACTTAGAGATCAAGCCATCGTAGTTCTGTTTATATAGAAGATAGAAGGGCGTGGATCATGGATCTTGCAGATTATCCGCCATCATAATGAGGATTAATTGTGTAACGAATGAGGAGCGTCTCTGTGAATTAATTGTGTAACTGACGAAGATATTCTGTGCATTGAATGGTAGCACGTATGAGTAGGTCGTTGCTGGTCTGGAGGTCGAGTCGTTGTGGTCGAGATGTTGGGAGGTCGGAGTCGTAGCGACCTGATGGATGGATGATTGTGCCACGTGGCTGCTTTTGATTGGCTGGAGTATGTAGTACCCCTACAGGAACTACAAATTTTAGGGCTTAACTGGTAAAACCTCTGGGTGATGATACCAGAGGTCTGGGGTTCGAATCCCGCCAGCATTACCGAGTTACTGATCTCATTAAAAACAAGCTTACCAAACCATTTTTTTTGCGAATGGGCCTGTGGCTCAATGGTAGCACCCCTCTCACAAAGTGGAGAGGTTGTGGGTTCGGAACACGTCAACAGCTGATTGTTGATATAAGTTTCCACACGTAATTTAAAAGGGGTAAGGGTCCCCTCAACCCTGCTTGCCAATCAAAAAAAAAAACTACAAATTGACTCCACTAATGTGGTTTCAATCCTTGGGACAGGCAGAGTACCTTGGCAGGGCATGCACATGCTGAGGAGGAAACAAGTCAGGATAGCAGCAGCTGAAGACTTCCAGTATAAGCACATATAGAGAGAGGCAAACAAATTGGCAGATACATTGGCTGGGAATGTTCCTACACACAGTTATGTTGAGATTGTACCTAGCTCCTTCTCAGAAGACATAAAGAAAATTATATCAAATGATAGAATAGGTACAAGATACTTGAGAATGTAATGACTCATTTATATGCTGATTTTATGAAACGGGGTACGGACCCTAGTTAACAACCTCGCTTTCCCACCCAAAAAAAAAATAGGTTCCTGTTGCCAAAGAAATGGAATAAGCCTTGGGGTTAGGTTCATACTTGCTTTCCATCTCACCATCTTCTTTATCATTACCAGGGGCGGATCATAGTGTGGCCTCAACAGGGTTGGAGCCCAGGATGATTTATGTAGCAGGGGCGAGGTATATTTACTAATTAATATTAATATATGTATTTTTTCCTAATCCTAGTAACTAATTACCACAAAAGTCAATACACAATCCCTGATTCCTTTCCTTGATATTAGGATATATTAAGATAGATATAGAAAAAATAAAAAGGGCAACGGGATTTGCTCTCTCTTTCTTTAATTTATTCTACTATATTCTTCCAAAAAAAAAATACAATAAAGCTCTTAATATTATGTGACTGCTGGTCGTTTGGACTTTGGATTGCTAACTTGCCACTTTTTGATTCCTCCCATCTATTTTTGAAGCTAATTTTATTTTATACAATTTTTTTTTCTTTTTATTGTATTTTTTAATTGTTTTTATAATTTATAAATTAAGATTAGTTTAGGTTTTTGTATTAAATTTTTTTATTGTTTTATTAGTTGTTACTTATTCACAGTGAATTTCGAAAAGACCTTTGAATTAGATTTTTAGTTAATATAATTTTAATGATCAACAAAGTATTATTGGTTGCCGTTGATTATTATTCATTTAGTTGTTAAATCAATTATGGTTTTAGGTCCAATGTCAAATCGTCGTCAAGCACCCAAGTCATCCAAACAAAAAAAGTTTCTAGCAGACTGCATGATTATCTACATCGAACGTGAATTTGTAAAAGGCATTGATGTAGAATCAGTTGTTAATGAGTTTGATAGTGTTCCTCAAAGGGCACAACTCCATTAGTGTCTGAAATTATAGGTTTTTCTTGTCTTTATTGAATAATGAGAACATTATTTACTTTGTCGATTTTAATCTAAATTTTCATTTCTTTCGGTTTGTGGTATTTTTTTTTTCTTAGTTCATCCAAGCCCACCCTATTTTGAAATACTGGATCCGCCACTGATCATTACAAAATATAACTTTGACTTCTTTGCGCTTCTCTCCCAGTTTAGTTATCATCTGATCCAGAAGAGACCTCAACATACCTTCTCATCTTGGAAGATAAGCATATTTTAATTAGCTTACCAAAACTTTGCAAGTTCTAGAACCAAATTTCTATAACCAAATATGAAGTTGTTTAAAGTTAATCCATGCTTACTTACAACAGTTGAAGTCTTTGTTATAAATAAAAATTGTAGTTCTGCACTGGTATTAATTTGCACAGTTCAGTTCAGGCGTTCAGCAACCCTGAAACAGAATTTCAGCAGGCACAGGACAATGTGTAAAGTTGCGATGAGAACACCCGTACATATAAATCAATAACATTTAAAAAGTTAAAAATTCTAACCCAATACTTTCTTAGATGAAGATGCTGAAGGAAGGGCTCAAATCTTCGATCTTGTGGTTTAAAAGGCACATTCTCTAACCAACTGAGCTACTCAAGCTAAATATGCATCCCTATGCTAAATGTCAAACCTCCTGGCTGTATAGATCAACTATTCACATTATAGAGCAATTTCTGTTCAAGTGTCTCGCAAAATTCACATAAACAAAGAAAAAAGAGTTCTAACCACACAAGTATTGAAAAAAAAAATTATAGTTTTAGAAGTCAGTGGTAGAATACGTTAGGCATCCAACTCGCACAGTGGATGTTCTTCTCAAGGAAACTGTAGGAAAATTGAACTTTGCAGCAAAATAACCCCCCATTAGCTTGTTTTCAATCAGATTTTCTTCCTCTGGGAGTTCAGGATATGTTTCAGTTGCACATACATGCATTGTCAAAGTATTAAAAAACAGAAAGGAGAAAAGATGTCTTTTTATAGACAGTGTAAGGAAATAATGCAGTCTATAAAGAAGCCTATGAAATAAGGATTCATTCGTAGTAATAAGTTCTCTGCAACACCCGGAATAGAAATTGAACTTAACACTACCATGTTTACATGTCTTTTTTGCTACCGCACTTAAACACTTCCATGGTACCAAATGTAAAAGAAAATAACCATAAGTGGTAGTCACTCAATGACACTGAGATAATTGAGATTTTGAATGTGCTGAAGCATTGTCATTTATATTCAATGTTCACATATGTATACATTAATTTGAATGTGCTATTTTTATAATTGAATATGCCATTTTGTCATTTACCAAAGACCCCGATTCATTTGTCAAATTGTGTTACCCCTTCTCTCTAAAAATCACTCCCCAACTTACATTTTCTTCTCATTTATATTTACTATGACTCGCAGGAAAAAAAAAACTTGGAAACTAAATATCTTTCTCTAGTTTCTGGAGGAGTTTATTGACATGATCATATCATTTTCACTTATTGTGATATTGGTTGCCATCAAGTCTTATTGGAACTAAAGGAACTTTATTAACCTATTTCTAGATTAATGCATTCACTAGGTCAGGTCGCTGGGAGACTTGACCAAAGGGGGGAGATTTAGATCGGGGTGGCTGCACCTCGTTGAGATTGAGATTGCCTACGTACTCTAGTTCGTGGGGATTGAACTTGGAGATCAAGCCATCGTAGTTCTGTTTATATAGAAGATGAAAGGGCGTAGATCATGGGATCTTGCAGATTCTCCGACATCATAATGAGAGCATAATCATGGCATTGATTATGTAATGGGCGAGGATATTCTCCGTGTATTGATTGTGCAATGGGCGAGGATATTATGTGCATTGATTAAGGGCACGTGTATATGCGCAGGCCGCTGATGATTATGTAGTCGAGTTGTGGTGGTCGAGCTGCGTGTAGGTCGGGATCATAGCGACCTGATGAATGAATGACTATGCCACGTGGCTGCTTTTTGATTGGTTGGAGTATGTGGTACCCCTACAGGAACTCAATAAATTCTTAATCCAAGAATGTTAGAACAATTAATACAAATCAAAACATACATCCAAAACAAATAAGATTCTACCAAGTACTAAAGGCCTTTAGATCAATAAATTGATTAGGGTGAAAAAATAGTGTATTAAACTAACTAAGACCCTGTGGTAAAGGATGAAGTTTCGATCGATAGATAGAGGTCACATCTTTATTACTCAACTCTTTGATCACTTATAATTTCAAATTACAAAGCAAACTTTTAGAGACAGAATTGGAGGGTGGGTATGCAAAGGTGACTGAAAGAAATACATAAGAAGTAGACAGGGATGCAAAGTTGAGATGCAAACTACAAATACCATTAACCACATCAGAAACCATTACTTACAACTCCTAACAGAACAAGCAGAAAGATTCATCTATAACATAATTATAAATAGTCAATATATTTTGTGCATGACTTGTAGAAATACGTATACCTTGATGTATAAACCCTAATGGAAGAGCTGCTACTCCCCGAACAGCAACCATAAGCTTAATTTGATTTGATAATATTACCCTAAAGCCATCTATAAAAGATGTATACAAAAAATTGTGAGACACAACATCCGGTTAAGACATATTGTACAAAAATGATTTAATTTCCACGAAAGTGTAACATATAAAACACAGCTAGTTGTTTCCTTTTTCCTCAAGGAAACTCATATAGCACACATTCATATATACAAATACGGTCAAAATTCTGACCCATAGTTTTGTCAAAAGAATGTGTTAAACTGTCCAACTATAAAAAAAAAAATTTAATGAATTGTGCAGCTATAATCTCGCTTATAGGAGTTTGCACCTCCTGTATGGCGAAAAAATTATGTTAATGGCAAGCTCCACTTCTCTTTGTTGGAAGCTATCTCAGCTAGTTTTATCTGCATATTTACGCTTTCAAAAAGATTTTTTTCAAGAGCATTTGCTTCAGCCTCTCCAAGAGCTTTCATTCTCATATTTTCCCACTCAATCCTTGCCTCTGTTTTTTTTATCATATGTTCGCAGCTGTTGTTCCATTCTCATGGAAGAATCTGAAAGAATGAAATTATACTAAATGAAATCTCATGGAAGAATCTGAAAGAATGAAATTATACTAAATGAAAGAACTAAAATCTAATACTTACAAACTTAGATTACACAAAATGTCCAGGATCGAATATGCATAAGGTATTAGTCACAAAATAAAATAATATAAATAAATCATACCTTTGAATATCTTCTAATTCATACAACTTAGACCATAGCTTGAATTCCCTCAATTTCTCCTTAAATCTAACTAGGTGATGGTCCATATAATTGTAGAGATTGAGTATTGAGGGGAGCTATGGAGTCATCTACTTATATAGTCTTCCATCAAGACCTTTGAGTTCTTCACAATAATGAACACTACTAATAATGCTACTTAAATTATTACAACTTACATTGTAATGTGGAAAGCCAAAAGATTATATCAATTTAATTTAGACTTAAACAAATGGTTATTGGGCCACAATTCTAACATTCTCCCACTTGGACCGATAACCATTTAGGCCATAACTTTAACAATCTCCCACTTGGCCCAAAATGGGTGTCAACCAAAATTTGATAAAAAAAAAGAATAAAAGTTTTGAATCACATCAAAATTGTGATAGCGCTATAATCCGAAATTATTAAATTCTTAATTGAATCAAATTCATGATATGAGTCATGGAGGTCACATGTTCCATTTGACACAATTTCTTCCATGTACTACAACATCAAGTAAATTCAATCCAACCAAGACTTGAATTTGCTCCAACTAAAATACTCCCACTAAAATTTTGTCTTGTCATTGACAAAAGATGTACCTTTACATATTAAAAAATTGTGCACTTAATTATATTAAAAGGTACAAATAACAAAATCAATACTAATGTGATCACTATGAAATATCAATAATTATAAAATCCATACAAAATATGAATTACTTCTTACAAAAAAGATTAAATAGTAATTCAAAAAAAATGGTTTAAATTTGTCAAAAATTTCTTGATTTTGCATCTTCTTCATAACAAGAAACTTATAGATTGAATCTTATACTCTTGTGCTAGAAGTAGACAATAAAATTCTTTGAAATGAAATTGAGAGCCTAATATCTTGAGATAGGTTCACATAATAATAAGTTATATCATGATCAAAGAAAATTGATCATGTTTTGAATCAAATTAATATCTAAATAAGATAAATTACCTTAATGAGTTATCGAGTGCAACACCAAAACCTACCTTTGGGTCCGGGAATTAGCTTGCTATTGATTCACTCTACAAATAAATCTTAAAAGTGAATAAGAATGATAATTATCTCTTGACTAGATCGATTCCATGCCTTTGGGCTAATGTTTTCAAGCTAATTAAGATTAATATTTATCACTTTATTCCACCTCCAAATAATTGTACAAATAACCTTTAGGTTAATGACAATCATATATATGAAATGAGTGTGAAAATTGCAATCAAATAATTTACCAAATTATCTCAAATTAATATTGAATGTATAGGCCGCTTTTTTTTTTTTTTAAAGAACATTTTAGGGAGCTCTTAAGTCATTAATGGAGGTTTATGAGAGGCGGCTGCTTTCTTAAACCTAAACCTTAGTTTATGATTATTATCATTAATTTCAATGTCAAACTTAGAAAAAAAAATCAATTTTATTTCCAGATTCTGCCCGACCAGCAATTGATGAAGAGATTGAAGCTATTGAAGTTGAGATCTTGAAAAAGTATGGAGCAGATTCCCTGGAAAAATTACGAAGAAGGAAAACCCATGTATTACCAGCAATACCAATTCAACATGGACTGGAATTAACGATCAGAGAGGAAATCCTAGATTCTAATGTGAACCAAACTGGTGTAGAGAAGGAAACCGAATTTGGGTTGGATTCAAGGAGAAGGATGGAACAACCAGAGTTTTAGAAGCGAAGGAAGTCACTTCTAAATCGAAGAGATGGGCTGATGTAGTACAAGCAGAACATGGTGCTGGAATTTTAGGTGCCCATGATGTGTTTGAAGAAAAAAGGTCATGGGTAGATGTCCTTGGGCGTGCTACAGTTGGGAAGGAGACATTGGAGTATATTCCTCCAATGATGGTAGAAGGAAAACCTATCATACATGTCCAATCCAACCAATTCCAGCACCTGAAAGAAAAAAATTCGAAATTGGTGGTGGGAAGCTTTGTGGGGAGGAGGCCTGGTTATGCTTATGTAAAGGAAGTAGTAACTAGGATGTGGCGACTGAAAAACCCATTCATAATGAGGCCGTATGGCGATAAAATGTTTACCTTTGAGTTTCAGACTGAGGAAGACAGGAGTAATGTGCTGGAAAAAGGTAGCTTTCATGTTGCAAGTCAACTTGTAGTGATACGACCATGGAAGTTGTTTGTAGAAACAGAGAGTGAGGAATTGAAAACAATTCCAATATGGGTAATATTCAAAAACTACCCTATGGATTTGTGGGACAGAAGAGGATTTAGCATGGTGGGCAGCTCAGTAGGGTATCCTTTGTTCACAGATCGATTAACCGAGGAGAAAAAAAGAACTTTCTATGCTAGAATATGCATAGAAATTGATACCAGGTGCAAGTACCCCAAGGAAACAACAGTTGTGCTGGATAATAGTAAAGTTGTTAGGATTCCAATTGAATACAATTGGAAGCCTGGACGGTGTGCAAGATGTGATGTTTTCGGACACAATGACAACACTTGTCCTAAGAAGAAACCAACTAAAGGAAGGCAGGCAGTGTGGATAGAGAGGGAGAAAAATGAGCATGATGAAGATCACCACAGCAAGGATGAGGGAAAGTCCAACGGGGAAGAAGAAAAAGAAGATGAAGAAAACAATGATGAGAGAACCAGAAACAATGAAGGTGGAGCACATAAGGAGGGTGAAAAAAGTGAGGATCAATCTCATGAAAAAACAATTAGTGACACAAGTGAGAAACCTTTGAAGGAGCAGCAGATGAGTAGCACTAGTAAACAAGCTGAGAATGCAGAGGAAGGTGAGTGGGAGAACCCAGGTAGAAAGCATACTTTCAGGGCTATAAGCCCAAACAACACAATAAACATGGATAGTATGCAGAGAAGGGTTGGTGAGAGGGTGGCCAAACTGAAGGCAAGTAATAGTGAAGGGGGAGATACCAGAGCACATCATCTATCCAGCACTAAAAAGGGGGGTAATATCAGACAATTTGGTGTAGGAAGTAGCAACTCTAACACCTCTCACTTGAAGCAAGTTGGCCAAGTAATGAGACAAGGTTCTGGAGGTGCTGACAAGGGTGATGGAAGAGCAACAAATATGGTGGCTTCAAGCAGAGACACCTTAACCAAAAATAGTTTGATCCATGGCTAAAGTTGGGTGCTGGAATATGAGAGGATTTAACATGGAGTTTAAGCAAGTAGAAGTAAGATCACTAATAAGGAAGCATGATTTGTGTATTATGGGCATTCTG
Organism: Aquilegia kansuensis; assembly: GCA_020826895.1. NCBI lineage: Eukaryota > Viridiplantae > Streptophyta > Magnoliopsida > Ranunculales > Ranunculaceae > Aquilegia > Aquilegia kansuensis. The sequence continues at coordinate 22,210,923 of CM037007.1, forward strand.
GATACTAGAGTGCAACAATGTAACATGGATAGAGTCAAGAATATGTGTTGCCAAGGGTGGGAGCTTGCACATAACTATGCATATGCTGAAGATGGGAAAGTATGGGTGTGCTAGAACCCAAGAGAATGTAGGATGAATACGCTATACACTGACAAGCAAAGCATCACCATGGAGGTAACTTTAGTTAATGATGTTAGTTTCATTTTAACTACTGTCTATGCAAGTAATGATCCAATTGACAGAAGATTCTTATGGGACAAACTTTGTGACATTGGTTGTTCTATTCATAAACCATGGCTATTAATGGGCGACTTCAACACAATTCTCAATCCAGAAGAAAGAGTTGGTGGAGCTGTTGTAAGATCGCACCATTTTATTGATTTCCATAACTTTATTACCATGGCTGGTGTTGTGGACTTGAAATATAAATGAAATTATTTCACATGGACTAACAAGCAGGATAGAAGAATTTGCAGTAAAATTGATAGAGTCTTGGTAAACTCAGATTGGCATGCAACATTTGAGAATTATGAAGCTGAATTTCTTAATGCGGGCGTGTATTCAGATCATACACCAGTAATCATCTCCTCCACAGCTCAGCATAATGCGAAGAAAAGATCCTTCAGGTTCTTTAACTTTTGGACGGATGAGGCTGGATACTATGACACTATAAGGCAAGCATGGGGTGAACCAGTTGTAGGGAATCCAATGTTCAGGCTAATGAAGAAACTCAAGAACACCAAGGCTACACTGATTGAATGGGACAAAATCAAAATTGGGAATGTCAATGTCCGAGCACAAGAAGCAAGAAGGGAAGTGGAGGAAATACAAAACAAACTACAGATTGATCCTTTAAATGCCACTTACATACAAGAGGAGAGAGTGGCAGTAAGGGACTATGTAAGGGTGTCAATAGCAGAAGAGTCTCTACAAAAGCAAAAATCAAGAGATCAGAATGTGGTGTTAGGAGACAACAACACAGCTTTCTTCTTCAACTCTGTAAAGGAAAGAAGATGGAAGAATAAGATCACTTGCTTGAGGGATGGGAATGGAGAAACAATAACAGACTTGGAGCAAATTAGTGACTTATGTGCCCAATACTACAAAGACATATACAGCCCACAAGAGTTGGACCCTTTGAACTTTGAAGTATTTGATGAGATACAGGCAGAAAGAACAATATCCAGTGAGATATGTGACAGGCTGGTAACTGAGGTGACAATGAAATGAAATTACTGAAGCATTGGCCAACATTGATATTAATAAAGCACCAGGTGGAGATGGGTTTTCATCGAAGTTTTTTAGAACTTCATGGGCAATCACTGGTGGGGACTTTGTTAAAGCAGTTCAGAATTTTTTCAAATCTGGCAAACTATTGAGAGAAGTGAATGCAACTTGCATTACCTTGGTGCCAAAGAAAGAGAGCCGTAGTACTCTAGGAGACTACAGACCCATAGCATGTTGTACGGTGTTATATAAGTGCATTACAAAGATCATTACAAACAGAATGAAGGAGTTTATGCCAATGGTAGTAGCTAAGAACCAATCAGCATTCATTTCTGGCAGGTATATACAAGATAACATCTTATTATGTCATGAGCTATTGCATAATTACCACAGAGACAAGCAGCCAGCTAAGTGTGCAGCAAAGATTGACCTACGAAAGGCTTATGATTCTGTTCGATGGGAGACAATTGAGTTCACTCTGAAAAGAATTGGCATTCCACCAAAGTTCTTGGCATGGATCATGGCATGTATTGAAACGCCCACGTATTCAATAATGCTTAATGAAGCACCTTATGGATACTTTACTGCTAAGAGGGGCATTAGACAAGGAGATCCCATGTCTCCTTATCTATTTGTGCTAGTCATGGACTTACTGACAGATCTGCTCATGCATAAGGTAAGGGAAGGGTCATACAAACTCCATTATAGATGCTTGAACCCTATCATCACACATCTCTCGTTTGCGGATGACTTGATTGCATTTATGCATGGTGATGTGGAAATAGCTTGGTGTATGAGAAACGCATTGAATACCTTCAAGGGATGCACTGGACTTGAGGTGAACTTAACAAAGAGTTCACTATTTTTCTCAGGGGTGGACACACAGTTAAAGGATGAGATCACAGCTATCATGAGTTTCAGCATTGGTACATTGCCAGTAAAGTACTTAGGATTACCCCTGATCACAACCAGACTTAATTCAGGGGATTGCTTGCCTCTTGTCTCTAAGATCACATCTAAACTGCAAAGTTGGAAAGGGAAATTTCTATCCTATGCTGGCAGGTTACAACTACTCAAGGCAGTGATCAGCAATTTGAATGTATTTTGGTTATCATCATTTATATTGCCTCATAAAATTATTGATGATATTAACAAGCTGTGCAGGAACTTCTTGTGGAAAGGACCTGACTGCGCACAATCCCACGCTCTAATTAGTTGGAGTGACACATGCCTCCCATACGAAGAAGGTGGACTCGGTATCAGGCAGCTCGAAATGACAAATCATGCAGCTAACATGAGGCAATTGTGGAACATTGTATCTAAGAGGTCATCTCTATGGGTAGAATGGGTCTATAATAACCTCATTAAAGACAAGGAGTTCTGGACAATGCAAATAAGCAGCGATAGCTCATGGTGTTGGAGATCCATACTGAGGGAGAGAGACAAAGCAACACACATTGTGAAGCACATCATAGGGGATGGCCAGAACACTAAATTCTGGGCGCAACCATGGACTGATAAGGGGATTTTAAAGGAGTGGTTCCCGGCTGCATTGAGATATGATTCATATTGCAATTTGGAGGCAAAGGTTACCAATGTTATTAGGAATGGGCAATGGAACTTTCCCGAGTCTATGAAGTAATATGGTCAGTAGCAAAGGATGGTGATTACAGCTTGAAGGAAACATACAATGCTATAAGAAGGACTGAGCAGCCAGTGAAGTGGCACCAATTAGTGTGGTTTGCAAGCAGGATTCCCAGACACTCTTTCATAGCATGGATGGCTCTTAAAGGGGGTTTAAAAACTCAATACAAGCTGAAGGCTTGGGGTGTAGTACCAGTGGACACATGTGTACTATGTTGGAGCAATAGTGAGACTGAACCCCACTTGTTCTATGAATGCGCTTACTCACAAAGCATATGGCTAACACTACTCCGGCAGGGGGGCTACCGAAGAGGATTAGCTAGTTCATGGGGCGAAGAAATGGACTGGGTTCTACAGGCAAGCAAAGGAAAGGGGCTTAAACAAGATGCTATAAGGCTGATGTTCAATTCTTTTGTTTACTGGACATGGAAAGAAAGGAATGAAAGGATATTCAATAACCAGCAGAGGACAGCAACAGAGGTGGCAAGGCAGGCAATGAGGGAAGTACATGTGAAACTGAATGCACACCAAGCATCTATGGAGAGCGAACCAGAAAGAGACAGGTTAATGCAGCTTTGGGGGATATAGATCAAGGCAAAGGACAACAACACACTTTGGTGCAAATGGGAAGCAGCAACACAAGGCATTAGTACCATGAATACAGATGGAACATTAAAGAACAACCAAGGGGGATGGGCAGCAGTCATAAGGGATTCGAATGGACAAGTGCTTGCAGCAGCACAAGGAAAATCACAGCATTCCAGCATTGCACTCATTGAATTGCAAGGAGTAGAGCAAGGACTGAAGTTAGCAATGAGGTATGGACTACGTCAGATACATGCACAAACAGACTCAGCTAATGTGGTAGCATTTCTTCAAAACACAAGACAACCTTGGCAAGCTAGGAAGATGATTCAAAGGATCAAGGATATGATTGGACAACTGGAGACTTTCAACATTCGGCATATCTATAGAGAGGCCAACAAACTTGCAGATGCACTGGCAGAGAACATACCTGCCACTAGTTTTGTCGAATTTGTACCTAGTTCTTTCTCTGAAGATGTAAAGAAAATCATATATGATGATAGCATAGGTACTATGTATTTGAGAATATAATGACTCCTTTAAACTTATTAATGAAACGGGGTAGGGGACCCCAGTAACAACCTCGCTTGCCAACCAAAAAAAAAAAAAAGAATGTATAGGCCGCTTTGGCGACTAACAATACACCCAATATACTTTAAAAATCTGGTAAACTTAGATGTAAGACTAATGATAGTCTCTATATATCTACTAATATGGTTTGTTATGAAAATATAATCAAACCTTATGTTATCTTTACAATATGTGATCATTGTAATAAAATATCCAAAACTATCTAAATAAAAACTGATCACAATTCTAAAATTTAAGACATCATTATGCATCCCACAAAAATATAATAAATATTATGTGATCCAATAACTATAATTAAAAATGAGCATAGGTTGCTTTGGCGACTAACAATGCTCGAAAAATATAGAATTGATCATGTATATATATGATATGAGATGCCAAATATTGATGCCTAGCTTGGATTGTATTGAGAATATAAAAGAAATTATGCTACAAAAGCAACAAAGATTTAATAATGAAAAATTGTCCAAAACATCTCAATAGAACAAGAATTAGAAGAATATTTGATGTTCAATTGCATACATAAAAAATATAACCCAGGATAGAACTAAGATGCGGAATTAAATAAAATTGGTATATATATTTTCTTGATATTCTCACAATGAAATATCTAACAAAATTTTGTAAATAACTTTACAAGCGATTGAAAAAATGAATATCAATTAACAAAACTCAAATTATAAATTCTATATCAATATTCATATGAAAAACATTGTGAGAATTGAATATGAGATTTTTAAAAAATAAGAAGAATAAAAGAAAATCAAATAACTTATGATATTGTACCAAAACCATTATGCATTTGAGGCGACTGATACCAAATGAAAGAATGAAATTATACTAAATGAAAGAACTAAAATCTAATACTTATAAACTTAGATTACACAAAATGTCCAGGATCGAATATGCATAAGGTATTGGTCACAAAATAAAATAATATAAATAAATCATACCTTTGAATATCTTCTAATTCATACAACTTAGACCATAGCTTGAATTCTCTCAATTTGTCCTTAAATCTAACTAGGTGATGGTCCATATAATTGTAAAGATTGAGTATTGAGGGGAGCTATGGAGTCATCTACTTATATAGTCTTCCATCAAGACCTTTGAGTTCTTCACAATAATGAACACTACTAATAATGCTACTTAAATTATTACAACTTACATTGTAATGTGGAAAGCCAAAAGATTATATCAATTTAATTTAGACTTAAACAAATGGTTATTGGGCCACAATTCTAACAATTATGATTTGATATGATATAGAACTCAGTTATGATTTGATATGATATATCATATATCTACAACTCTAAAGCTAAATAATTCATTATCATAGAGCTATCAATTAATTAATTACTTTTTGATCAGATAAAAAGGAAACAACATTCACAACTATAATTCCATAAGAAGACTCGTAACTTTAATTCCATTAGAAGATTAAGAGACTGAAGAATTGCTACAAAAGGAGAAGGAATATAGAGAGATTAAACAAAAACATAATCTTCATTTCACTTAAGTAATCTAGGTTATTCAATCAAACTAAGATTCTTGAGTGCACTCCACACATGCTAAGCAGCCACAGCCCACATGTGTATGCAATAACACTATCGTGTCTTTTAGATTTGATTTGAGAAGAACTACCAATTAATCTGTATGATGATGTACTAGATAGATATTACTAAAAAATAATTGATACTTAATACACAAAAATAATTGGGGATTCGTGATTTAGGATCGCTTGTGTTGTTAGTTGTGATGTTTTATTTCATTGAACAAAATTAATACTTGAGCTGCAAGTTGAAGTATTAATTGATTATCAGAAAGATCCAATGAAACTAATGATGTAATGTTGCCAATCTGAATGTTTTGATATAAAAAAATTGTACTCAGTTTCTTTAACCTTTGCAGTTCAGCCCGGGCCTTCAAGATTGCCAAGTGCCAGGTCCAAGATAAAGTAGATTGCTGACAAATTGTTTATAGAAATTAGTGCCTCTACCCTTCCAATGCTGGAGGGGAAGACACCAACAACAAAGTAATTATGACTAACATCAGAATTCTTCAAATGTGTTAGACTAAAAGTGGATTTCGGCAATCACAAAGACAATGCATTACAGCATATGTGGGAAATTTGGTGAGCTCGTATCACTAGTTGATGGAAGAATTGTTAGAGATAAAAACAAAGCTCTATCAGCCCACCCGATTATCCATCCATCTTCCCGTTAGTTCAAAAAACCCATGTTACATTTGTTATTTACAACAAGATGCTTAACTACGTAACTACTCATTATTGCTAACTACTACTTTCTGTTAGGTCTTCTGATGATGTGTAGTTGAGCTGGACTTCTGATGACTTGTCTTAATACCCCGGTTCAACCTAATGTCAGATGGAAACACAAAAAGTTTGTTTCTCAGCATAGCAAATCTGGTAGAAAGACAATCCCTCAAGTTAGTCTTGAGTACAAACATAGTGAATACTTACTAACTTATGCAGAACTAATAGAATACTATTTTAATTAGGATTTGATCGTTTTTTTTAGGTTAAAGTAGGAGTCAAAGTGTTAAGTGTGGAACTTAATATTTCAAAAAAGAAAAATGGCGGAGATTTCAGATGTGAAGATGAAAAAGAAAAAGAATGAATCATGCATGTGAGAATGATAAAGAACCAGTGGTACTTGACAGACTTAGCGATTTGCTGGATTTTATAATCCATCACATTTTTTCTTGGGTGGACATGAAATCAGTGGTTCAAACATGCATTTTGTCGAAAAGGTGGAAGTGGAAGTATTTATCGTCATCTACACCTTATTTAAACTTTGACTTAGATAGTTATGATATAAGTAATCATGACCATACTGAAGATGGAATGTATTCATGTTCATGTTGTTGCTTAGATGTGATAAAAACATTCATGAATATGGTAGATCACATTTTGTTTCATCGTGATGCTTCTGATATAATAAAGTTCAGAGTCTCTTCGGATGTGCACTTGGATCTAAGCCATGTATAGTATACTTGTGGATTAGTACAGCTTTGAAACTGCATGTTCAAGAACTTTATCTTGAGTTATATACTGTTCGCTCGTCTTTAGAATTGCCCCCTCGCAAATTACAACATTTGTGTTGAAGAATAAGTTTTGGAGGGAATAAAAAAACGGACCCCTTTAAGATGTTAATATGTAAGATTGGACCAGTTAGGGAACTATTAGTAAAAAAGGCCCAACCGCTGATTTCCGTGTCTTATGGACTAGTTTACCCCTCAACTGATGCAAAGAATCGTTTGCATATCACAAACACATAAACAGACTTATTTGCATCAGTCACAACACAACATAAAATGCAAAGACTTGTTTACATACTCGCAACAACAACCACATAAACCATAAAATGTAAAGCCTTGTTTGCATCAGTCACAACACACATAAACATTAAATGCAAAAACTTGTTTGCATACTCGCAACGACAACCACATAAACTATAAAATGTAAAGACTTGTTTGCATCAGTCACAACACACATAAATATTAAATGCAAAAACTTATTTGCATAGTCGAAACAACAACCACCACATACCATAAAATGCAAACATTTGTTTGCATAAACCAGAAGGGTATTATCGGTAGTAAAAGGGCCGTTTTTACAATATCAACGTTAAATGGGCATTTACTTATTCCACAAATGCTTAATCAGGGCCAATTTTATAAATTGGGCCTTAGCTTGGCCATTTGTGTTTTATGGATGCTTAATGAGGTCCCAGAACCATTTCCATGTAAGGGTTTTGTGACCCAATTTACCTCAATATATCCCTATGTCGATGTGTTCATGGAAATATATTAAAATTATGCATTTAGAATGGGTAAATCTTCCGAATGGGAATTTGGATGGGGAGCTTATATTGGGGTTCCCAATTCTGGAAGATTTGACCTTGCGTAGTTTTTATTATTACCATTTAAAAGCTTGACTATATCAGCTCCTCGACTTCAGAAATTGAGTTTGTTTATTAGATATTCTCTAGAACTTGATTCTCGTACTATAAATGTCTGCAGCCTAAATCTCTCATCATTCAAGTGTGCTGGTTACATAAGCTGCCACTGGTTATTAAAGGACCTTTCTGCACTTCACTGTGCTCAGATTGGTCTATGGAAGTCGCTCGATAAGTCTTTGCCATTAATGCTCACTAAGTATTTGCCTACTGTAACACCCATGAGTTGGTGTTAGTCCCACATTGCTAAGGAAGTGGTTGTGTTGGTAGTATATAGAGCTTAACCATACTCTAACTAATGTCAAGGCCTTTTGGGGTGAACCACATGGGTGGGCCCTGATCCAAAACCCTCTACTGCTGGATATCCGCAGTGACTAAAGGGGGACAATATTGACATTAGCGAGTGGTATGGTGCTCGACGCACCGGGATGAGCGAGGACGAAATCCCGGGGCGTTACAGTTGGTATCAGAGCCGACGACGGGTCGCCTGTTGCAGGTGGGAAGTACGCTGGAAAGGCCTGAGGAGCGCCAGGTACTTGTCTCACTTGGCAGGGAACGTCGGAGATTTTGGGACTGTACTGAGTGTACTGCAGAGCCGAGGACGGCTCTATTTCTAAGGGGGTGAGATTGTAACACCCATGAGTTGGTGTTAGTCCCACATTGCTAAGGAAGTGGTTGTGTTGGTAGTATATAGAGCTTAACCATACTCTAACTAATGTCAAGGCCTTTTGGGGTAAACCAGATGGGTGGGCCCTGATCCAAAACCCTCTACTGCTGGATATCCGCAGTGACTAAAGGGGGACAATATTGACATTAGCGAGTGGTATGGTGCTCGACGCACCGGGATGAGCGAGGACGAAATCCCGGGGCGTTACACCTACTGTTCTCAAAGGTGTTAGTAATGTAACAATCCTAACAATATCAGATGGAGTTCTGCAGGTATGTCATTCTATCCGTTCTGTTTTATTTTAATTATTTTTTACTTAAGGGTAAATAAAATTAATTACAAAAAATAAGTAATGGTTTCTTTGTTTCGATGAAAACCAGTTAACAATGGGTGGTATAGCCTAAAAACTTATGCAGACTTTACCTCTTGTTGGTTGCATTTTACACATTCAGTGAAATGGTACTAATCACTACCTATTGACTGTTTATTTTATGTTTTCCCATGTTGCGTAGGCTGCAACAGATTCTCCAGATATATTGAAAATGCTTCCAAACCTATTTCATAATTTGAGGAACTTTATTCTGGCGGAAAATAAGGAAGCTTCTACCTATGCAGTTGTGAATTTTCTCTGGAGACTGACATATATCCAAACTTTTGTTTGGAAAAGATACAAGGTAATTAGTGACCAACTTTCCGTTTTCTTTGTGTTGCTTGGTTCCATTTTCCTTTATCTCTCAACCAACATTTTGTTTTTCAAATCATGCACTAATAATATAATAGCCCGCTGCATTTCATAATATCCTTAAAGTAGCTTTAAAGTATATGTGAATCGATAATAGCTACAAGTTTGGTTCTGCAGTGGTATTGTGAATAATGGTCTGCCCATCCGCCATTTGTTCTCCCCCTTGGTGAAAAAAAATGTTTTTCAAGCACATGGATTTCCCCCAAAAGTTTACTGAAAACATTGTATTACTGATTTGGAATCACCTTCTGACCGCATATATTCCCAGCACTGTTCCAATCCCTTTTTAGATCTTTGTATAATTAATAGCTTGTGTTATTGTTTTTTATGCACAGGATACCTTTGAGTCACGTAAAAAGGAACAAGATTGTGGTGAAGACTTGTTGATTAATCACAATGAAATGCAGTGCTTAAAAGTTGTTGAGATTGAAAATTTCGATGGAACTAAGGATGAAGTCAAGTTCGTGGAGTTTATACTTGAGAATGTCGTACCTTTGAAGAAACTGACTATCATATCATGACGAACACTGGGTAGGAAGAGACGAGTAACACTTAAAAACAAATTGTCAGCCTTTCCATGAGCTTCTTCAAGTGTCTCAATACAATGGCTCCAATGACACAACCGAACTCTGGGCATCAGGAAACTGTCACAGCCCCCTATCTAGACGGGTGGGTAGATGCTCCAATGACACAGCCGAACTCTGGGCAATCTACCCGGGTTATTATTTATATATATGAACATAGTTCTGTTTATGAAATTCTACTCTTATTGCAGGAAACTGCCACAGTCCCCTATCTTGGTTACATGCCCTCATTCCAGGACTCTCTAGACAGGTTGGTAGATGCTCATACTCTAATGACACAGCCGAACTCTGGGCAATCTGAGAGAGATTGTGTTCGACTAGCGAAAGAACTTCATATATCACATCTCATTGTACATGTTAGTGTTCAATGGAAGTTGTCCAAGTAGAAAGGTAATTCAAAAAGCAGAGGTATTTTGCTTACAATAATAGAAATATGTTTTATAAAATTTTAAAAACAGTTTCCCATTATTTTATATGGAAGTCTGTTAAAAGGAATATGGGCCAATCAAAATGAAGGATTTTTAGATTAAAAGAAGCAAAACTTAAATCTTTCATGTTTGTTTAGAAAAGATGATGATGAAGAAGAAGAACACACAAGTAGATAGAATCAGCACTTTGCCAGATTGTATACTCCATTACATCCTTTCTTTCATAGACATGAAATTGGTTGTTCAAACATGTGTTCTGTCGAAAAGATGGAAATCTTTATGGTCTTCTACACCTTATTTAAGCTTTGATATTTATGTTGGTGATGATGAATACCGTTGTAGAAGAATGTTTGATACTTTGATGGATTTTTTTAATTGCGTTTTGTTTCTATGTGATGCTTCTAGTAGTATTACAAAGTTCAGAATTTATTTTGATAAGTTCATCTTAGTTGCATCCCATGTATATTCATGGCTTCTTGCAGCTTTAAAGCGTGATGTTCAAGAGCTTTGTCTAGAATCTGACATTGATGTTATACCTATTTTGAAATTGCCTTACAATCTTTTTACCTCAGGAATTACAAAATTCGTTTGTAAGGCAGATACCCTAATGCCTATGTCAATGTGTACATCGAAAAGTATCAAAAGTTTGCATTTAGAAGAAGTTACACTTCGGATGGAGAGCTCATTTTAAGTTGCCCAGTTTTGGAAGATTTGCTCATCAAGTATTTTAACGATGAGCGAGCACGTAAAATGCTTTACAATAAAGATATAAATGCAGCCCTAATCTCACCTCACTCAAATGTGGTGGTTACATTAGCAGCCCCTGGTTATTAAAGAACCTTTCTGCGCTTCACAATGCCGACATCAGTGACAGAGATTCTTACCACTTGCGCTGCAACAATGAGAACAGGGACAAAAATCTGTACCCTGAGTATTTGCTTCATGTACTGACAGGTGTTAGTAATGTAACAGTTCTAGCAATATAATATCAACTCGAGTTCTGAAGGTATGTCTAATGTTGGAAACCCAATATATGTGCAATATAACAATAGTAAAGCAAACAATAAAGCAATAAACAAATAAAGAACACACAATATTTTTAACGTGGTAAAACCCAATATGGGAAACGTCCACGGTTGTCCTAGCGACAACAAATAAATCCACTAGATGAAAAGAGATGTACAAACCTATCAACTACCAGCAATCACTGCGAGTTGACACTACTGGTTATCTCTAACACCTTGACTTCACCAGAGTACCTTGATGTACGCATAAGACACTCGACTTCTTGATGAACACACAAGAAGACTCGAAGCCGATCTATGTAACAAACTTACACCAGAGTTCCTTGATGAACACACAACGATACTCGACTTCTTGATGAACACACAAGAAGACTCGAAGCTAAATCACTATTCAATAAGGAAGAAGAAGATGAATGGGGAAGAAGAAGATGAGTTCAATCACCAAAACAACCTAAACCAAAACCTAAACAAACTGCAAGACTAGAGATGAATTGGATGGCCAAAGAACTAAGTTGTTCTTTGGTGGAGAAACCCTATATATAGTTAGGGTTTGAAACAAAACAAAATGGGCCGGATTGGACAAATTTCATATGGGACGTACGTACGTCGAAATAGCGTACGTACGTCCTGTGACGTAAAAAGTTTGCTGCCTGCTTGGGCGTACGTACGTCCTAACTAGGTACGTACGTCCAGAACAAAAACTTTCCTGCTGCCTAACCTGACGTACGTACGCCCTAACTCGGTACGTATGTCCAACACAATGAAAGTTTGCTGACCTATTGGACGTATGTACGTCCTAACTAGGTACGTACGTCCTATACCAAAAACAGACTTTTGATACACTTGACGCGAAGACAAAGACTCGGGATGACGCGCGTACAATGAGGTTTTCCTAACAATGAACTCAAGGCGAGATAACCATGGACATCCAATGTTACAAAATTAATGTCAAACAACCGAGTGTCGGTTTCACTCTCCCCCTTTGACATTTATTTTATGACAAAAACCTATGACTCTAGTAGCACTTATAAACCGTGCGCACAAAACCAAACCATGGCATTTATAAGACATGCCTACAAGAACACTCATAGCAAAACACATATCAAGCTCGAGTAAGACGCTTTAATCATCAGAGACCGAACGGAAGCAACTAAAGATTCTGAATCAATCAGAGAGCCAATGGAAGTTCCTCGAGCAACTCCCCCATACTTCATGAGCTCCAAAGTTTGACACTCGAGCTCCCCCAAAACTGTACAACTTCTGATCATCACCACGTTCACTCCCCCATAAATGTAGCATACCTAAAACATGACCCAAAAATACACTAACAAAGGAAGAGACGAATGTTAGTGACGTATTAGAGTCATAAATCTCCGCCTTTTTGTCACAAATGAAGCAAGGTGACAAAAGAAAGAGATATGAAAAACCAAACCATAACAAATAAGAGAAAAGAAGAAAAGAAAGAAATATGTTAACAAGAAATAGATATTGAACACACGCTATAGAACAAACTCTTGTCAACACAACACAAACACCATTAACATGAGAAACATCCTTAACTAAAACAACTTCACAAACCTTAACAAGAAGATAAAAGGAAAAGAATCGATGTACCATAGAAGTGAAGAGGAACACATCATGAACTTCCAAAAACAGTAGCCAATCCCAATCCGTACAAAAATAAGAGGCAATATGTTGGGATATACAAAAGATTGAATAATTAAGAGAATTGAAGTGCATCATAAACTAAACCTCGGTGTGTGTAGATTCAATGCAATGCATAAAGAAAGAGAAAGTTCACCACTAGAACACACCATTTGAAAACTTAGAACATAGAACCATCAACAAGAGACATATGATTAGTAAGTGAGCTTAGAAGAAAGATACTTCAACCCTCTTTTAAACAAACGATATGAGTAGAAGGCACACGAATATAAATATGATCTTTCAAATAAAAGCAATGATATCCAAAATGTAAAGGAATAGAAACTTTGTATGCCTTACATAAAAACAATGAACATGCGCTTGGATTTTCATTTTTTTTTTCCACATGTGGTGGAGTTTAGTTTACATCTCTTCAATGTCATTCCCGCATGGGAGGGATTTTTACCTCCATCTTTTTAAATATACGAGGGTAGGGTGTAGCGGCCTACATCTTCTTGACAAACACAAACTCAAGAAGTACAATACCATGATAACGTGCAACACAAGAACTAACATCTCTTGAGTGCATCCGTCAGAGCATGACCCTCACAACCCCAACGGGTTCTTAGCCAACTGATATTGCTCTGTAGACAATCAAATGGTTGGGATAAAGTGAGTTATTGACCACTAACAAGAGGTGTAAGAGGAAGATAAGAAAGTTCAATAATACGAACAACAAGATAAACATTAACCAAAACAGAAGAGAGATAGCTCAAGTGAACATAAATACTCGAGAGATGGAGAAGTTCTATGAGCTCAAAGAATATGTAAGTGGTTTCCAAAAACTCCCATCATGCAAACATGTCGTGCACTGTGCAAACAAGCGAAGAAAAATGGAAAAATGCATGATACATACCAAAACAGACTTAGAGTTCAGAAAGAGGAAAACGCCCAAGCATATTGCAACTTATTTAAGACAATTGAATTAAACTAATATCTCATAAAAGATGCATCTAACAACACATACATGGAATAAAGAAGGAAAAAATAGGTAAAAGAACAAGAAAAGAACACCACCAACTTTTTTTTTTTTTTTTTTTTTTTTAGTAAATTCATTCAAACATGTAGCATGATATGCAACCTAAAGCAACAAAACAAACAAAAGAACAAAACACCAAACATATAGCCTATGTGGTTAAAAAAACATGCAATGAAAATAACACAAGACTAGAAAACAAACAAAAAGAAATTACGAAGATGATATTCCATCTGACTTTAACAAGTCAAAAGAACTTTCAAGTCATCCTTTCGTACCCATACTTGAGAGATATTCTGCAAGTTGGACCCGGGTATGGAGGATTGATGACTATTTTCCCCGATGGTAGACTTTCCAACCCATAACCGCTCATTCTCTAGACTACATTTGGCAACATCGATGCTTCTATCCCATATGTGAGGTGGTTTGGTAACCTTTTGCACAAACTTCTTCCTGTTGTTGAAGCGTTGTGGTATCTTAGGACCACTTCTGGGCCTAAAAGGAGACTAAGAGGAAGGATGAGCCTGTACATGAAAATAACCATATGAGTTCCAACAGTTATTACCAAAAGAAGAAGAATAAGAAACCACAGAATTTTTATCCCAACAGAAAGCTGAAGTATGACCTAACCGACCACAAGTAAAACACTTAAAATGTCTATGTTTAGGATTTGTCTTGTTCTTGGTCATCACATTCGGCTTAGATACAAAAGCCTTGGTAGGTAGAGACGGAGTAGGCATACAAGGATTTGGTAACAAAGGAGGCAACGATGGCCTCACAAAAGAAGTAGTAGTAGCGACACAACTGGAGGAAGCTCCAACATAGTCATATCCTAAACCAGTCTTATCTGAAGAAAACTTTCCACTTTTAATAAGGGTGTCTAAATCAACTGAAGCTTTCTCAAACCCTTGCAATCGCTTAGTAAAAGCAAATAAATCCTTTTTCACAGTTTCATGCTCAAACAACAAAGAACGATACTTATCTTCTATCTCACGATTGGATATTTCCAAAGAAATAATTATAGATTGGAAATCTAGCTTTTCTTGGAAAAACTCCTCAGATAAGGCATTCATATCACCTGCAAGTACAAATTTCTCTTTTTCAAGAGACTCAACCATATCATTCAAAATCTGATTAGTCTTACGCAAGAATTGACATTGTTTAACAGGTGACATATGTAATTCCCTTAACTCACCAGGACTTACCAAAACGGAATCATCGAATTCATGATCGACAATATCGGTTACCTGACAATCCACATTCTCATTCAAAGATGCTCCATAGGCAACACAATGTGTAACATGGTCTTCCTCTACATCATCATCATCCTCGCTTTCATCTTCCTCCCAAGTGGTAGATAACTTGATTTTTTGTTGTTCTATCCCTTGTGCATCAAATTTCTTGGGAAGCTTACACTTGTCAAAACCATGGTTAGTCAAACCATTATATTTCAAAGTCTTAAAAATATGTTTAAGATAACAATAAATGATATTTAGATGTTGCTTAGTGTCAAGAGACTCATCATGATTAATATTTTCATCTTGCACATCCTCAAACAATCCAGCTTTAAAAGCAAAGGATTTATTTTGAGGTTGCTCAAGTTGAACCTCAAGTTCATAAGTTCTCAATTTTCCTGCTAAGGTCTCTATGGACATGGTCTTTAAGTCATTGCTTTCTTGAATGACATCTTTCCTAGAACGGAACCTAGATGGCAAAGACCGAAGAACTTTACGCACTATTTGAGTATCGGTGTACACTAAACCTAAAGATGCACTAGTGTTGATAACATCCTGCAAACGAATAAAGAATTCATCAAATGATTCATTATTATCCATTTTCATAATTTCAAATTGAGTAATAAGAAGTTCAAGCTTACTCTATTTGACAACAGTGTCACCCTCATGAGTTCTTACCAGCCTATCCCAAGCCTCTTTGGATGTTATACAACCATGAACTCTCCGAAATTCACTAGCATCCAAAGCCATAAATATAGCATTAAGCCCTCTTTGGTTGTTAGTAGAAGCAACTTTGTCTTCCACACTCCATGTGTTTCGTGGCTTTACAATTGTAACAACCTCATCTGTACTACCTGTAATAACTCTCGGTGGTGACCAGCCATCTTCCACAGCGATCCACACATCCTCACTGAGAGCCTGGAAATACGCAGCCATACGAACTTTCCAATAGGGAAAATTAGTTCTGTCAAATTTAGGAGGACAAATTAATGTTCCAAATTTATCAGAATCCATTAAAATTGCACTAAGTATCTATGCGTGAGCCTTTACGCTCCTTAACAAGCGCCCTGCGACTGATACCAATTGATAACCCAATATATGTGCAATGTAACAATAGTAAAGCAAATAATAAAGCAATAAACAAATAAAGAACACACGATATTTTTAACGTGGTAAAACCCAATATGGGAAACGTCCACGGTTGTCCTCGCGACAACAAATAAATCCACTAGATGAAAAGAGATGTACAAACCTATCAACTACCTGCAATCACTGCGAGTTGACACTACTGGTATCTCTAACACCTTGACTTCACCAGAGTACCTTGATGTACGCACAAGACACTCGACTTCTTGATGAACACACAAGAAGACTCGAAGTTGATCTATGTAACAAGCTTACACCAGAGTTCCTTGATGAACACACAAGGATACTCGACTTCTTGATGAACACACAAGAAGACTCGAAGCTAAATCATTATTCAATAAGGAAGAAGAAGATGAATGGGGAAGAAGAAGATGAGTTCAATCACCAAAACAACCTAAACCAAAACCTAAACAAACTGCAAGACTAGAGATGAATTGGACGGCCAAAGAACTAAGTTGTTCTTTGGTGGAGAAACCCTATATATAGTTAGGGTTTGAAACAAAACAAAATGGGCCGGATTGGACGAATTTCATATGGGATGTACGTACGTCGAAATAGCGTACGTACGTCCTGTGACGTAGAAAGTTTGCTGCCTGCTTGGACGTATGTACGTCCTAACTAGGTATGTACGTCCAGAACAAAAACTTTCCTGCTGCCTAACCTGACGTACGTGCTCCCTAACTCGGTACGTACGACCAACACAATGAAAGTTTGCTGACCTATTGGACGTACATACGTCCTAACTAGATACGTACGTCCTATACCAAAAACAGACTTTTGATACACTTGACACGAAGACAAAGACTCGGGATGACGCGCGTACAACGAGGTTTTCCTAACAATGAACTCAAGGCGAGATAACCATGGACATCCAATGTCACAAAATTAATGTCAAACAACCGAGTGCCGGTTTCAAATGTAACCATCTTCCTTCTTTTCATCTAAAATCAACTTCTTTTAATACTTTTTCAAACAGTTATAATCTGATATTCAATTTATGTTGATGTCTTCATATGATTATGTTCATTGTTCCATCATCTATATCTGTTATATTTTTGTGTTGCGTAGGCTTCAACAGATTCTCAAAACATATTTGAAAGGCTTCCAAATCTTTTTCATAATGAGGGATTTTATTCTGGATGAAGAAGACTTGAAGGATTTTATTTTGGATGAAGAAGATGATCAAGCTTCTACGAAGTTTCCAATTGTGAACTTTTTAAGCAGACTGCCATGTATTGAAACTTTTGTCTGGAAAAGATACAAGGTAATTAGTTATTATTAGCTTTGTTTTGGTTGTTTGGTTCCCTATTCGTTTATCATATATCGTTCAATGTTGATTTTATTTTTCATAACTATGTACTATAGCTCATTAATCACAATGATGCTGACAACTCAACTAAAAAGAGTCGAGATTGGGGTGAAGACATGTCGATTAATCACAACAACTTGGACTTTTTAAAAGATGATAAGATCCAAAATTTTGATGGAGTAAAGGATGAACTCAAGTTTGTTGAGCATATATTTGAGAGGGTTGTATCTTTGAAGGAACTGACTATTGCAACAACTACAGAGGTTCAACATGTAAAATGGAAGTTGTCAGCACATGTACTTCGATGACAGCTCAACTGGAAAGGGTCAAGATTGGGGTGAAGAAACATCGATTACTCACAACGACTTGGACTTTTTAAAAGATGTTGTCATCCAAAATTTTGACGGAGAATTGTACATTCGAAGAAGCTGGCTATTGTGAAAACCACACATGTTTGGAGAGAAAGAACATGTAAAATGGAAGTTGCCAGCACTTCCACGAGCTTCTTCAAGGGGTACAAAACGTTGTCGTTCGGGCGTTGAAGCTTGACAAAGTAGAAGTTTCTCTGAAGTTGTTGCCTTGTTTGAACCATTGGTTGTAACAATTGTGAGAATGCAATCACTGAAAATCGATCATAGAAATAGACTATTAAAACGAGTAATTGCATGTGTAAATAAAATATAGTTTCTTCCATTCAATTCGACGTATATCTACACTTGTTTTCTAGGTATTGCTTTCAGCGGGATTTTCTTCCGCAATGTGATCCCCATCCTTTCCTTCATGTCTATTGTACCTGGGGTTACAAAGTTGTCGAGGTCCCACTTGAAAATGTGGAGAAGTGAACCAAGAGCAAGGTGAAGTACCCGGTAAGCTAATGGAATACCTCCACATATCCGTCTCCCAGCTCCAAATGGAATTAACTCAAAATGTTGTCCCCGGTGATCTGATCAATATCAGAGCCTAAGAACCTTTCTTGCTTAAAGGACAAGGGATCATCCCAACAATCCGGGTCTCTTCCAGTTGTCCATGCATTAACAAGCACTTGTGTGCCCTTGGGTATGTGATAGCCCATAAACTCATTGTCTTTTACTGCCTTGCGAGGAACGGGGAGGGGGCCGGATTGGTGGATGTAATCTTAGAGTTTCTTTCACCACTGCTTGTAAATAATGAAGCTCTTCGATATCACTCTCTTCCATCCTCCTACAGCTGACAACGCCTTCTAGCTCTTTCTGCAACTTGCTCATTGTTGTAGAATTATGGAGCAGCTTTGCCATTGCCCATTCTATTGTTCTGCTCGTTGTTTCAGTTCCGGCTATAAATATTTCCTACAACGTAACGTACATGCAATTAGTGATATGTAAAGAGAATGCAAAGATTTTGAGTAATGAAATGCAACTTTAAATTTACCATTATCATAATAACCAGGTTTTTTTTTCTGATATCTTAGTAGGCTCAACTTTTTCTTCACATTCATATTCTAGAAAAGCGTCCAGGAAATCCTTTCGGTTCTTCTGCTCCCCTGAATTTTGGCCTTCAATTCATTCCTTTACGTAGCCAGCAACAATCTGTTTAGCTTTTCCAAGATGTCTATCCATCTTCTTGCGTATACCCTGAGGATCAAACCATTTCAATAATGGAAAGAAGTCTGCGACATTTGGTTGTCCTCCTGCTTGCATTAATCCATCAACTGCGTTAAAGAATTCAGGAGCTTCCTTTGATTGTGGATCCATTAGATCACAGGATAACATGAGGTTTCCAAGCAACTTGAAAGTCACGAGGAAGACAAAGTGCGCTACACACACTTCATGCTTATGGGTTGCTTCCTCTTCTATCCAATGGATCATTTTATCAATGCAGTTTCTCCTTAAGGCTACCGTTTCATTGACCATTTCGTTGGTTGCTAGTTCTGTAATGCAGAGGCGTTTCATGGCACGATATGGTCCATATTGGGCTACGGGCATAGCTCCTTGATTGAAGTTACAAGTTCTCATAGCCTCAGTGATAGTGCGGCCAGAGTAAGTCAGGTCGTTGTTCTTGAACATCTCCTTAGCTGCTTCTGTTGACTCTATAATGACAGTTTTCATCGCGCCTAACTGTAACCACATAACAGGACCGTATTTTTTTTCCCAGCTCGAGTGGTCTGAATTTCTCCTAGGTCGAATAAATTGCCTACCTCTGGCCATCCCCGAGGTCCAGGTGGCAATTTCTTGGAAACTTTTCTGCTCTCTTTCAAGAGGATTTGAAAAGGTAGAACTACTGAAAAACAAAAGCTTGATATCAAAAAAATCCAAGCAAACTCCATGCTTTGGTATATAAAAAAGTTCCAAGTTAACTACTGTTTTCACTTCACCTACCTAATATACTTTCCCTTTCTATATTATCCCCATGAGGATCTCCTCCCCCAACTCTTACTTAATGTTATTTGTCTTTTGCGATGTGTACGGTGACAAGTACAAAATGCATAAAATTGTGCTAAGAGCATCTTCAATGCTTTACTTTATACTAGTAGGTGAACGCAGTCCGTTTGCCACACCAATTTGAAAGGGAAAGAAACCTGTCCAGCAGCTTGAGTTTGTCCAGTTTGAATTGATTCTCTTCCCAAGCATACCTTCTCCTTCCCAATAAAAACAACATAGCTATGTGAATTTAAGCTCAAGTAATGTCTCAAAATAATCTTAAATGTAAATGTTGGCTCATCAACCAAAATAAAGTCCAGGCACATTCTATATTTTTCATTATTTCTCGGCGCATACTATCAGTATCCATTTACATTGGTGGGAATTCAATACACAAAATAACTTCTTCTCTTTTCCTTACATAACACTCTTGTTCCATAGTATTAAAAATCCTTATTTCTTTTAAAACTGATGGAACATAAATGGTCATATATTCTGGTGTTTCCTTTATCATTCTAATTGGCCACTGTGTATATATAAGTGAAATTAAAAGTATAATATAACTCAAAATATATTGCATCAAACCAAATTGACGAAAAAAATTATGGTACCCACTTTATATAAGGGGCATATTTATATTATCAAAGAAGCAATATTATTATTTACCAATATCATCTGTTGTTTTTTCATCGGAAACCACACGTTGGAAATATAAATTAATCCATAAATAAAAAAGTGTGAAGTGTGGACAGATAAAATCACCTTATTGTACTTCCTCAATCCTAGAGAACCCACTTCATATGCGTCGATGGACCATAACTGCAACATTATCGGTATCATCTGCGATTCTGCAAACATGAGGTAAATTACAAAACAACAAAAACATTTGCATGAGCATTCATATCAACTAACCAACATTAAATAAGAAAAACAAAAATGTATTTCTTGAGGTGCTCAGAATTCTTGAAATTCAAATGTAGATTGTATGAAGAATAATACCTTTAATTTTACTTAGGAATGATTTTCAATTATTAAGTGGGCAGTTATTGCATTCCCTCTCAATTGTGTGACCCTCCCTTCTTCTAGGAATTCGTCTGCGAGTTGTTACAACCATATGCCATAATTGTTGGTTCTATTTGTTGTTAAAAGTAGGCCCTTAACATCTTCTATTTGCGTACCATTATATTTTCAACATTTTTCGGATGTCAAAGATTTTTCATTATTGGCGTTATTTGGTGTCTTACAAAGATTTTTCATTATGGGCTTGATTTAGTTTGCATTCATATCCTTCTCTCTGTCTTAATCATCATAAATATCGTGGATGCTACGTTATCAAACTCTAGAGGCCTAATCTGTTCAAAATATATGCACATTTTTTCTCTTGATAAATAAAAATTTTATTAATGTTGTAAGAAAATAAGAAATTAATACAACCCTGAGCAACATACATTTGTTTTGTGCATCATCAGGTCCAATAACCAGAAAAGAATAGTGCAACACAAAAGATTACTACATAGTGTGATACATTTCAATTATAAACAAATTCATCCTTACACCCATCTTTCAATGTTTAAACATTTTTTGCACTACTAAGTTATCTCCGTTGTCAGGCCCAAAACTATACATGAGAGATGGTTTCTTCCTAAGGAAAACATGCATGAGGTTTGAGGTTGCAGAATTCTGAGTCCTAACAACAAAGAAAAAGCTAATTGAGCATATAAATTAAACTAATAGCTAGATCAAAGAAATTACAAAAGAGCATCCCTAACTAATTGATAAGCTTCAATGTATCTATTATTATAAGGGAAGCCAATACAATAAATCCAATTCGTACTTTTGAGTATTCACGTAGACACCAGTGGTGTGTATCTTCATTCAATAAATTGCAAGAAGATGCATTTAGTTAGGTGAGATGAGGTAACATGATATAATTTACTAAGGAAAATTCACTATCATTGATTGTTGGAAGTAAGGGTATTGTAGGATTTAGGTGTGTAGTTTAGTCCCACATAGCTTAGATATAAAGTCTATGTGATTTCTCTCTATATATAGAGAGAATTAGCTTCTTTGTAAGTTTAACCTAATTATTATCAATATCATTCATCTTTTATATTTCTAGTTTGATATTTATACAAAAAATATAACTGATTGATGTTGAAACATAAAGTCATAAACCAAGATTATACATCTTATTACATAACCTAGAAAATTTTATTTACAACAATCAGTTATAGTTCAAGTATGGACCTATACTTTGAAGCTATAGCCCAATCATTGAAAAACCACTTAATTGTAATACAAATAAGTTATATTATATATATATATATATACTAGTTGTACCCGTTGTTTCGCAACGCTAGTTTCAATCATTTTTCATCATTTATAACTAAACTTTTATGGGGTTTTTAGACTTTGGGACGCCTAAATAATGCCTTTAGGAAATGGGACACTTTTAATTGGTATTTAGAGTTTGGGGCACCTTCCGTGAGTTGACTGCGTTGACTGTTGTTTGTTTATTAAATTTTATAAAATGACAATATTACCCCTCCATGTGTTTAGCACGAGTTGAATTTTAATAACAAAACCATTACACATGTCATTATATCATCCGTTAATTCCATCTTACGGTTGATAAATTGACACATGTCGTTATATCATCCCTTGCAAACCTTTCAGGATTTTAGTTATCAGACAAAAAGACACCCTGTGTTAAATAATATTAGGGAATAGGACACCTATGCAGGGTATTATGAGTATTTATAAAATATGAGTTCTTTGACTTGAGTCAACGGTTAGTCATAACAGTCAACAGACGGGAAGGTGGCACATACTCTAAATACCAATTAAAAGCGTCTCATTTCCTAAATATGCATTAATTAGGTGGCCTAAAGTCTAAAAACCCTAAACTTTTATATTGTGTTATAACTAAAAATGTTGGGAACTGAACTGATGAAATATTATCGGCGGAAGCAAACAATAATAAGAACACCAATTAAATAAATGGTTTGAACACCCAAAAACTAGGGTTCTTCACAAAAACGAATTTAATGTCTCAAGACATAAACAAATCTTCAATCTAACCTACTCAATAGGGTTTGCAATTCCCTATTTATAATAGCCTAAACCTAATCCTAACTACACTAGAAAGCTAAGTAAATAGAAACTACTACTAGGGATGTTCTAATCCATATAGGAATCTGCAGGAACTATGAGGCATGTGCCTTGCACATGCTTATCTTTATGCGTATGCATCAAATCCCCCCAACTTGAGAAAAACTCATCCTCGAGTTTGTGCATTAACATCCTCTAAAGTTTAAAACGACTCTTGTACATCAACCTCAACCTTACGTTGGTGCAGAAAATCCGGCCGTGAATCTTCCCCAGATAGTTGCTCGCAAAAAGAATGGACATTAATGTCATAGGTGCGTCATTAAGAAAACTCCATTGATTGGAACAATATAGCCGCATGTCAAGAAATAAGAATAGAAGGCGTTTGTCCCTCCATGGAGAATATCCATTCTCATCTTGGAATAGATAAGGAACAACATAATAACCAATCAAATTACCAATTACTTTTATGGGACGACATTTGTGGGGATGATAAGAACCATCAATCTGTCGGTCGGAATCAATGTAATTCATCGATTCATGGGAGTGATGAGCGAAATTCCGAGAACGTTCATCCTCTTTACCACTGTCATGGACAACAACCAGGTTCCTTGCTTGGGCAAGGAATAAAACTTCTTATTTATCTCCCTTGCAGATTTTTCAATCAAATCTTCTACTTGATCTATAAATGCAACTTCAAATTCAAGCGACACAAAACTAGATGTATCATCACTATCATCAACAAAAACGGAAAAGAAATCAACAAGATCGTAACTTTGTAGATCACCAATTCGAGTGAGTACAAGTGACGTATTTTTCTTCATCAAACATGTTGAGTAAGAATTTAATCTTTGCCTCTTTGTCAAGTCGTTTCTCTTCTTCAACAAATTCTTCCTTAAAAGTCGCAAATTGAGTTTTCAATTTAGAAGTTCCTTCAAACCTTTTTGTATGCTTGGTTATGTCAGGGAGGCATCATCCTGATCATGACGTTGCTGCAGCAGTAAAATCTGCTGGTTATCGCTGTTAGAAACTCGTGATGGGTGAATAATTGAGGTGAAAGTGCAGAGGCTTGACGGTGCAGGGGTGCAACCAAACTCTTCATAATGGGAGCATCATCAAACTCGAATTCTACACTAGTTTCATCATCAGAATATTCAACACACAAAGAATCATTATCATAACAACTTTCCTCGTCAGAAAACTCATCTTCTTCATAATCAATTATGGAGTCATCGTTCTTAGAATCGATTTCAGATTCAATATAGTATGGGTAATCTCCATACAGAATGACCTTAGAATTGTGACTACGAAGACCATCGCGATCATAAGTCTGTGGACAGTTTCCATGGGAATATTTAGCACCATAAGCAACATATTGCTGCTGAAAACCACATCGAGGAGGATGTTTGTCCTGCTGGTGGTGGGAATAATATCCATGCAGCAGTAAAATCTGCTGGTTATCGCTGTTAGAAACTCGTGATGGGTGAATAATTGAGGTGAAAGTGCAGAGGCTTGACGGTGCAAGGATGCAACCAAACTCTTCATAATGGGAGCATTATCAAACTCGAATTCTACACTAGTTTCATCATCAGAATATTCAACACACAAAGAATCATTATCATAACAACTTTCCTCGTCAGAAAACTCATCTTCTTCATAATCAATTATGGAGTCATCGTTCTTAGAATCGATTTCAGATTCAATATAGTATGGGTAATCTCCATACGGAATGACCTTAGAATTGTGACTACGAAGACCATCGCGATCATAAGTCTGTGGACAGTTTCTATGGGAATATTTAGCAACATATTGCTGCTGAAAACCACATCGAGGAGGATGTTTGTCCTGCTGGTGGTGGGAATAATATCCATCGTCATAATAACAATGACGTCGCCTACGTGGGGGAGAAAGGGAACGAGACGAAGAGGGAAGTTCATACCTTCTAGAAAGAGGAAAGTGGCGGCTAGGATCAAAGTTGGGAGCTTTATATTCAGAATCGGTATAACGCTTCGATTCTTGTAAACTCCAACGATTTGACGGTGGCAAAAACTCTCTTTGACCTCTTCTACAATAACCCATCTTCAAATGACCAACATGAACGCGGCTTTTGTAAAAAAAAAATCAGGTTTTTATCTTCTAAACTCAAAGAAAACCTTGCTCTGATACCAATTTTGATGTAATATTATCGGCGGAAGCAAACAATAATAAGAACACCAATTAAATAAATGGTTTGAACACCCAAAAACTAGGGTTCTTCACAAAAACGAATTTAATGTCTCAAGACATAAATAAATCTTCAATCTAACCTACTCAATAGGGTTTGCAATCCTCTATTTATAATAGCCTAAACCTAATCCTAACTACACTAGAAAGCTAAGTAAATAGAAACTACTACTAGGGATGTTCTAATCCATATAGGAATCTACAGGAACTATGAGGCATGTGTCTTGCACATGCTTATCTTTATACGTATGCATCAGAACGATATTTGCAAGCCCAACCCATAAAAGTAGTAATCTTTGCGGTAACAGATGGTGGAGATATGAATGAGCGGGCTCACAAAAGCATCTAGGGATGTAAAAAAAATCAGTGGAGGCAGGTCCCCGCGGAGTACCGACTCGAATGGGGCGGATATGGAGGTGTATATATGGGGATCGGGTGGGTATGGAGGTCATTTTGAAACCCGAGTAGGTTTTGGAGCGGGGACGGATATTATGGTCTCCAAACACGGACCCGACCCGATTATATATATACTTAAATTTAAAAATCAACTAATATAGACTATAATTTGTGTCAAATAATTAAAAATGACAACAACGTTTCCAATAATTTTCACTTTTAACAATGTATTACAAATCATAACAACCAAGTGAATTTTCGTTACACTCGATAACAACTATGTTTTCTTCCGGTACTGGAAGCCGGTGACCGGTCCACATCGTAATTGTATAAGCTGATATGTCAATAAAAAATTAAAAAAAAAATACACGTAATCAAATAAAAAAAATCATATCAAGGACAATAATTAAGCATTATATATTGTTATGCCCCAAATCATACCACTTTTATTATCAAATTAGGGTTTTTGTGACTAAAGTATGTAAATTTAGGGATTTTTAATTATAGTATTATATCAACGAAATCGATTCTCTCAAGTACAATAATAAATCATTATACAATTTTATGACCTAAATCATACTATTAATTATGTGTTTTTTTATTATTATTATTGATAGGTTAATTCTACAATTGCCATGTGGATAGATCATCGGCTTCACTACCGGAGCAAAACGTGGTTGTTATCGGGTGTAATGAAAATTCACTTGGTTATCATGATCTGCAATACATTGTTAAAAGTGAAAATTGTTGCAAACGTTGTTGTTATTTTCAGTTATTTGACCCTATAATTTGGCAATGCAATTTTTGACCTTTTTTTTGTTAGACTTTGTGGCCGCGTGTTTAAGATTTTGAGCTTGTATTTTGTTTGGATTAAATTTAGTTGAAGGTTTTAACTTGAATTTATAATTCAAGATATTATTATGATAATTTAAATTTATGTATAGTTATTATTATTTGATTACCTAAAACTAAAAATGGAGCTCCGTGGGGAACCGATCCCCATTGGAGGCGGGGACGGGGTTCCCCGAATAGTCTTAAGCGGGGAAATGGACGGGGATGGAGACTAAAAAATTAAATGGGGATGGGGACAGAGATAGGGGTACCCGGCCCCGAACCAACCCGTGAACATCCCTAAAAGCATCCCTTTCACAAAGAGGTTGTGGCGAAACACTTCAGCAGTAGATTGTCTGATAAAAAGTTTTCTTGTGTAATTCAAGAAAATGTGGGTCCTCACATTCTCGCTTGCCATTAAAAAAAATAAAAAATAAAATGGAAAGAGTCAAAAAACATGTTGTGCTTTAATCTTCTTCGGTTTCTTTTTAACTTACAACAACTTTATTCATGAAACACTAAACAATGAATCTTTACATCTTATTATATGTACCTCTTATTGGTGATGTGTTTAACGTAATAACAGATTGTGTTATTAACAAATTGTGTTATTAATATAATGCTAAATTGAGTGGAATAAAATTTGACATTAACTAAATAAATTCAATACTTATAAAATTAAAAGTTTTTAAAAACAAAAAATTTGATATAACTTTTAGCTGACACATATATGTATAATCAGTAGACAATGTTAGCTCCTGAGTAGCACCTTCAAATATCTTTCTTCAGAGGTTATTTCTTTTTCACCTTGGCGAGCTGGTGAATGTCTCTTCTCCTTGGCATCAACATGCTTAACAATACCTAAATTAATAATGCCGGTTTCACCACTACCATATTCTGATCATTGTGATCTGCAGGCTCAAGTGTCTCACCAGTCATATCCTCAATCCAATGTACCGATGTTTTGACCTTGTAACACATTACGCATTGAAGAAGCCATAAATTAAGCATATAACTATATAAGTAAACCCCTACAAAACTTCTATACAATAATGATAATTACTGCAGTCTAATAAAGATCTTGAACAATAAAACAATGAGAAGATCTTGCACTTAAATAAGTAATTTTTTTTTTTATCTTCCATATGATAAAGATTAATAAATTCCATTAAAAAATATGCTTTTTCAGTGTGTAAGTAATCATCAATGAGCCCCTGTAGATGCTCTGCTTGTTATAACAGAAAAAACATAAAGGCTTGGAAACTGCTATAGCAGGTGAAGCGGTGAGCCATTTGAACACGTTGATGTAACACAAACTAAACCCTGCACAACAAACCGTCACATTAGAATATACCATACCTACATTTTAGTATTGGTTGACATTTTGGCCCATGCAGGACTCGAACCTGCGCCTTGGCATAATTAATGTGACGTTCTAACCAACTGAGCTAATGGACCTTCAACGAACAATTACAAACAATGAAATCCTAAAGCTGATGTCTGCTAGCAGTCATAAGATAGTAAAAAAAGATCTGTTGTGTTGTACTTGTGTTATGTATGGTCCAAACTTGTGTTAATCTAGTCTTTGAATTCAAAATTTTGTTCTGCCTCCATGGGCTGGCAACAGTTTGCATTTTATTCACCAGATCACCATTAACGTGAAAGCTATAGTAGAAAAGATGGTAGAGGTTTTTTTTTCTTTATTTTGGTGCAATAAACAACTACATCCTCATCCTTGTGTGTAGCGTGTATTAATTGATTGTGGATATTACTAATACAGAATAAGGAAAAACGATAAAGTTTTGAACTTTAACGTATGAAGACAATTGTGTCAAAGAATAAGATCACAAAGATGAACTGTGGTCCTTCATCATCGTAGTTGCATGACTACTGACAAAACAAACAATAGAGTTGCAATCATCACCTGATAACGTGGATGTGAACATGTTGTTAAAAGAGAACTCAAATCTAAAACAACTTCGTAACTGGAAAAACACTCTCCAGCTTTATTGTTAGAAACTTTGCCTACTTTTTCTACTATAGTAAGCGTTCTAATTTTGTAACTTCTAAGAACTCGCGTGGAAAATTTTGCAGATTTTTCAACCTCCGTTCCTCCATTGCGTGACCTCTTTCAGGAGCATTGATTCTTTCATTTTACAAATTATTGCCTTTGGGTTTGGCTATGATTTTGAAATCCCAAAAAATCAGATTGATTTACTTAGTTGTAATAGCAAATTATGGAATTCAATTTCCAGTTTGGTGTAATCCTGACCAATGCGGGTTACACTATACGCTTTCAATTTCCAGTTTGGTGTAATAGCTCATTGCCTTAATGCTCTATAAGCTCACTGGCCAAGAGGAATATACGCTTTCATATCCTACCACCAATCATATACTACAAAAAAAACACAACAATTGCGACGGCCGTCGCAAAGAGTCAATTACGAGGTAGGTGTCGACGCTAATGTGTCATCGATGAATTTTGGCCGTCACTACAAGCCGTCGCTATTATTTTTTCTGCGACGACAATTGCGACCACTACTGACCGACGCGGGTATTATGACAGTCTTTGGCCGTCATAATTAATTTTTATAACTACGACAGCTCTGAGCCGTCGCAAAAATTAAACAACCATCGATAAATTTGTGACTAGTGTCAGTTTAATTTAATTGTAGGGATGGTCTTTGGCCGTCGCTAGATAATTTATTTTTTGAAAAAAAAATATATTTTTTTATGCTGCGGCAATAATTATAGAAATGTTTGTTATCCATACATAAATGTATTCACGAGTCATCCATACAACTTATCTATTAGTCATCCATACAAATAATTACAGAAATGTTTGTCATCAATTCAACTTATACATAGGTGCTTGTTACATCTATTCACGACTCTATGTCTTGATCCGCTTCAATTTATCCATTACTTGCATTGTGATCTAGCTTTCCTTCTAGATCTTCAAAATACACATCTACAACATGAAATAAAATAATGAAGAATAGCTATAAACAATCTATCACTATAAACATATCAATTATTAATCCAACAACCACTAAAGTCACTTACACTAGTTTGATTAGGTAGACAAATATATAATGGCGTTATCTATTTGCAGAATTTGGAGAATTCAGATGTCTAAAAAATAACAAAATAATATAATAAGGTTGAGAAGATACTTAATACAAATATGCAGAATGCAAACATTGCAAGTCAGGAGAAATTGTTTGTACCTTTGGTTCTATTAAGAAGAAAAGTTCTGGTACATAGTGCTAAAAAGGTACACAATAACTTTACGATGACAATTTCAGACATATAAAATGGTCACAACTCACCAGTTCAGTTACATAGTCCATTTCTTCTTTGACCTTGAGGCTCATTATCTTCAATTGGACTTTACTCTTTTGATATGATTGTTTGTCATTGTTCTTTGGATGATCCACAACCTTGAAGACTATTCAAATCAAAACTGACAGATAGAAGCAGTTAAAGGAAGACAATTAGACATTAGTGCTAACAAGAACAAAAAAAACCTATTAGTCACTAGCAAGACACCACTACATGCAGGTGTCAGTTGGGCTCAACTGGTAAAACCTCTGGGTGATGATACCAGAGGTCTGGGGTTCGAATCCCGCCAGCATTACCGAGTTACTGATCTCATTAAAAACAGGCTTACCAAACCATTTTTTTTTAGGTGCCAGTTGGGCTCAACTGGTAAAACCTTTGAGTGATCATACCAGAGGTCTAGGGTTCAAATCCCGCCAGCATTATCGAGTTACTGATCTCATTAAAAACAGGCTTACCACACAATTTTTTTTTTTTTTGCGAATGAGCCTGTGGCTCAATGGTAGCACCCCTCTCACAAAGTGGAGAGGTCGTGGGTTCGAAACACGTCAACAGCGGATTGTTGACATAAGTTTCCAAACGTAATTTAAAAGGGGTAGGGGTCCCCTCAACCTCGCTTGCCAACCAAACCAAAAAAAAAAAAAAAAAGACACCACTACATACAATATAAGCTAGTGTACTGAAAATTCACTTGCCTCAATCGACTTAGCAACATTTCAGAGCTCACGAGCCATAGTTCCATACTAGAAATGTGAGCAATAAACAAATCTTCAACATCTGTACTCTCTCTTCGTCTACAACCCAATCATCAAAATCATGTAAATACACAACCATTCAAATATTTTTATAGTAGCTAAGATTGATCCTAATAAGATCACTGAAATACTAACATTTTGGCATCAAAGTTGAATCCTCCAGGTGCAATCCCTCCCTGAATGTAGAGGAAAATTTGTTGTTAGTGAAGTGTGTGAGTTAGCCAACAGGTGACGAATTAAGACATTGGCCTCGTTAAGTTACTTACATTTCTGACCACGTTGAGCATGACCATTGTTCCTCCACCTATGTCAATAAGGAACTGATCTGTATACCAACCTGCAGAAGCACCAACAGTTAATCACCTCTCTTTCACACATCAAGTTCATTATCTATTCAATTATATTTCAATGAGTCAGGAATCACTAATCAGTACAAATTTGAGGATCTCTAGTGTTCATAAATTTCTCCATATTTCCAAACCCACTAGTTGCATTCTCCATAGCAAGTTCCCCATACTCATGTGTTGTGTTCACTTCATCTTGGACAGCCCCATCTTCTTTATCACCAACGTTCTTCAAAACATGATTGTCAAAATCATCTTCAAAATAGCTCAAAGCTATTCTAACTCTAACATCATCTCTACCAACAACAATTTTAACCACAAGATTACATTCTCTACTAAAACAAAGAAATAAAACATCTTCTATTTATTCTAACACTAAAGCTATTATCCCAAAAAAGAAATCTGGAAGAAGAAATAGGTAGAGAAGAAGAACCCCATTGGCTTAGAATCAGAATTTACCCAATAACTAAAAAAAAATGGAAGACAAATCAGAACTAACCCAATAACCAATAATAAGTTAATCAATCACAATACCCAACTATCCATCACCTTGCACAAAGGCACACTCAATTGAAGAGTTGATGTACAAAAATTAAAGTGATATCGTACAGTCTCAAATATTAAGGGAGGCATTATCTTCTAATAACCACAAAAAAATCTCAAAATATAGGCCAAATATGTTTTTTTTTTATTATAAAGGAAAATTATTATTGAACACCGCAGTACTCTTAATACTCTCCTGATCAGCATGCCTACCGCATGGTCAGGTCAATCATAGGATCAACAAATAAAAATAAAAGAAACAAAAATCTAATTCCTTAGAATATAGGCCAAATATGTCAATGGAGAAGTGGGATGGAACCTGCATTTGAGGAGGACTCTTTTTAGAGAAAGCGAGCTGGCTCAATTGAATTACCTTATGGGCTTGCTCGGGAATGTTAATTTGGAAGAGGGAGAAGAAACTTGGGAAACAACATAAGAGTGATGGACAGATCACTATGAAGTCATCCTATATTGTGCTAGCAAACTGAGCTCGACCTCAAACTATGAATTCATTTTCATATCCATAGACGGTGGTCTGGGAACAAAAGATTCCTACCAACGTACAGTTCATTATTTGGAGCCTGGTATGGGACAAAACTTTAACCACGAACAAGCTGCAGAGCAAAGGGCTGGCTGCTGATTTTCATTCTTTTCAGACTCTTGAACAACTACTGAAGGGATGGCCTAGGATCAGAAGCAGAGGCATCAGTGAGAAGATCTTGGCAATTCTGCCATATGTCGTGCTCTGGTGCATCTGGCAAACAAGAAATGGGGTTGCACAAAACTGTGGTGATGGTGAAGTCTATGATTTGAGCATGGCTTAACATAGATAAAACCAGTCTGGACCTTAAGAAAGATATTTGATTTGGAGAATTATTGAATGACTGGCCAGGAGTGATGATTGAAGCAGGTTAACTGTGCAATGGGGCATTGCAGACTCAGGGTTGGTAAATGCTTTTGTACTGCTGGAGTCTGTCTTGTTTCCTATTTTTTTTTTTTTTTTCAATCTGTTGTTGCATCCTCATACATGAGGATGTACTATTGTACTTCTAAGTACATACTGACCAGGCTTGTAATTTGCGTGATGGGTTAATTAAAAGTTATACTTTTATCAAAAAAAAAAATTGTTATAACCACAAAATATCCTCAATTCAGATATGAACTCGATACATATAACACTAGTTGCAGAGAAAACAATATTTGAGGACCAAAGAAAAATGTGCTTAAACCCTTGTTTAAAAATTTTAATTCAAAATTCAAAGAATTAATAAATCCTAATTAACATGCTAGAAATAGTACATACTAATCAGCATACAGTAACAGAGATACAACAAAGACACTACATAGATATGAACAAGCAACAGAGCAAAAGTGGTCATGGAGAAGGTCACCAAAACTGCAGCTTCAGGAAAGACAAAGCTCAAGAAGAAGCCATATATCCCAATTAAAGAAAATGAACTTAAAACAATTATAACAAAAATGCATTCAATTTTGAAAACTCAATTTATAGATTAAAAACCCCCAAAGGAAGAGAGATAATGTACCTTTCTTTATAAATGAAGTAGCAGGCCCAGAGTAGTATAATTGATCAGAGAAGTTGTGAATTGCAAAAATCAAAGGAGTAAAGCTTCTGATGTGCTGAAATAGGAAAAATATATAGACAAATTGGAAATTATAAGATCAATTTAACATGGGGATTATACCAGAAACCTGTGCGAATTGAAGAAGATAGTGAGTGAGAGAGTAGTTCCTTCTGATTTTCTTCGAGTTCGTTCAACTATTTTAAAAAAAAGTGGAGAAACGTGAAGGAGCTTGTAGGGCTAACCAACATAGTTTCATCCCCTTTGCATTTGACACATTTGGATTGCTAGGCTCAGAAGCAGTTGAGCTCCTCAGAAGAGTGCAGA
Source organism: Aquilegia kansuensis (assembly GCA_020826895.1). Lineage (NCBI taxonomy): Eukaryota > Viridiplantae > Streptophyta > Magnoliopsida > Ranunculales > Ranunculaceae > Aquilegia > Aquilegia kansuensis. Next base: position 22,244,611 of record CM037007.1, read on the forward strand.
AGGTAATGGATAGCAACGTGATGACTGAGGGTTCGAACGAATATATATTTAGGAGAATCGGGTTTGCTATCCAGAAAGGACTTGTCGCGCAGTTTGTAGCGCGTTTGTCCTCTACTTTTGTGTAATTCGTTGAGCTTATCAATAAAAATTTTCTTCATATTAAAAAAAAAAAACTTTATTAACTACAGATCATCAATTCAATGAAAAACAAGAAATTTCTTTCATATTCAATGAAAAATCAAACTTTATTAACCATGAATTTTTGTTTAACTAAACAAAGAAGAAGATGAGAAATAAAAAAGAATTGAGTAAGAAAGATAAAATAGAAAGAGAATATGAGAACGAAAAACCCAAAAAACAAAAGAGAAGAAAATAAAATCTGGCAATTTCGACGGCCAAAAGTATATTGGTAAAAAAAAAACCTAAATAGCGACGATTCCACACTCCGTGGGATACCAATCGACGGTGTTGTGACGGCTTAAGACCCTACCACGACCGTCTCAGATTAAATAAAATAAATAAAAAATAATTTATACTACAACGACGGCATAGTTTTACGTTGCGACAGTCCAAGGCCCTCACAAATATTGCGAGATCCGCCGGCCGTCGCAAATTTACTTTCATAGCCGTCGCAATATATCAGTTTTCTTGTAGTGATAGTTATTTGTGATTATCAAGTTAACTAAGCTAGCTAGATTCATCCTACTAAAAACCATTTTTCTCTCTTTTAGTTTTATATATGATTTAGTTGATGCCTCATTATTTCTTAACATTATTACTCTCATTAGGAATTAGGATCCCAAACTATACAGTCTTGAATCCAAAAAAAAAAAAAAGCCTTTCCATTGATGGTGTGTGGTAATCAGATCACCTTAAATGTCTTTTACTAACCTAATAAGTATGTATGATTGGTTTTGGCATAAGATTAAAGCAGGAAGGTATTTATATGATACATACAGAATACCCACAACGATAAACATGGAAGTGACTCCGGCACATATGACATGATACATAAGCAGGCAATTAAGAGGTTGACAACCACAAAGCAAACCTTACACAAACTAATATATGTACTGCTCATATTCATAGCTGACCATCTAGCACTTAGAACAGAGTTCTTCAGCTCTGCCGTAAATTATGGAAAACTCACTAAAAAATCATTCAATTAATATTATTAATTTTCCTTTCCTACACCTATCCTTGATAATAAACTCTGATTTAGTGTTCAAGTTAGGGCAACTGCAGGGCTATGATTTAATGTCTAAAAGTTACTCACTTACTTGCAGCAAACTATAAGATAAGAAGTGAATTTAAGAGTTAAAGTTACCTTAAGAATCAATGTAGTAGCATCCAACATGTTAGGTGTGCAACTCCATTGAGATGAGATTTGATATGTACACCAGGCCCTGCCGCAGTAGGCACAAACATCACACAGAGATCAACAACAAAAGATGCTAGAACCAGATTCGTCCCACTGAAAAGTATGAAGCCCATCCGATAACTGCAACAAAGATCATTTTACACCTTTACAAAAAGGTCCAGTATTGTGAGTTGAAATTACTAACATCGCTCTTCTAAAAACTTAGCTATTGAATTTTGATAAAAAAAAAGTGTGAGTTACCTTTTCTTCGGAGAAGTTTGTATCCTGCAATATTCTCTATTGCAAGGTTATTAAGGGTGGGAATTACTGTAGAACTTAAACTCTCATTCTACTCCTCCATCATGCTTGAAGAGATCATTTTCGATAATCCTACGATGTCAAGTACAACTGTACAATTCATTTGGGGACATATATTTGTTTCAAAGCAAGAAAATAAGCATTGATAGCTGAATAAATATGACCATACTTATAGCCCAAGCTCTCTATATGACAGACCGTAGATCCAACCATGGCTAATTGGATGGAGGAGAGGGTCCTGTCTTTTTAAAAGAGTGGATGCGGGAAAGATTGTTTTCTTGGTCATTCTCTTCCATAATAGTGAGATATATGTCGGTTCAGATTCTCAAGCCGGTTTTGGATGCAGAGAAAAACCTAAATCTAGTGGTGATAAAGAAATTGAGACTTCGGTGTTTGCTAGCAATCATACCAATCATATGATGGTAAGACCATGCCTTTAAGCCATTTGTTGTAGGGCAGTGTTTCATTTGCTTAGAACATATTTACGGATTGACATTTTATAACTCAAGCAAGATTTGATTCACATAAAAGATCACAGGAAGGGAATAGAATGTAGATACACAAAGAGATTAGAATAATGAAAGTTTGTGAACTGTCTATGAAAGAAAGATCTATTTCCCGAATGTGTTTTATTGCTTAAATTTGTAATCGTTGGTAGACAAAGATTAAGATGTGCATTATCAGAAAAGGAAAATTAACGATAAGTATTCATCTATATCTTAAGCAATCAAACGTTAGACTAAATTTTTTCCTAACATGAGGTATCTTTCAAAGGTTATTTAGAGGTTCCCTACAACCCTACAAATTTTAAATAGTACTTTTTGATCCCTCAAGTTTACATCTGTTTGTATAGTGATGGGTCATCAAAGCACTATCACCTCTACCATCACAAACAACAGATAAAAGTCTTAAACTATTCTATGGTACATGCATTCCATTTCATCCTGCACTAACTCCCTATAGTTTGACAAACTTATGAATAGGTAACTAATCATTTATCTGCATCCGAATCGTTCTTAAACATCCTTCAAATATGACTAATGCTCCTTTAACGTAGCGGAAGCGAGTAAAATTAACTAAAATTGTAGAAAAAGATAACTTTGAGAAGAATCTCTGAAAATCTATATTGTAATTGATAAAGAAACCCTACTTACAAAGTAGAGACTATATTTATAGTTTTTTCTAACTTGGACTTAAAACTAGAAACCATAACTAGAATTCTAAATAGACTAGGACTACTCATATAACCTATCTAAACAACTAAGAAATTCAACATCTAAATAACTTGACTACACTATTGGACATCCATGCTCGCGTCAGGTTTTCTGCTGCTGTTGATCAGATTTCTTAGACAAATCTGATGCTAATGATCCTCCATCAGTCCCCCCCGTTCTTGAAAAGAACTCGTCCCCGAGTTCACTTCAGGTAAAGAAACATATTCATCTCCATAGTAATGGTAGATATCCTGCACATTAAATATTGGAGAGATGTTCAAGTCATCGGGAAATGCAACAACATAAGCATTGTCACTAATCTTCTTGACAATTCGAAGGGGACCAATCTTCTTCTTTTTGAGCTTACTGTATGTACCCACGGGAAAACGTTCCTTACGGAAGAAGACCATAACCAAGTCACCTTCTTCAAAAATCTTCACACGCCTATGTTTATCAACATCTTCTTTATACTTGGCATTAGAAGATTCAAGCATTTTCTTCACATCGTCATGCAATTTCATCACATTATCAACCATTTCATTTGCATCAACATGTGAATCTGGTAAAGGAGGCAAAGAAACTAGATCCAAAGTATGGTTAGGCATACATGAGTACACAATCTCAAAAGGAGACTTGCCTGTAGAGCGACTTTTAGAAGAATTATATGCAAACTCAGCTTGGGATAAAACAAGGTCCCATTGGCGTGGTTTGTCACCTGAAATGCAGCCAATAATATTACCCAATGAACGGTTCACCACTTCTGTTTGGCCATCAGTTTGTGGATGCGCGGTACTAGAATATTTCAAGGAAGTATTAAGACGTTTCCACAATGTCTGCCAAAAATGACTAAGGAATTTGGAATCACGATCAGATGTGATGGACTGAGGTACACCATGTAAGCGAACAACCTCACGAAAGAAATGTTGGCAATATTAACCGCATCCATTGTTTTCTTACATGGAATGAAGTGTGCCATTTTGGAGTAACTATCCACGACAACAAAAACTGAGTCATTACCGCGCTGTGTGCGAGGAAGTCCCAATACAAAATCCATGGACAAATCAATCCAAGGGCCCGAAGGAATGGGAAGAAGAGTATATAAGCGTGTATTCTGAGTTTGACCTTTAAATTGCTGGCAAATAAAGCAACGACAAACAAACGCTGCAACATCTCGCTTAAGAGAAGGCCAAAAGTATCGCTCCTCAACCAAGGAAATAGTCTTATCACGACCAAGATGACCTCTAAGACCTCCACCATGAAGTTCTTTAACAACAAACTCGCGTAGAGAACCTTGGGGAATACAAAGACGATTGCCTTTGAATAGAAAACCATCGTGCAATAAGAAATCAGCCGTGCCGGACTGATTGGAAAAACACTTAAACCACATGTCACGAAAATCTGGATCATCGTGATAGAGTTCTTTCAAATAATCAAAAGCAACTATCTCACTGCGAACGGTCACAAGCAAAGAGGAACGCCGGCTAAGAGCATCTGCAACAACATTTTGAGTACCAGATTTATGCTTCAAAATATAATGAAAAGGCTCCAAGTGTTCAACCCATCGAGCATGCATTCGATTGGTGTGTTTATCACTCTTGATATAACGCAAAGCCTAGTGGTCAGAGTAAATAATAAACTCGCGTTGAATCAAATAATGTTGCCAGTATCGTACGGCCTGGACTACGGCATAGAATTCAAGCTCATAAGTAGACCACTTCTGACGAGATTCAGAGAACTTCTCGCTAAAATAAGTAACAGGACGACCTTCTTGAGACAAAACAGCTCCAATGCCAATAATGGAGGCATCACAATCAACCTCAAACAACTTGTCAAAAGAAGGCAAAGCAAGAACAGGAGCTGAAGTTATTTTTTCTTTTAACAAAGCAAAACTTTGGGCAGCCTCGTCAGTCCACTCAAAACGGTTCTTCTTTAAACAATTAGTTAAGGAGTAGCAATAGCACTGAAATTCTGAATGAATCGACAATAGAATGTAGCAAGACCATGAAAGCTACGCACATCATGCGCAGATTTAGGAATCGGCCAATCACGAATAGCTTTGACCTTATCATCATCCACATGAATACCATCACAAGAGATAACATAACCCAAGAACAAGATTTTTGTTGATAAGAAACTGCACTTCTTGAGGTTAATAAACAGTTGATTCTCACGGAGAGCAGAAAACACTTCCCAAAGATGATAAAGATGATCAGATTCACGACGACTGTATATAAGAATGTCATCAAAGTAGACCACGACAAATTTGCCAATACAGGGCTGCAAAACCTGATTCATGAGTCTCATAAAAGTACTAGGTGCATTAGAAAGACCAAATGGCATAACAAGCCACTCATATAAGCCATCCTTTGTTTTAAAGGCGGTTTTCCATTCATCACCTGGTTTAATTCGAATCTGATGATAGCCACTTTTCAAATCAAGTTTTGAAAAATAACAGAACCTTCCAACATATCAAGCATATCATCAAGACGAGAAATAGGAAAACCATACCTCACAATAATTTTGTTGACTGCGCGACTATCAATACACATGCGCCAAGAACCATCCTCTTTTGGAACTAACAAAGCTGGAACTGCACACGGACTCATGCTATGACGAAGCAACCCTTTATCTAGCAAGGCTTCAACCTGGTCCTGAAGAATACCATGTTCTTTTGGACTCATACGATAGTGTGGTAAATTCGGCAAACTAGCACCCGGAACAAAATCGATATGATGTTGAATATTCCTCATAGGTGGCAAGGAAGGAGGTCCATCAGAAGGTAATACACAAGAAAACTCTTGTAAAAATGGTTCAACTTGAGACGGAACCTCAACTAGAGTGTCGGAAGAAATAGGCTTCACTACAACCGCAAAAAGCTCATCTGGCTGTTGAAAATCTGCCTTAATATCAGTTGAAATCAAACAATTGCGAGCATCAGCTGAAGATGAGGGAGACTTTGGGGCAGCATAGTTAGGCGCCAAAGTGATTTTACAACCATCTTTCACAAAAGTGTAGGTATTAGGCTTGCCACGGTGGTTGGCATCCACATATACTGCCAAGGACGACCAAGAATCACATGGCTGACATTCGTGGAAAGGACATCACAAAGAATAGTATCCTTATACTGGCCAATTGAGAAGGAAAGAAGGCACTGTTCAGTAACTTGTTTGGTGTACTAATCCTCTACCCAACCAACAGAATAAGGTTCAGGATGTGGTTGAGTCTTGAGTTGCAATGTATCAACCAATTTCTTGGAAACAACGTTCTCACCACTCCCGCTATCAATATTCAAAGAACACAATTTGCCCTGAACTGTGTAAGTAGTCCGGAATAAAAAATTTCGATGTAGATTATCAATATGAGGAGTTAAAAATAAACTCTGAATCACACAAGAAAGAGTATCTCCATGAACATCACCATAAGTGAGTTCATCCGCCTCATCATCGGGTTCAAAATCATCATCATCGGCCTCGTTAACAACCTCATCAATATGAGCAATGCGACTTCGACATTCAGCAGACCTATGGCCAGTGTTGCCACACTTAAAACACTTGTCAAGTTGGGGTTTTGCATAAGGGTTAGTGGTTTTGGGTTTGGAAGGGTTGGGTTGAGTATTTTTGGTGTTATTGAAACGAGTATAATGGTTATTCGGCTGAGTTGGAGGTAGAGTTTGTGGTTGGTTAAAAACTGGGGTAGGATGGGCGGGGTGGAACTAGGGGCAGGGGCTTCTAGAGTTAAAGGTTGGGGAGTAGATGCGGAGGAATATTATGTGTTGGGTTTATTCGAGGAGGTCTATGACTGGGATTTGTGGTGGGAAGAGCCACGATTATAAGGCTTGGGCTGATCAATGAAGTGTTCAACTTTAAGTGCGTTATTGATGGCAGCATGTAATGTAAAGTGTTGATGTGATGCAAGATCTTTTTGAATGTTCCACTTCAAGCCATTAACAAAGCGGGCAATTTGAAGATCTTCGAATTCATTCAAATCATTGCGAGAAAGTAAACGATAAAATTCATCAACATAGTCTTGAACGGAACGATTACCTTGCTTGCAATTTTGAAGGGATGTGAATAGGACTTGAGAAAAATCAAGAGGAAGATACCGCTGCCTTAGTAATTGTTTCATCCTGTACCACGAACGAACTGAATTTTGACCTTGCCAGAGTCGGTTTTGTTGAATTTGATCCCACCATGAAGAAGCGCCCATTTCCAAGTTCGGACAAAAAATAGAGTAAATGCCGACCGAACGGACGGACATAAATCTCGTTTTTACGGACGGAACGTTGTTTTTTCACCTTAGAACGCCCTGAGTTAAGTAATGGAGTGGCTTGTCTCTTAGGTGTATCGTTTTCCATGCGAAAACATGTGTGTTTCTTCCACTTATAAGTTCGGAACAAAAATCGAGTACATACCTAGCCGAATGTCCAGACAAAACCCCGTTCCCATGGTCCAAATTTTCTATATTGGCCTTAAGACGTCCCGGCTAAGCCTTGTCGATCTTGAAGTTTTAGATTCCAAAACATGTGAGTTTCGTCCATTTCCAAGTTCGGACCGAAAACCGAGTAAATGCCGACCGAACGGACGGACATAAATCTCGTTTTTACGGACGGAACATTGTTTTTTCACCTTAGAACGCCCTGAGTTAAGTAATGGAGTGCCTAGTCTCTTTGGTGTATCGTTTTCCATGCGAAAACATGTGTGTTTCGTCCACTTATAAGTTCGGAACAAAAATCGAGTACATACCAAGCCGAATGTCCGGACAAAACAATGTTCCCATGGTCCAAATTTTCTCTATTGGCCATAAAACGTCACGGCTAAGCCTTGTCGATCTTGAGGTTTTAGATTCCAAAACAAGTGAGTTTCGTCCATTTCCAAGTTCGGACCGAAAATCGAGTAAATGCCGACCGAACGGACGGACATAAATCTCGTTTTAACGGACGGATCGTTGTTTTTTCACCTTAGAACGCCCTGAGTTAAGTAATGGAGTGGCTAGTCTCTTAGGTGTATCATTTTCCATGCGAAAACATGTGTGTTTCTTCCACTTATAAGTTCGGAACAAAAATCGAGTACATACCTAGCCGAATGTCCAGACAAAACCCCGTTCCCATGGTCCAAATGTTCTATATTGGCCTTAAGACGTCCCGGCTAAGCCTTGTCGATCTTGAAGTTTTAGATTCCAAAACAAGTGAGTTTCGTCCATTTCCAAGTTCGGACCGAAAACCGAGTAAATGCCGACCGAACGGACGGACATAAATCTCATTTTTACGGACGGAACGTATTTTTTTCACCTTAGAACGCCCTGAGTTAAGTAATGGAGTGGCTAGTCTCTTAGGTGTATCGTTTTCCATGCGAAAACATGTGTGTTTCTTCCACTTATAAGTTCGGAACAAAAATCGAGTACATACCAAGCCGAATGTCCAGACAAAACCCCGTTCCCATGGTCCAAATGTTCTATATTGGCCTTAAAACGTCCCGGCTAAGCCTTGTCGATCTTGAGGTTTTAGATTCCAAAACAAGTGAGTTTCGTCCATTTCCAAGTTCGGACAAAAAACCGAATAAATGCCGACCGAACGGACGAACATAAATCTCGTTTTTACGGACGGAACGTTGTTTTTTCACCTTAGAACGCCCTGAGTTAAGTAATGGAGTGGCTTGTCTCTTAGGTGTATCGTTTTCCATGCGAAAACATGTGTGTTTCTTCCACTTATAAGTTCGGAACAAAATCGAGTACATACCTAGCCGAATGTCCAGACAAAACCCCGTTCCCATGGTCCAAATGTTCTATATTGGCCTTAAAACGTCACGGCTAAGCCTTGTCGATCGTGAGGTTTTAGATTCCAAAACAAGTGAGTTTCGTCCATTTCCAAGTTCGGTCCGAAAACCGAGTAAATGCCGACCGAACGGACGAACATAAACCTCTTTTTTACAGACGAAACGTTGTTTTTTTGCCTTAGAACGCCCTGAGTTAGGTAATGGAGTGGCTAGTCTCTTAGGTGTATCGTTTTCCATGCGAAAACATGTGTGTTTCGTCCACTTATAAGTTCAGAACAAAAATCGAGTACATACCAAGCCGAATGTCCGGACAAAACCCCGTTCCCATGGTCCAAATGTTCTATATTGGCCTTAAAACGTCACGGCTAAGCCTGGTCGATCTTGAGGTTTTAGATTCCAAAACAAGTGAGTTTCGTCCATTCCCAAGTTCGGACCGAAAACCGACTAAATGCCGACCGAACAGACGGACATAAACCTCGTTTTTACGGACGGAACGTTGTTTTTTCACCTTAGAACACCGTTATTATGCCCATGTCTCCTTAAAGGGGGTTGATTGTGACGACCATTGTGGGGCTGGTTAGGGAAAAATATTTCCTCAACTTCATCATCATCGAGACCATCATAAGCTTGGTGATTATCGCGAAGAGGCTGAAAATTAGCTCGACGAGCTGGTGGTGGGTAATTGGGTTGTTGACGATGGTGTTCTCGTCGATTGGGTGGGTTTGCTTTGTGGGGTTGGATGGGCTGATTGTTATATGTGTTATAGGTGGTGGGGTATGGGATGTCATCATCAAAACCATAGGTATCGTCAAAGGTAGGGTTGTCTAATAAGGTTTGTTGATGTTGGGGCTGATTGAATCGTTGGGTGTTGGTGGTGGTTTGGTGTGTTAGTAGTGGTTGTGGCAAGGTAGCATGGTGTTGTTGTTAGTTGTGGCGACTTGTGAAAGGAAAAGAAGTACCGGTCTGGTTTCCGGTGGGAAGTTGAGGACGAAGAGTAGGGGCGAAAGCGGCTGCACTATGGGTGGTGCTTTGGGTATTGATAACATTGTTTTCTCTATTGAAAACTCTACTATCATCCACTGTTTTCTTACCTTTCTCCCGTTCATCAAGAATTTTCACGAAATCTTCGAGTATGGTTGCTTGAAAATCAGCAAGAACTTCATCCAAAACAGTTTTTGTGATGAAGTTTCCAGGGTTACCGTCCTGGGGACGTGAATTCTCCGTGTTAGGCGCCATCAAATCAGGAAAACGAACCTGCTCTAATTACCACTTAACGTAGCGGAAGCGAGTAAAATTAATTAAAATTGTAGAAAAAGATAACTTTGAGAAGAATCTCTGAAAATCTGTATTGTAATTGATAAAGAAACCCTACTTACAAAGTAGAGACTATATTTATAGTCTTTTCTAACTTGGACTTAAAACTAGAAACCATAACTAGAATTCTAAATAGACTAGGACTACTCCTATAACCTATCTAAACAACTAAGAAATTCAACATCTAAATAACTTAACTACACTATTGGACATCCATGCTCGCGTCAGGTTTTCTGCTGCTGCTGATCAGATTCTTAGACAAATCTGATGCTAATGATCCTACATCATTCTTCCATCTTAGAAGAAACAAACAGAGAAAACTGATATACAATTGAAAAAAGATAAAATCATGTCAAACTTGCATGAAACTTTAACATGTACTAATTTGAAGATAGAAATTTATTGCGCTTGCTTTAACTGTTCAGTAAAGCTTCAGACTTATATGTATGGCTAGTGACTTTTGAGTAATTTGCACAAGAGAGAAACTAAATCCCAACTCATGACAAATACACAATACGTACTTAAAAACATAAAAGTTATGTATCTGAATAAAATATACACAACTTTCACTCACCGAACCGACAACAAAATCAACACACCAGCTTTAATTACAACCTCATTCTTCCTTACAACTGATACCCAACCCTCTGTTAAAAAAACAACCTGAACTTTTCATGAACATTCCCCTACATGTATTGGATGAAGCCTTATTCGAAACCTTTATATATAAGCCTCCTCACATCACAAGTATACAAATACTCTTCATTGCGCTATTTTAAACTCCACCACCACTTCTATTACTACTACCACTAAACCCTTCGATGGAATCAAACTATTCTACATCGTTATCTTCATCTGAGTCGAATAGACAGAGAACAACCAAAAAAATAATCGGATTAAAGGTCCTATGGAGTGTTGAAGAAGACCAGAAATTGACTCGACTTGTTGACATACATGGGGCACATAACTGGTCACTTATAAGTTGTTACATACCAGGTCGCTCTGGAAAACCATGTAGACTCAGGTGGTGTACTCAACTAAGTCCAAATGTGGAGCACCGTCCATTTTTCTAGAGCTGAAGATGAAGCAATCTTAGCTGGACATCAAAGGTATGGTAATATATGTAACCTACTATTGCTAAGTTGCTCCCTGGACGAACAAATAATGTTATGAAAATAATTGGACTCTTAAAAATAAGAAGGGAAAGAAAGTGTTAGTGATGATCATAATGGTGATTAAGGTCAGAAGTTGGGGGTTGGTTTGTCATTATCATTGGAATGTGATCCACTGACTGACTTGACACCGAGTCACTGACACCACCAGGAGTCTGTGAAACGTGAACCCTGGTACTTTCTTAAGGTACTTTTGAACGACAACATAGAAAAGTGGTTGTAGCCTTAGCCTAATTGTAGATAATGTAAATGGTCATAGGCGAATTGTTACTGAAAAGGGGGAACGCTATCAATCAAATCAGAGTTGCATCCAGTATGAAGTCATAGTTTCAGGACATACTATGAAGACAAATCAAATAGTTTTTAGCATGGTGGAATTGCTAATATTGAATTTTATTTCATTTTTAAACACAAAAAGTTAAAGATCATTTGAAACTCAATTTATTTCTAACAGAGACAAATAATGAAATAATAGAGAAGCACATGATTGATATTATGAAATTTTTTATATTATACCAAGGAGAAAAAACTTTGTTATGTCATGTTAGATAGCTTACCTTCCATGATGATTCTAGACAGCATATGTGTGCTTCAATTATAGAGTAGGAAACTGCAAGAAGAGAATATGCGAAAGATTAGATATCAAGGATTGTGAACAGAGAGATTAGTAGTAAAAGATAAATAAATAAGAAATAGAATTAGGGCTTAAATTTGTCATGTACACGAACTTATGGATTTTGTAAATGTAAACATCCCTTAAATTTTGACCTCTCATCATGGTGTGCCTGATGGGGTTTGAATCGTTTTAAATGATCTCATTTGCACTCTAGCTAATAATAGCTCTGATTAACAAATATCAATTTCACTAAATCTTTCAAAGCTCATAACTATGCAATGTACCTTTCACACACACACACAAAAAAAAAAGTATTATACATACATAAAATTCGAAAGAACATAAATTTCACCCTTTGACTCGATTTCGTGTTGCTTGACTCAATGTTTCTCTGAAGGCAGAACTTTTCTTGTTCCTGAATTTTAATTTTTTTTACCTCAGAAGAAAGGACTAATATAACATCTACATCGAAAAATAATTACCCGAATAATCATTTAAATGACAATACAAACCCTTCAAACTTTATAAATTCTTTTTTTTTTATGTTCTTCTTTGATTGTTAAGGCCAAGTTCTCTATCACCTGTGACCTGACCAAGGTATATAATCATTTTTTACCTCATTAGAAAAAGCATTAATCCAGGAAGACTCTACTTAGGCACTTTTAATCCATCCACAAGATGACGTGAACTAATATACCAACAGTTTGTGTTTGTCCTCCCACCAAAAATGTGACGAATCTGGCATTAAGAATGTGATAAATATTTGATGTGCATATTCAGGCAATAACACTGTATAGGCATGCCAAAAATCGATCACACCAAATTTCAAATATGATGAGATAGACATAGAGACATCATACTGGGGTTGATCTGCCACACAAATGATCCTAAAATATTTAATTTAAGGTGTTTAACTTAAATTAATTAGCAAAGTCCTTTACAAAGGTGAACTTTAGCTTAAATCCTTTCAAATTAACTGTCTTATTGACTTGATATTATTCAGACAGCGCAGAGCATCCATATCTCTGTTTGCAATCTATTAAAAAGAAATAGACAAGATGATGATCGATCAAGTGTCTACAATTGATTAACAACATAAAAAGCACATAGAAAAATTTGGCTGAAGAATTGCACACCCGCTTATGAGTTGTCTTGTCACCAATCATTGCCACCATCCAAAAGGTGGGCACATTTTTAGCAGCAGTATATCTCTGCAAATAAGCCACATGAACTAAATGGCATATCAACACAACATTGGCAATCCAGAAAAACTAAACCTCTTCTGATCTATCTATCTACACAATATATATACAGTTGGGCGAGCAAACCTTTCTATAAAGAGGCTTTAAGTGAGTTTTCTTAAATTCAGTTTCCCAGTGACATTTTTCGGCAAAACACGTATTCTGCAATATGTAATAAGACATAATACATTAGAACTGTTTGTCACATATTTGACATGATGCACATCCAATCTAAAATCTGAGTAGAACCTATTTAATGGCGTACTACATAGTACATACCATGTCAGTAGTATAGAGATCTTGGTGATCCGCCACCCATCTATTTCTCTCCTCAACAAAGAGGGCTTCCTTCTTGAGGATGTCAGCCTGCATTATGGATTTTGATCATGTACATTAATATCCTCAACAAACAGACCCTAACTAAAATCTACAATCAGGTTATCTTTAATTCTAAAAACAAACCACCTACATGTATCTCTTCCAGTTGGTCCCGGGCTTCCATCGTCGACAACTGCAAAAGGAAAAATCATATATATGTTTTTATTAGACCCCCGATCTGAGGAAACAAAATAAATAAAAATGAAAACAAAACTTTGCCTTGATTTCAAGGAATAATCCCTGGTTGTACACTCGTACTTTTCTGGAGTCGGTCACGACTGAAACAAGACAAATGCAAATGCAAATTGAGGTGTGGTGTGAGATCATATTATTAGGTTACTATGTACCCGCCTCTTTGTATTGGGTTTCCAGACTGATAGATGACACCTCTACAAGAGCAAGGTGGTATTTTTTATATGCCGCCTCTGGGTAGTCTTCGAAAATCTGATAAATTCCTGAAAACAAAATTATGTTTTACCTGAGCTATGAAGCTTGATAACGCAGCAGAAACTAAGAGAGCACAAAAAAACTGCCTATCTTATGCATCGTTCATGATTTTGAAAATTACAAAAAATAAGAATTATAATTACACATAGAGAATCATGAATTAGAAGCAGTTAAAACTTATTCTATTAAAAAGAAAACATTCATTCTTATTAAAGAAAACATCTCCCCAGTTTAAGGTTCTTATAGAACTTAGAAACCTCACATTGTGAGCCAATGGTCAAACCAAACCTAATCAAGTGTTCATACAATCATCAAGGGAAAAGCCTCGGTTACCATTTTCATACCTGTATTGATATGATGATATCCTTTAGCTGTAGGTGTCTAGGCTATGAAAGTAATCATATTTCAATCAAGATCTTAAGATCATCAATTAATTATGAAAATGAATAAAACAATATTGTTTAAGTAATGTGTTCTGTTTAGCCCTACCCTATATCTCAAGTCTTTATACCCCTTTAGAAAAGACCTCATGACTATAAAGGAATAAAAACAACATTAGTTAAGTCTAAAAATAAGCTAAATCAAATAAGAATAAGAATAGTATATTAAACTAAAAAAAAAACAAGTAATTAATAGGGTCCAACCCTTTTCTAGGGGGATCAACAACAATCACTTCCAATCCCACAAGCCAAGAAAATGGTTCCTGATAAGAGTTATAAATGGATTGAGTAGAAGTAGAATATTAGGGTGAAGTTATTGTCTCAATGTGAGACTTAACTTGTATATATAAAGAAAGAAGTGTGTTAGACAAGTCACCACTATTACAAGTGTGTTAGACAAGTCACCACTATTACAAGTGTGTTAGACAAGTCACTACTATTACAATACTCCCCCTCAAGCTGGTGCGAAGATATCACGAAGACCCAGCTTGCGAATAAAAATTTGAAGATCAGTAGGACCCACTGATTTCGTGAGAGTATCAGCAATTTGTGCCTTCGTCCCAACAAAGGATGGAGACACGATACCAGAACGAACATGGAAAGCAGAAGGTATACTTGTAGCCGTAGGCATGGTAGTAGACCTTGGTTCTTCCTTTGCGAAGGGAAAAAAGAACCTCGTCTAGCCGCTGACTCAAAGAACCTGAATCAGTAGGAACTCCCCCTGAAGCGGAACTGCTAAGAACCCCAAAAATGGCAGCGGTACGAGGTTGACCACCACCTGATTTTCCAGACCTCTTCTTTGGCCTCTTACTTGGGAACCAAACAGAGCATCCAATAGGCCAATGGGGTCGTGGTAAAGGTATCTTCCCTGGAACATAACGTAACCACGATGAAAAATTATGCCCACTTAGAAGAATGGATGTAGACTGAACGGTGGGGAAACCAAAGTCAGTTTCCATAGCCTTAGGAACGGTTGTAGATGACGAATCAGTGGAAGCTGGACTTGTAGTCATATCACAGAATAGTCCACAATAAAATACTCACATGAATGTTGTAACACAGCAAATCAGTCCATAAAACAGCAGTAAAAAAGATAATGAAATCACTCTAAAAAAATTGGTGCAGACAAGGACCAAACAGGACTATAGTCAGAGTGCAGATTTTCCGTTGAAAGGAAACCAGAAAAATAATGACTGCAACAGTGGCAGAAACCAGGAACACACCAGAAACAGTGGAGGTAGTCAAGGTGGGAGACAAACACCAATTGAAATCCTTAGCAACAGGAATGACTACCAACAAGGGAAGCCTTCTGCAGGGATGTCCTGCTGCAGAAACAGCGAAGGAAGAGCAGGGATTACCAGCTGCTCATAAAAGAAAGATGCCCGGAGGCAAGGTGGTGATGGTGGTGGTGATGGTGGTGGTGGTGACGGCTTGGGTTTTGGTTTTGATGATGGCTGGGTTTTGTTTCTACAAGCAACTGATACCAAGTAGAAGTAGAATATTAGGATGAAAAGTTATTGTCTCAATGTGAGACTTAACTTGTATATATAAAGAAAGAAGTGTGTTAGACAAGTCACTACTATTACAAGTGTGTTAGACAAGTCACTACTATTACAATAGATTGCAAGTATGGATCAGATTTTACCATATATCAGGCTTCTACTTCTTCTAAAATGACTATGTTTTTTCATTTTTATTTCTTGTTTCTTTTATTTGCCTTCCTTTCCCATTGTTGGG
Source organism: Aquilegia kansuensis (assembly GCA_020826895.1). Classification (NCBI taxonomy): domain Eukaryota; kingdom Viridiplantae; phylum Streptophyta; class Magnoliopsida; order Ranunculales; family Ranunculaceae; genus Aquilegia; species Aquilegia kansuensis. The sequence goes on from CM037007.1 coordinate 22,260,619, forward strand.
TGAAACACTCGCTCACCCACACTAAATATATGTTCCCCATATCAAATATCGTTTGTGTTATAGTCTTGTCCATTGCATAGTATAAATGACCATTTTACTATAATTACTTTTTAACTCGTGCCAAGTCCACAAATCCTATATATGGCGTTCTAGCCAGATAGTTAGGCCTGAATCTGAAAGTCAAACTATTGTTCAAGTAACAGGGGTGGGGTATGTTTAGTCCTATTTTGGGGGGATTGTAGGTTTTTGTTTTAGCATCTGGGATTGTAGGTTTGGGTTTTAGCAACCTGGATAGGTTATCAATTTATACAAATTAAATTTCGTCTAGATGCATAAAAAACAATGCACCATCTCCACATTATCAGATAATATTGCAACAAAATTAAGTCAAAAAACTCACATGTGAAGTGTCAGCTTGGTGCCAGCTGATGCTGCTATCTATGGATTTTGGTAAGCGACTGACTGTCTTTTCAAAAAATAACTTTGACTCTTTGTTAATCTCAACACATCTGAAGTCGAGATAAATCCCAAGACCTTACGACCTAACCCCCCAAGGAGCACCAGTGGGGCAATGGACACGTTCAAGGTTTGACCTTGATTTGGTATACGTTTTATCATTTGAAGGATTAAAACTAGAATACTTCATAGTTTTTCTATAAAACAATTTTTTATTGAATCCTCTATCTTTGGGTGAGAATTGAAGTAATCTGATTAAGGAGTAATCAGTTTTACAACTTTGATTATCAATGTTTGTTGCTTTTGAGTTTTGAGTAATTGTTGTTTAGTCATTTGACATGTAAGTTTCACAATTCTTCAATCGAATATGTTTTCTCATAATGGTTGAAACACAATGTACCCTAGCTTCTACGCTCTACCCTACCAATGAAGTTTTATTCTTAAATTCTGTAAGGCTATACCATCTAATATACAATTCAAGGGGTATGATTATTAGACAGACTTGGAGACGTTTGGACTGAAACATTGAAAGAGAGTGACAAGGGGAAGTTTTCAAACAAAGTTTCGATCAACTCTTTTATAGAAGGGTTCACAACAACACGACAAAAATATAATAGAAGAATAAGACCATAGATGAAGAAGATCATACCTTACAATGTAAACTGTTTATCTGGTGAACAAAGTTTACCTACATTAAAAAGAAGGGGTTAACATTTAAAATACGTAAATTAGTAAATCAAAATAATTGGGCACTAACATATAGATTACGACTGGGTTAGAAAATCTCCAGCCACAATCACCCTATCAAAATTCTGAGTGGTGATTGAAGAATTAGTCATGGTGCGGTGACATGGGCACTAACTTACATGGTGTAATAGAATATTTCAGAATTTTGTGGAACAGGAATCTACCAACTCTAAATTTCTAAGCAAAGAGACAAAAAGGACATCAAGTTAGTACATTTGTTCATTTGTATAGTCTAATGTGAGGATCATCGACATCCTCGAGCTATTCACACTCATCATCACTGATCCAACAGTGAATAGATGATAGTACCTTTTCACACCATCATCCTCTCAAAAAATGATATAAAAATCTTAATTAAAAATGGAATCAATGTAGTTGATTTGGGCCATTATTTTCTTTTTCAATATGCATAAAATTTCAATAGATTCAACTCAAAGCATGAAAATATCATAATTAAAGGAATTCACACACATAACAAAAACTAATTAAACAAACAAAACAGAACAATACAAGATCATATCATATTAATATCAAAATTAAACAAAAATCCATTAATTAATACAAGAAAAGAAGAATCAAACTAAATTTATGAAAGAAAAGAATTGAGGATTCGTTAGAGAAATAGGCAGATGCAGTGTTGATTGGAATATTTTCATGCTTTAAAGTTATATGATCATTAGGGCTCAGTTATACATACCTTGAAGATGGAAATCAAAGAGGATGGAGTAAATGATGATCACGATTGAATACGATGTTGAAGATGGAAATTAAAGAGGATTAAGGTTTGGCTACGAAGAAGATGAATATAAGAGAGACGTAATAAGAGTTTTATCTCTAATTTAGCCATTTTAGGTTTTAGGGGCCGCGATGTGAATGAGGATCTCTATATAATTGTGGATCTCGATGCAATCAGGATCATCCAAAGTAACTTAACTATGGACCCAACTAAAAATCTAATCCAAAGCTTATAATTTAATCAAGATTAAAATTTCTGATCTAGAGAATGATCAAACGGTAATTCATCGTATACATTGAATCTATACTATAAACATGGTGTCGCTTATAATATAGATATATGTATATTTTTAGTTTGATTTATTTTTTCAGATAAAAGATAACAATATTATTATTATCTAATCAAATTAAGCAACTTACATCCAGATCAGCGACCCAATTCCTACACAGCATTGTTGCAGTCTCACCGCTCCTGAACCGAGCAAGGGTGTGCTCCCCTTGTGCACTCATTGAGCTTCCCATAGCCTTGAGTCCTGCATTACAACCTGATCAGCGTACTTGAAAATGCTGTTAGGAATTTTTTTCCCCATGGAGACGTTCATACATATAAAAAAACCCAAAAGAAAAAACTCTGCAAGAAAACTTACATACACAAAGAGTACCCAAAAAAATGAAGCAAAGCCCCCACAATAGAGCCACCAAGAGTCTACAACTCTCCTCACGGAAAAGCACTAAACTGTTTAATTGTCATCTCTGCAGTAGTCCAGCCACACCTCAGTGTACTGAAGCTGAAATATCCTGGTGTTGTTGCTATATCTTCTTGCCTCTGAATTGTACCTGAATTTCTTCTTGCTATTACCATTGTTACTTCCACTTGTCTGCAAAATTAATTTGTGAGGAATTTAGTTCTCTGTGACCTGGCGTCAATTTCACATAAGATTAATAATTTTAAAATTTAAGATCAGAGATCAACAACAAACCAAATTCAAAGAAATACCTTTTACAGATTATATTAAACAGATGGAGAGAAGACAACTGCACAAACGGCGTGGGGTAAAAAAATCTCACAGGTATAACAACGAACTCATAATTGCAAGACCGATGTATTTAAAAGACTTACGTGAAAGCAAGAACAATGCATAAAAATTTGTGACCTATCCAATTCAGATGGAGTAACTTCTTCCGGTGATAGATTCAAGAATTGAGATGGTAAATGCTAAAATAATGTCAATTGAAATGAATCAAAATTTGTTCCAAGAAGCAGGAACAGGAATGTTTGGCACCACACAGGCACCATATGATGTATTGCCCATGCAGACACAACCTCCCTCTTATGCATTGCCACCAGGTCATACGATGCAAATGGATCCCTCTAATTCACCAGTGTTCTTAGATCAAGGCGGAATAATGAATTCGATGATGTTGATTAACAGAAATAATGGTGAAAGTTCCAATATGGTTCCGCCTATAGACCTATCTTATATTGCATTCCAACACCCTTATTATCAAGATCAAGGATTAAGGTCATGCGATGAATAAGGCTTAATGAATCAAACACCGTCAACGTTTTACTTGTTGGCACACACACAATCTATGTCTTCCCCGCAGGTTCCTCATTTGATGCCTAAATCTTCAGATCAATGGCCTTCATCCAAGCGTCCTAATTTAAGACTTGTAGTTTATATTAAGTAGGTAGTAGGGACAGTTATCAAGTAGGCTTACTGTTTGTTTATATGTTCACTGAACTGTAATCATTCTTTCATTATCAATACGATTAGCAAATAAATTAAAGTTTATTGAACAACAAGGCCTCTTATTGTTACCCATTGTAATGATTTTCACATGATAAGAAAAGAATAATTTTTGCAAGTCCCGTAACATAACCATGACAATGACGAAGAAAGTGAGTAATAAATATACATACAACTTCTACTTAGCGATAGCCTGAAAAATTACCTTTTTAAGGAACAAAGAATGTATTTGATTGGAAGTATCTCGATCTCCTAAGTCCATATCATAAATCCTGAAATTACCAATACCGGAGATGTTACCAATTTCGTAAATCAGAATTTATAAAATTACTCTAGACATCTTGGTGATTAGCTCTCCGGCCTCTTCAATTGTGTTGAAATAACAACGTATGCGAAAATAGAAATTCTTGTATCCTCGTATCTAATTTGTCGATAGCTAAAGGATTAAAATTCAAAACATCTGCTTTCTGAGTGAAGCAAAAAAGCTAACAGAAGGAGAAAGCTAATGATTTGTTCACATTTGGCCATTTAATTGAAATTTTGGGGTAATTTATGATAAATGCATAACATTGTTTTTTCCAAGGAAATGAATTTCACAGTGTACATTGGCTCTATATTCTTTGAAGTTATGCACATACTGTATATCAGGCATTCTACTCCACTGCGGTTAAGTAAATTGTAAAATTCAAGATCAGAGAATAAATGATTGTGAAACCATTGTAGACATATGATGCATATGCATAAAGATAACATGTGCAAGGCACATGGCTCATAGTTCCTACAGTTTCCTATATGGATTAGAACATCCCTAGTAGTAGTTTCTATTTACTTAGCTTTCTAGTGTAGTTAGGATTAGGTTTAGGTTATTATAAATAGGGGATTGCAAACCCTATTAAAGAGGTTAGATTGAAGATTTGTTTTGTCTTGAGACATTAAATTCGTTTTTGTGAAGAACCCTAGTTTTTGGGTGTTCAAACCATTTATTTAATTGGTGTTCTTATTATTGTTTGCTTCCGCCGATAGTATTACATCAAAATTGGTATCAAGAGCTTGTTTTTTCTGGGTTTAGAAGATAAAAACCTGATTTTTATTACAAGAGCCGCGTTCATGTTGGTGATTTGAAGATGGGTTATCGTAGAAGAGGTCAAAAAGAATTTTCGTCGCCGCCGGATCGCTGGAGTTTACAAGAATCGAAGCGTTATACCGATTCTGAATATAAAGCTCCCAACTTTGATCCTAGCCGCCGCTTTTCTCTTTCCAGAAGGTATGAACATCCCTCTTTCTCTTGTTCCCCTTCTCCCCCACGCAGGCAACGTCATAGTTATTATGACAATGGATATTATTCCCACCACCAGCAGGACACGCACCCTCCTCCATGTGGTTTTCAGCAACAATATGTTGCTTATGGTGCTAAATATTCCCATGGAAACCGTCCAAAGACTTATGATCACGATGGTCTTCGTAGTCGCAATTCTAAGGTTACTCCGTATGGAGAATACCCAGACTATTGAATCTGAAATCGATTCTAAGAGCGATGCCTCCATGACGTCACCAAGGATACAAAAAGATTTGAAGGAACTTTTAAATTGCTTTACTAAATTAAAAAGTCAATTTGTGTCTTTTAAGGAAGAATTTGTTGAAGAAGAGAAACGACTTGACAAAGAAGCGGAGATTAATTTCTTACTCAACATGTTTGAAGAAGAAAAATACGTCACTCATACTCGAATTGGTGGTTTACAAAGTTACAATCTTGTTGATTTCTTTTCCATTTTTGGTGATGATAGTGATGATACATCTAGTTTTGTGTCTCTTGAGTTCGAAGTTGCATGTGTGGATCAAGTAGAAGATTTGATTGAAAAATCTGCAAGGGAGATAAATAAGAAGTTCTATTTGTTGCCCAAGCAAGGAAACCTGGTTGTTGTCCATGACAATGGTAAAGAGGATGAACGTTCTCGGAATTTCGCTCATCACTCCCATGAATCGATGAATTCCATTGATTCCGACCGACAAATTGATGATTTTTATCATCCCCACAAATTCCGTCCCATAAAAGTAATTGGTAATTTGTTTGGTGGTTATGTTGATCCTTATCTATTCCAAGATGAGAATGGATTTTCTCCATGGAGGGACAAACACCATCAATTCTTATTTCTTGACATGCGGCTATATTGTTCCAATCAATTGGGTTGTCCTAATGATGCACCTATGACATTAATGCCCATCATTCTTTCTGCGAGCAACTATCTGGGGAAGATTCATGGCCGGATTTTCTGCACAAACGTAAGGTTGAGGTTGATGTACAAGAGTCGTTTTGAACTTTGGAGGATGTTAGTACACAAACTCGTGGACAAGTTTTTTTCAAGTTGGGGGGATTTGATGCATATGCATAAAGATAACATGTGCAAGGCACATGCCTCATAGTTCCTGCAGATTCCTATATGGATTAGAACATCCCTAGTAGTAGTTTCTATTTACTTAGCTTTCTAGTGTAGTTAGGATTAGGTTTAGGTTATTATAAATAGGGGATTGCAAACCCTATTAAAGAGGTTAGATTGAAGATTTGTTTATGTCTTGAGACATTAAATTCGTTTTTGTGAAGAACCCTAGTTTTTGGGTGTTCAAACCATTTATTTAATTGGTGTTCTTATTATTGTTTGCTTCCGCCGATAGTATTACATCACATAAATAATTTAAAACTTCAATAAATCGATCTCTTTCTGGAAACACCAAATGAATAAATGAATGTATAGACAATTGATAAGATGAATATCTCTCTCTCTCTCTCTGAGCATTTCTTCAAACATAATATATGCTAGGAAAAGCTTACCTGTTTCTGCACTTGTAAATTTTAATAAGTCAACCCAAACCATCAATCAAGCATCTCTTCAACTCCATAGAATCTGCATGGATTTCCATAAAATTTTAAAAATCAAAAGCATAGAAAATGGTGCAAAGAACTATAACCTCAAAGAAAGTGAAGAGATTGTACAGTTTATGAGAACAACAAAATTTACTGGAAACCTGTTCCACGCTAACTCAAAGAAGTCAAAAATGAGAGAGAATGGATAACAAGTGAACAAACCCTATCTCTGTTGTCTGCATTGAATTTGAATGTGCCAGAAACATAACATGTCAAGTAGCACGTGTAGGGTCAAACAGACGTACTAAATTTAACCTTCGATTGCATAGGGACCATCAAGCATTTCTCTAGTGATTTTTTGATGGACAGTTGAGACTACAAGTGGGGTAGGTTTGAAATATTGATTTACAGTGACTGACATTCTCTTACTGACTTACACGTTAATGCTGAGAAGACTCTGAAAATACAGAATGCCCCATATTATGTACTAATAAAGTGAGTGAGTGAATCAATCAAGCAAGCAAACATAAAGTTGCAAAAGGATTGTAGCTGCAGGTTCTAACTCGATATGCACCTTCTAATTAAACAAACATAACTCATCCAGAGAAATTAATGACAGGGTTTTAAGAGATAATCACAGATCAATCCATGAACTAAATGAGAGGATTGCACCACAGTTGGAGAAAGCATATACTAAGGAGTAAAGACACAGCTTTTGTGCTTCCCTAGCAGCTTGACGTTGTCCTATCAATATATCTAAGCCAAGGTGGTACAATAATAGGAAATATATCTGAGATATGTCACGTTTTGAAATTTCATCAACACGATGAATCCATCAGCAAAATTGGATAAACACTATGAATCCACATAGCTAGATGCCTTTATATTATGAAATCATCATCTGATGGATAAATGTCCATCAGCAAAATTGGATAAACACGATGAATCCACATAGCTAGATACCTTTATATTATGAAATCATCATCTGCTCAGTTTATGAGAAATTGTATGCCTATTCACAGCTTCAAAAACTCAGTGTCTTCAGTTCTCTTATATGCCACTATCAAAGTTTCTTACAAAATTTTAAGCAGATCACCATGAATCAGCAATAGGAAATTTGGTCCACAAATTTTGTCCAGGTTTGGCCATAACCCCCTAATGTTGAAACTTTTGGCCTAAACCCCCTTCCAGTAGACTACCCCACAATTTTCCATCCGTTATAGAAGAGACTTCCCATTCTACCCCTAATTTAAAATATTTGCATAAACCCCCCAAAATAACCTAACAGATTCTATATTAAAGTTGGATAATAAACCCTACAATGTTATGACCAATTACAACAAAACTCCTAAAAGATAAACAAAAAATACCTTAAAAAAAATACACTAAAACCCTATTCACAAATTGACAAAAATTATGAAATTTTTTTTTCTTAAATAGAACATAATTGGGTAAACCCATCATTCTACGAACGATTTCAAGCATTAACCCCATAAGATTTCACTGATAGATGATGTGCAAAGTTGGAGAAATACCTTTATGATGAACTTGAAATGAAGATCAAATTTTTATTTTTATGGAGAAGAACCTTTATGGAGAAGAACCTTGTTACAGATCGAAGAAGAACACATCCTCACTTCGTCGCCATCGTTTTCACTTTCTCTTTATCAACTGTCAATTTCATGTATAGAAAAAAAATTGTTTTTATATCCGGCAAATCTAACCGGATAAATACAGTTGGTGAATTATACTCAACCCCCCGGGAACCGAATCACCCGGATATAACGGGGTGAAAAAGGTCATGTGCCTGCTTTTTGGGAAATATTAACCTATGCAAATTTCTGTTATCAAACATTGGTATATTGTGGTTAAATCGTGCAAATATTGATTCACCCGGGTGAATAGCTTAATTCACCGGTTATCAAACAGACCCCTACATAGTCCATTCATAGTGTGAAGAGAGTTCACAAACCACTGAATATTATCCATCTACATATATAGTACAAGTGTCTAGAAACATTCATTGACCACATGTTTTCTGCCATTTAATCCAGCGTTTCCAATTGGCCATTGTAATAGATAGATAAAAATAGTATAGAATACATGACAATAATAACAAAAATAACTTTTGAATAAAATCTAGAAGTTTATAGGCCTGGCTCTATCTCACGTTCCCACGAGGCTATTTATCCAGCCTTCCCGAATGGCATTTATAGTACAGAATACAAATAACAATAACAAAAATAACTTTTAAATATAATATAAAAGTTTATTGGCCTGCCTCTATGTTACGTTCCTAGAAGGCTATTATCCAACGTTCCCGATTGGCAATTATAATACAAATACATGACAATAATAACAAAAATAACTTTTGAATAAAATATAGAAGTTTATTGGCCTGCCTCTATCTTACGGTCCCACGAGGCTATTCATCCAGCGTTCCCGATTGGCCATTATAGTACGAATACACTACAATAATGACAAAAATTACTTTTGGATCCCACAATAATAACAAAAATAACTTTTAAATAAAATATAGAAGTTTATTGGTCTGCCTCTATCTTACGTTCCCACAAGGCTATTCATCCAGGTTCCCGATTGGCCATTATAGTACGAATACATGACAATAATAACAATAATAACTTTTGAATAAAATATAGAAGTTTATTGGCCTGCCTCTATCTTACGTTCCCACAAGGCTATTCATCTTGCGTTCCCGATTGGCCATTATAGTATAAATACACGACAATAATAACAAAAATAACTTTTATATAAAATATAGAAGTTTATTGGCCTGCCTCTATCTTACGTTCCGACGAGGCTATTCATCTAGCGTTCCCGATTGGCCATTATAGTACAAATACACGACAATAATAACAAAAATAACTTTTAAATAAAATATAATAGTTTATTGGCCTGCCTCTATCTTACGCTCGCACGAGGCTATTTATCCAGCGTTCCCAATTGGCCATTATAGTACAAATACATGACAATAATAACAATAATAACTTTTGAATAAAATATAGAAGTTTATTGGCCTGCCTCTTACGTTCCCACGAGGCTATTTATCTTGCGTTCCCGATTGGCCATTATAGAATAAATACACGACAATAATACCAAAAATAACTTTTAAATAAAATATAGAAGTTTATTGGCCTCACGAGGCTATTCATCTAGCGTCCCCGATTGGCCATTATGGTATAAATACACGACAATAATACCAAAAATAACTTTTAAATAAAATATAGAAGTTTATTGGCCTGCCTTTATCTTACGTTCCTGATTGGCCATTATAGTACAAATATACTACAATAATAATAATAACTTTTGAATAAAATATAGAAGTTTATCGGCCTGCCTCTATCTTACGTTCCCACGAGGCTATTCATCTTGGCTTCCCGATTGGCCATTATAGTATAAATACACAACAAAAATAACAAAAATAATTTTTAAATAAAATATAGAAGTTTATTGGCCTGCCTCTATCTTACGTTCCCACGAGGCTATTCATCTAGCGTTCTCGATTGGCCATTATAGTACAAATACACGACAAAAATAACAAAAATAACTTTTGAATAAAATATAGAAGTTTATCGGCCTGCCTCTATCTTACGTTCCCACGAGGCTATTCATCTTGCGTTCACGATTGGCCATTATAGTATAAATACACAACAAAAAGAACACAACTTTTAAATAAAATATAGAAGTTTATTGGCCTGCCTCTATCTTACGTTCCCACGAGGCTATTCATCTAGCGTTCCCGAATGGCCATTATAGTATAAATACACGACAAAAATAACAAAAATAACTTTTAAATAAAATATAGAAGTTTATTGGCCTGCCTCTATCTTACGTTCCCACGAGGCTATTCATCTAGCGTTCCCGATTGGCCATTATAGTACAAATACACGACAAAAATAACAAAAATAACTTTTAAATTAATTATAGAAGTTTATCGGCCTGCCTCTATCTTACGTTCCCACGAGGCTATTCATCTGGCGTTCTCGATAGACCACTATAGTACAAATACACGACAAAAATAACTTTTGAATAAAATATAGAAGTTTATCGGCCTGCCTCTATCTTACGTTCCCACGAGGCTATTCATCTTGCGTTCTTAATTGGCCATTATAGTATAAATACACAGCAATAATAGCAAAAATAACTTTAAATAAAATATAGAAGTTTATTGGCCTGCCTCTATCTTACGTTCCCACGAGGCTATTCATCTTGCGTTCCCGATTGGCCATTATAGTATAAATACACAAAAATAATAACAAAAATAACTTTTAAATAAAATATAGAAGTTTATTGGCCTGCCTCTATCTTACGTTCCCACGAGGCTATTCATCTAGCGTTCCCGATTGGTCATTATAGTACAAATACACTACAATAATAATAACACCAATTCATAACCCAAGAGTGGAGACTGGTGGAGTTGGAATCACACCAATTTTAAGCTAACTCAGCCCCATAGCAATTTTGGAGTTAGAAGTCTCCCCTCTTTCAAAGTGTACAAGATGTTTTTTTCCCATTCCCTTTGGTGTAAAATGAAGATGTTAAAGAAAAACAATAATTGGCTACGATCAAGCAGTCAATGAAAATTCCTTAACCCCTGACAAAGAGGATTATGAAGTGGCACCTACTTTGGCTGTGGTTAGGAACAGGTTTTTAGATATCAATAACAAATATTCTAGCTTATTAATAGTCAAACATGGTAAGATACCATTAACCCCATATACTACGCCCCTCGCATTAAAAAGCAATTCCTCTTTATCAGTCGACTAACCAAAATTCACATGAATCTTTCAACCTAAGAATAACTAAGAGACATGAAATTAAAATTGAGAGGAGGAGATGATGCACATGGGTGGATCATGTGGCAGCTTGTTAGATTATGTGTGAGTGTTAGTGCTTAAGCATGAGCGAGGAACACCAGAGGCTTGTGAAGAAGGCATCAAAGGAGGAGTGAATGTTCAAACTCGGAGCCTGATGCAACTGAATTTAACTAATTTAAAAGACCAAGTTTGAACTTATTTGATATCTGGTGCAAAATCCATTAAATTTAATCCACACACCGAGTACAGATCTTAAAGACACGAGTGAGAGAATTCTGAAGGGCATATTTTTGTCTCAAACATGTATTGTTTGATACTTTGATCTTGGGTTCAATCCAAGGCATACTGGTCTTGGCTGAGACCTAACATTCCAGTGGTAGACTTAAATTATCCAAACAAGAAGTAACTGCAAGACACCATCTGAATGCTGGCTATGTGGATTTCGAATGCTGCATGACTAAACAGAGTTTTAACAGTGGGTCTCAAATGTTCACATGGTTATGCAGGATCAACTGAATCTGTTTGTCTAAACTGAATAACTTAGCCTTCACTTGTGATGCTGCATAAGCTCTATGTGTATCACTACAATACCAATCGATTTTTTCACTTTAAAGTGAGAAATCACATCTTTGTTATTGTAAGACAGATACCTAAACCTTCATCAGTCATTGAAACTCCTTAGAGAACTTGGACATAGGTACAACTGTACAACACCCAGGTCACATTCACGTAAATCTCGTGTTCTTTTTGTTTGTTTTTTACTGATTATCTTTACATGCATTTTTGGTGGCTTTCTAGACTGAGTACATGGCTACTTACTATCGTATGTATTGGTGCTTTCGAATAAGGTGCTACAAGTACAATTTTTTACTTTGCGTTCCGTAAAAACAATATTCATAAACAGTTAAAACACTATATTTATGGTAAATATCACAAACAGTGCACAAGATAGTAAGGGGAAAATAACAAAACTAAAACTTAGTACCTAGTTTTCCAAATTGGTTTTGAGGTCACACTCCTTGCAGACTTGTCCTCAGCACCAACGACCGCAGATATTAGGATGTCCTCTACTTCAGATCATGGGAAGTTCAACATAAGTGACGAGAGAAAGGAATCAGTAGCTGCGTTGGTTGAATTCACATTCGCATTCCCACTACATACTTGAGCGAAATCCACCACCTCCCCAAAACACCTGTAAATGAGCCTCACGAAGATCCCGACCCAAAAGAGACAATGTCTGACTGTTAGGAAGAGCAACTCTGTGTAATCTTCAATGCCTCTGCAAGTAATCTTTGGTCAAAGAAAACAGCTAGACAAACAAAGTTCTTTTGATAATATGAACATTCATGAGCCGACCATTGAATATCAAAATGTGTAATACTGTTCATTGTGGACCCAAATAGAAAAGGAAATTTGAACACAGATGAATAATACAACACATGCATGTTTTTGTTTTTTTACAACTGATAAATAAAAAGGATATCTTAAATAAGTGCCCATGTTGCAGGGATATAGATTTAGCATGTCTCTTGTAACATTAAAGGGGCAAAAAAATGGAACAAATTATGGAAATTTCCATCCAAGGTGTAATGACAAGAATTTCTCAACACAATACAACCCATTCAGAGGAAAAACAAAATCTTTTTAAAGAAAATATCTTCTATCAGAGAGGCAGAAGATACAGTCAGGCAGCCAGAAATTAAAAAAAAAAAAAAAAAAAAAAAAAAATTGGCAACGAAAAAGACTGGAGAAGTTACTTAAGTAGTTTTTTATCCCTTTGTTCCCACTTTTAGTCCAGTATCCATCTTTCTAGCTATTTTTATGTGTTCATATGAAAGGAGGTCAGAACTCAGAAGTATAAATTATTTTTTTCCAAAAAAAAAAATAATAATATATGAAAATATAAACATTCTTTACGTGTTCATTATAAAATAATATAAAAATAATAATATAAGAAAATATTTTTATGTGTTCATCTTTCTAGTTAACATTCTTTAGTTGTGTCATTATATAATAATATAAACATAATAATTTTGCAATATGAAAATCATGAAACCACATCGGATCAGTTTTCTATTGTTGTCTGGTTGATACATTCCTGAAAAAATACTCATGGAATAAGAATATACCAGTAGTGATCTATTAAAAGAAATCTATGTATTTCAGATCAAGTGGAATAGGAGAAAAGTAATCTACCAATAACTAAGTTTAATCAACGAAAAGATTAACGTAATATAATGATCTCTAGTCAATTTACAATGAAATAAACCTTGTCAACTACATGCTCGTTGTTATTCGATTGATTGGTGTTGGGTGCATTAATAGTGGAAGTCTTTTAACATGAACATTCTTAAATCAAAACTCTTGTGTTCAAAAGGCAGTAAGATATCACATATTCTATCTCTAGTCTCAATTGCAATAACTGATAGTTTAGCTCTTAAGAAGTGAAACTTCAATTGGCTTCTAAAAATCCCAATCTAATCTTTTGGACAGAAATGTTTTCGATTCCAACTTCCCTAGTAAACTTTCTAGGTAAGGTTTAGACTACATTACTAACTTTTTTAGCTACACATGTGACCTACAATCTATCTGATAAACTAGTATGATTTTAAAAGCCCAGTACAACTTACCAAAATATGTTACACTGCTTAAATATTTTTTGGTGTTTTCAGTTAGTCGATAATAGTTAGACCATATACGCCAACAGTCACTATTTGACTATTTCATCCTACTAATTTCTAATACTACTTGTAGAACATATATACACTAATGTGTATCCATTTATTATGATATTAGCAAATAATAGGAATCTTAGTCCAGATTGTTAACTGAATCTATACTCAGTCAACAAAATAATATTCAGGCAACAAAATTGTGGAAACATATCACTCGTTTAGAAAAATCAATCACGACATATTTCTGAAAAAATGAGAAAGTAAAAAAGAGAATCCTTTATTCAGTCAAGCAAGCTACATGCGTCATTATAGATAATGATGACAAAATGTGTTTTATAATTTTTTTTTTTTTTTTATCAAATAAGAGTATTTCCTTGACTAAATGTGATATAAAAACAATACCATGCACAATACATCAAATGTTTTTCTAAAACATAGAATCTATATCAGCAAAAGTAGGGTAGTTCAAGTATAATCTGAATTTCTAGGTTTTGCCTCCCTCCTATTCTCCCGATAGAAGATGGCTTCATGTTTTAAGGTTACGGAACAAATCTACTCCCTATCATAGAAATAACTTAAACAACTTCTTATCTTAAAACTATTTCTATATACTCAAGAAACTTCTAAGGTATTCAAGTTCCACATCTCAACTATTATCTCTTTTTAGAAACCCACTATGCAGAAATATCTTCACTTGGATCACTCACATACAATCTACCACTACGACAGATGGATCATTACACCTATAAATTTATGGTTTGTCAAAAAGCGTATAATATATGCATTAAATCCATGTTTATTACTACGTCATGCACTCATCATTTGATAATTAAAGAATATCATCTTTAAGAAACAATCAATAGAATGATCCACTTTAAAAAAATTATGTATTGTACTGCTTGAACTCGGATGGAATGTCTAGTCCTCAGAATATCAGTCGGTAGTGTAACCCATAAACCTGAACATAAGTTTTCTCATTGCTCAGATGATATGATCCACTTTGAGTTGGTAGGTCCAAGTTCCATCTTCCATTACTGACATTCTTTGTTGTGCAAAAATCTTTTGTGTACATTATCATTCATTTGTTTGAATTTAAAATCTATTATAGAACCATTCAATTTGTAGTTAATTGATAGACCATGTACCTGCTATGTTGGTTATAGTAGGTGAATCATAAATGCTGGCAAACTGACTATAAAAGGTGAAACAGTGAGCCACTTGATCATGAGAGAGAAGACGATTCAAATCCTGCAGCACAAAACTGTTACATTAGATCATACTAAATTTCTTATAAAATCATCTAATTACACACCCTTAAAAATGTATACTAAAATTTTAACACAAAGAACGCAATAAGAGGGAGAAATCAAAATTTCAACAGGGAAAGAGTAATGAATTCTATAAGATTCGTTTGCCCATATATTTCACCACCATGTAAATCTCTCTGCACAGACAGTGGTTTCAAGATTAGCTTGGGATTGAGATTCTTGTATCTTGAACGTATGATCTTCGTTCTTACTCAACTAATCACATAAAATTTACAAATTTCAGTTTGGTACGTACATTAAACTACATTGACCTGGGTTTCAGTATGTCGGTTCTTTTACTACTCTACCATTAGCCATTGCAAAGTGAAAACTAACAACCCCCCCCCCCCCCCAAACCCTCTCTCTCTTTCCCTTTTTCTTTGACCTGTGAGAAGGACTGGCAAACTCAAAACTTTGATAGCCTACATACAATGGTAATGGTATTGGTAAGGGTAAACAGGTAGCAAAAAAACTGAAGTACATTTAATTGTTCATGTTTTGGCATTGTTATGTTAAATAATTGTCAAGTGGGAATGTCAAGACTCCAATTACCTATATGGTAGTTGTAATGCTGGTGGATTCCAGAAACTGATGTATAATTTGCGGATTCTTCCTTCGTGAGTCAAGAGGTTAGATCAATACTTCGTTTCATCCCTGTCATTTGATCATCTTACTCAATCGCTATGTGAAATAATTATCAATTGACATTGTCAAGACTCCAATTATATGTATGGTATCTGGAATGCTGGTGTATATTGATAAGGAGGATGAAGAGAGAGCCACGATGGAGAGGAAGTCGTAAAATTCTAGAGGCAGAAGAAGAAGATGAGGGAACAAACTACCAATTCAAAAATCACTCTTTACGTGTTTTCAAGACCACAATTAAGTTGGAGTCCCTTTCACTTCATCAAACATTGTGACATTAGCATCGTAAACTTTCAGTGGTCCAATCAACCAATCTAGTTCTAAATAGAGTCAGGTTTGAGTTCTCGTAGGCCATTGTCTTTAAAAGCCATAGTTAACTTTTTCTAAGATTGTATTAAGCTTCATTTCCCTTAATATCAAAAATTTAAGAGCCATTGCTTTTTATACATATTTGATTCAATATATAGATATTGAATCAAATAGATATCTCAACTATAATCATCCATTATTATCTCTATTTCTATGAATTTGGAATAGTATTTATAATTATCCATCGTTTTATTAACTTAGGATAGTATGTTATGGTCACTCTTATTTCTCTTAAGACCAACACAACTTTGTTGTTTAGCTTTTATCCTTTATGTCCATATGATTTGAACCTTAGTACATTATGATAAGTCCAAAATTATAATACAATTTGGCAAATAAAAAACCATATCGAGTTAAGAAATCAAGTAAGGACACAGTATTTATAAACAAAAATGTAAACCTAACGATAAGATTTTTCTAAACAAAGTGTAAACTAAGAGCTCAAAACAGAATAAGTATATGTTACCTAACACGTATAGTATTCCTTTTTTAAATTAGAATGTTGGTTGTAACTGCTTACATCCATTTTTAGATAATTTGAATGACACAGCGGCAAGCCAAACAAAAAGCTAAAGCTCAATCTTTTGTTACCTAAATGCAGCATAATGTCAAGCTAGTGAGTGCAATATTAAAAGAAATGATTGAATAAAAATGGATCTATAGACACACTGATAGAAAGAGTTATCTTAGAACATGAGAGAAAGAGAAAGCATACCTTCAAGGCTTCAATAAAACTGAAATCTGAAAGGTTTGCAGAACTCTTTTCCTCTTTTATACTGTATTCATCTCACTCTTATATTACATCCTTATCCTGCAATTTCATTGAAGACAGACAGACACTGTAACCAATCTAACAGGTGCTTTTAATAATCCATAACTAATCAAGACTCAGGAGAATCGATTTACTATTTGTAACTCATTAAATGAAAAGCGTCCCCTCTCTGAAATTATAAAGGCAGAAATCCACCATGAATTACATGAAAAAGGAAACATGAGCACATACATTTTTTTTTTCCTTTTTATTTTCATTATATATTCTTGGTAGTATAAAAATGACAGTGTTACATGCCAATTCCTCACCCTAAGAATAACTGAAAAGGAGAAGATAGAAACGAATTATCCACAATACAATACAGTATTGCTCACCAAAAATTTGATGTTGTCGTGCAATTGTTATGCTAGTAAGCTCTTATATGTTATCAAAAAAAACAAAATTAAGGTGTTGC
This sequence comes from Aquilegia kansuensis, assembly GCA_020826895.1. Lineage (NCBI taxonomy): Eukaryota > Viridiplantae > Streptophyta > Magnoliopsida > Ranunculales > Ranunculaceae > Aquilegia > Aquilegia kansuensis. Next base: position 22,278,228 of record CM037007.1, read on the forward strand.
ATTGATCAATTAATAAGGACTTATATGTGGACTCGAGCTTCATCATGGGCAAAGCCCAAACAGGTCTCTTTGATCAACACACATTCATTCATTATCAACTGAGTATATGTCAAATGTAGGGGATACAATTCAGTACAGGACATTGGTATAGCCCCATCTGGTTTATTGAATGACTTTACGCCACAATCTGGTTTATTGAACGACTTCAAGCTCCTAAAGACCTAAGCCCAACGTATATAGCACACATGAATAAAAACCAGTTATGTTTGGGATGTGCTAATAAGCAGCAAAAGCTTTCGGACAAAACATGAAGACCTGAAATCATAGACTAATTCTACCAAGAAAAAACACCTTATACTACCTAAGCAAAAAGTCAATTGCCATAGTTTTCTATATGGCTGATGATAAAGTTTGGGACTTTGGGGATCTCTCTTATGTCACAATCTATTAAAAACACCTTATACTACTTAAGCGAAAAGTCAAAAGCCCGCTAACACTTAATGCACGTCAATATAATTCTGTCCCAAAGGGTCAATACTAAAGTTCTAGAGAGGAAGCATCTAAAATTAAATCAAGAGAAGCTTTCGACATGGAGGTGGACTACTCTATAATAATTTCCAATCAAATAATTTGCTTCCTAGAAGTTTGACGCTGGCCGATCTATTAAAAATTAGACAATTGATCTGGTTAGTGGAAAGTCTGCCAATGACAGGCATGTTCACAAAACCTCCTAAATTGTGGGGTTTTTTATTTTTTATTTTTTTTACAAACACATGGGTTTTGATATTCAATCCCTGCACAACCCGTCAATCCCTCTAAAAAGACCTCTAGTAGACTATAACCTGTGAAAACTAACTTTTTATTTGACAATACAATCAATAAAGCTTATGCATATGACTGAAACAGTTAATCTATGCATATACATATTTAAAACTGTAAGTCCAAAGATTACTATCTTTTAAACTGTTAGTCTAGAGACTAACAAAACCAATATTAAAACTGTTAATCCAGAGACTAATATCTTTTAAAGCCTCAAAAAAATTCAATATAGAAGCTACTAAGATGTTGAATTCTTGACATGCCGAATACCGAGACTTTTCAATATAGAAGCAGTTTGGGAAAATAAATTTAGATTATATTAATGGTTGAAACTCAGAGATGGAAAAAAATTTAAATTTTTGAGATTATATTAATGGTTGGAACTCAGAGATGGAAAAATTACCTTGGCAACGTAGTTTGTAGAAGCAAAATATTTGTTTGGAAATCGTTGTTGGCAACATAGTTTGTAGCAGCAAAACAATTACAAAATTAATATCCACCTACAACCAGTCAAAACAACAATTGGATTGGAGATTGAAAAACACAAATTTCAACCTCAATTCTAAAACCACATTCATATACTGTACTATAGCTTCTTCAAAAACAATTACAAAATTAAAATTAAAAATTACTCACCGATTAAGCTGAAGAGATAGAGAGTTGAAAGAGATTTTCTGGAGAGATTGGGGAAACATCGGTCAACTCATGCGTACTTTAAAATTATTCAATATTTGGGTATTTGGGTCGAAATTAGTCAAAATTAAAATAATTAATATAAGAATTTTAAAATTATTTATTTTTTTGTAGTTTTGTTAAAATTTGATGTCAAAGTAGCCAAGGCAATACGGTCAACTATAGTCAACTTGGTCAATTAAGGTTCGACTTGATAAAAATTCATCAATCTAGTTGATGAAGAACATTATGTTAACACTTCTCACTTTTCATAAACATTGGTCAAATATTGTTGGGTTGACTGAAATTGTGATTGCACGAAAAAATTATATTTTGGTCAAAATTGATCAAGTGAATTAAGTCAAAATTATAAAATTGATGCAAAAAATCATAAAATCAGTCAACTTAAGTAAACTTTTTACAATTTTGTCAAAATTAGGTCCCAATTTGGGAAAGATAAAACCAACATCGGTCAACTCATACGTACTTTAGTATTTTGGTCAAAATTGGTGAATTAAATCAAAATTACAAAAATGATGTAATAAATCATAAAAGTAGTCAAATTTTTATAATTTTGTCAAAATTAGGTCCCAAATTGGCCAAGTCAACTTCAGTCAACTTGGTCAATTAAGGTCCGATTAGGTCAAAATTGACCAATCCAATTCACAAAGAACATCAAATCAACTTTTTCCCCTTTTAGTAAACGCTGGCCATGCATTGTTATGTTGACTGAAACTGTGGCTGCCATAAAACAATTTAATGAAAAAGAATAAATTAGTCAGTTCTTAACTTCTTTTAGACAAGATAAAAAAAAATCGAATATATAAAAATAAAAATAAAAATCTAAGTCATGACTTCTATATTTGGGGGGAAATTGGTCAAGTCAAAATTAAAACAATTGATGTAAGATTTTTTGAAATTATTCATTATTTTGTAATTTGGTCAAAATTAGGTGCCAAAGTAGCCAATTCAATAATATCAACTATAGTCAACTTGGTCGATTAGAATTCGACTTATTAAAAATTGATTAATATACTTGATGAAAAACATTATGTTAACACTTTCACTTTTCATAAACATTGGTCAAACATAATTGGGTTGACTAAAAGTGTGATTGACATGAAAGAATTATATTAAAAAAATTAAAATTAGTAATCCTTTAAACAAGATTTTATTTTTATTTTTTTTAAAAAAAAAATCAAAAAAAAAAATTAGTCAACTCATGCATACAATATTTTGGTCAAAATTGATAAAGTCAATAGAGTCAAAATTATAAAATTGATTTAAGAAATCATAAAATTAGTCAATTTATGTCAACTTTTTGCTATTTTATCGAATTAGGTCCCAAATTGGCTCGGCCAACATGGTTAACTTTAGTCAACTTGGTCAATTAAAGTTCGACTGAGTAAAAATTGTTCTTGTTCAACACAGTTTATGAAAAACATAGTCGGTTGACCGAAACTGTGATTAACATAAACATTAAAAAAAATAAAGATTACTTAGTTCCTTCAATTGAGATAAAAAAAAAAAAAAACGAAACGATCAGCACATGCAAATTTTAGTAGTTGAATAAAAAAATTTCAAGTCAAATAAGTTAAAATTATAAAATTAATATAAGAAATTATAAAATTAGTTAATCTATGTCAATTTTTTTGTAATTTGGTCAAAATTGGATGTTAAATTGTGCAAGTCAATAAAGTGAACACTTAGTAATTAAGATCCAAATCGACAAAAATCAGTCAATCAATTAATGAACAACATTAAGTCACTTAGTTATCGTTTTATTTTTAAATAATAAAAAATATATTAATAAAAATAACTATTTCTAACAATATATATACCAAATCTTTTATTACAACCTTTCTTATATATTTAATCAGTCTATATATATAAATTATCAAGCTGGTATGAATCTTTATATAAGAAAATATTAATAAAATTAGAACTTAAAAAGAATATTGTGACAACTGTCCTACAATCTACAATATTAAAACTAGTCGAAGTGTATTAGAACAAAACTCTTCATCTCTATCCATCAAAGTTCTTCATCTCCATAAATTCTCCACAAACCAGTTCTTAACTCGATTTTTTTAAGATTTAAAACCCAAATCAAAGAATAATGATTGTTTTTTAATAATTATTTTAATTTCAATAATTAAGGCCCAAATCAAAGAATAAAATCAATTAATAGGTTATTCTTCTTCTTAATTTCCCCATAAATCAGATTCCTAACTATTTTATACAAGAATTAAGGCTCAAATCAAGGAACACGATAATGGTTGATTTAATTTCACTAAAATTCTATTTATGCTAACCATAAACTACTCTTCACAAAAATAATCAGACCCATCTCTTACTTCAACAATTAGATATAATCATATCTTTGGCAGATCAATTTCATCTAAATTCTAAACCCATTCAAGTTATTTCTTGGATTTCCTTTAGATTTCATTTGAATTTGTTCTTCCATCTTGCTATCATGGTGTGTAAAATACCAAACAAAGATCTACAAAGAAAAGAAAAGAATTAGTTGCATCTTTGCTAAGAGAAAAGAAGAAAACAAAGAGAGATGACACTGGTTACAAAAAAGAAGAGAGAGATGATGTTCAGTCTTTGCAGAGAGAGAATAAAGAGAGAGAGATGATACACGTGTATGTTGACTGAAACAATTAATAAAAATTGTTTCACCAGTTGCCAAGTTACCTGTTATGAAATGTGTGGATGAGATTATTACTTCGCACCAGTAGTACCTTGTTATTTCGCATTGAATAATTGGTAATTAAATTGGGGGTCAACGAATTCAGTGAATACAAGAAGTTAGAAACAACAATTTTCTAGTTGGCAGAATGATAACACACAGTATCAGGATTTCTGTAAGGCTGTGTTTGACCCGACCTATGACACTTGTGCAACACACTACGGGTGCGCCAATCGTGACCAACTGTGAGGAGGAACATAGCAACTTGTTCCCTTACTTTCACAGACTTGTTGTCCGCTAACCCAAGACCTTGCAACCGAACACAAAGACGCTCAAATGAGGCTATGTTCAGCCTCAGTTGGTCATGACAGGCCCGATCACCTTCCCCAAACATTTTGCTCAAAATCTGACCTCTCAATACATGGCTATTAGTGTAAGGTTTCCTAGGAATACGTAGTCGAGTCTTATGTTTCGACCAATGGTACATCATTACTGCTTGAATGAAAATCAAGAACAGATTCGAGGCAGCTAACTTACGCTCATCGTCAGTCCACATTTTCTACATACAAGCAAATATTTTCTTCATATACAATACAATACAAATACTATACCAAGAAGCCCGTCACAAACAAGGACTATACCATGCTTTCATTCAAGTTGTAGAAACATGTCATCAGAATACTACCATGCTTCATACGTGGACTATTATTATGCTTTCATGTAATAAAAACAAAATATTCATAAAAACAAAAAATGCACACTTTAAGCCAAGTATAGGGGTGTACAATATAAACATCTACTATCATGCTTTCAATCAAATAAAAACTGATATTCATAATCAAAATTCACGGAATACTAGGCATCGAAAAAATATAACATGCTATCATCCAATTCACAAAATGATACAGGTTCATTAGAAAAAAAAAACTCAAATCAAAAGTATTTCAATATACCTCCAACAAGTACAAGCAAAGAAAAACACGCGCCTTACTCCAACACAAATAGCAACTGCCTCTGCAATAATAATACAAATACAAGTAAATTAACAGAATTAAGAATAGTAATGGGAATTTGTAATAATAATGAGACTGAAAAAGAAAAAAACCAAATACAGTAGACTAGACTAGCGTGAATTGCCTTGTTTGCTTGCTTGGCTATGCTAGAAACCAGTCTCTATGCTATGTTGATTACTGTGTGCCTGTGTTAGACTAATTGTAGTTTTTAATCTATGCTATGCTGACTGCTGTGTGTCTGCGTTATACTAATTGTAGTTTTTAATTCAAGATTAAAGTAAATAAAAAGAGTCTTTGCAAGTGGCCTGCCTTTGCGTGGACTTTGACCTGGGTTAGTGTGTTCAACCTTTTCTCACCCAAGAATCATGAGTTCGGCTCGTTTTGCAGTAGGAACCAGGAAGGAGCATGTTCCAAAGTTTTACACCCTGGGACTTTAGATATCATATGATTCATATCAATTGTATATTACACAATTTTTTTTCCTTTACTAGTTTTCTTTCCCATACAAGTTCTCTAGATAATGATGGATTTATGTATGTGGTGCAAAGCAATGAACAACAATATATTTGATACCTACCTGGTGCAAACTATCATCAGCGTAAGTTGAACAGTCAACATCAACTACAGCCGTCTAAATACACTAATGACATAATGCATGTTGACAAAACTGAGCAGACTATTTATCTCTCTATAACAATATGGGCAAAAGACTTGCAAACTGAATAGATTATTTATTTCCACATGACAATATGCAAAAGACTTGCAAACTCTGATATTTATTTATTCAGCAAGCTGAACAGAGAATTTATGAGAAGATTTAGAACCTCAAGAAGAGCATTCATAATATAGATATACATATCTATGTGCAAATTAGGTTTTAGGTCTCCCCAAAACAATATTCACAATAATAAATATTTCACACGGCTAGCGCACTAAACCACAATACATCTCATCAACTGTTACAGAAGAGGAACATAAAGAGGTACTATAACCAATTCAAGTTGAATAGTAAGCCAAATATCATGCTTTCACAAAATATAAAACATCTACTATCATGCTTTCAATCAAATAAAAACTGATATTCATAATCAAAATTCACGGAATACTAGGCATCGAAAAAATATAACATGCTTTCATCCAATTCACAAAATGATACAGGTTCATTAGAAAAACAAAACTCAAATATTACGTTTTTAATTACGTACCTGCAACACCGAAGCAAACAACAAGCCTCTGTAAGCTCCCTCCCAACACACGAACAACAACTACGCTCACAAATTTATATTCCAAAAAACAAAAAACCACTCCGCATTGGAAATAAATCATATATCACGTAACATTTTATTCGAATATTATATGTACATTACAAGGATTTACAGAACACCCCCCTAATTCGATGTAAATCCATGTTCCAACTACACCTATTCAATGTAAATCCATGTTCACAAATATATATTCCCAACTTTATGCGAACATTAAATCTGTACTCTTACAAGCTGTTGTACAGTTATCATGGATTCGAAGGACTAAAACGACATACTACAAATAACCATTTTGAAGGCCTCGAGTGATTTCAAAAAAAAAAAAAAAAAAAAAAAAAAAATTAACCTGTACAATCAGAACTAAAAAACTCAACCTGTCCTGGATTTAAAACATCGGACAAGCGACGCGACAAAATTTTGAAGGCCTCGAGTGCTTTAAGAAAAATAAAAATTAACCTGTACAATCAGAACTAAACTCAACCTATCCTGGATTTCAAAAGTCTGACAACATTGCGCCAAAATTTGTAAGACCTCGAGTCATTTCAAAAATTCAAAATAAAAAACGCAAAAAAATTAAATAAACCTGTACAATCAGAAGTAGACACAACCTGTCCTGGATTCAAAACTTTTAGGACAAGAGACGCAACCAAATTTTGAAGGCCTCGAGTTATTTCAAGAAAAAAAAAAAAAAATTAACCTGTACAATCAGAACTAAACTCAACCTATCCTGGATTCCAAAGGTCTGACAACATACTACAAATAACCATTTTTTGACAAGGTGTAGATAAAATACGGTAAAAGTAACTCAATACATAACCATTTTCTGACAAGGTCTAGATAAATAACCATCAAACACAGCCATTATCAGGGTCCAGTTTATAATGACTGACAATATTAATCGGGCTACAATGACGGTAACTACGAGTTCAACAATGAGGAATATATATATATATATATATATATATATATATATCTTACACCAAGTCCACAAATAAAAACAGCCCTACAACAAGTCTATGGTGTGAATGCGACAACCACGATATATCCAATTCAAACTGATTGCGAGAACAAACAGTTTCAACTATTTTTAGGCCACAAATAAAAACAGCCCCTACAACTAGACATACATCAATTCGAACAACTTCAAAACAAATATATCTACAAATTCAATTTATTTTCCTCGAAATTGAAATTTAACATATAAATTTCAAATTTTACTTCAAAACTACAAATTCGAGTGATATACAATTCAAATTTCATGCTAAAACATATATCCACATTCAATTTTACCAAACCCAAAGATAAAAGAGAAACCCCCAAATTTATTGAAATTTAACCTAAAAATTTTAAATTTGATTTCAAACTAGAAACTAAAAATTCGAGTGATATACGACTACATTGTCATGCTAAAACATGTATTCATAGTCAATTTCAACAAACCCATACATAATAGAGGAACCCCCAAATTAAATTCAAATTTAACCTAAAATTGCAAATTTGATTTCAAACTAAAAACTACAAATTCGAATGATTTACAACTACAATTTCATGCGCAAACATACCTACAGTCAATTTCAGCAAACCCAATAGAGAAACCCCAAATTTGTACAAAAAAAAACGAAAAATTGAAACAGTAGTTTAAGAAGATGAACAGGAAAGAGAAGAAGTTGAAGAAGAAGAAGAAGAAGAAGTAGTTTCGAAAATTACCTTTTCGAATCGCCGATCTGCTGTCTCCTTTTGCTGTCTCCTTCACTGTTTGAAACAAAACCTAGGTTTGTTGGTAGATCAAAGGTGGAGATGCAATCAACTTTCATCCAACGGATGAAAATTTGGGCTCCAAATTTTCCCACTATAGGTGGAAAAGAAGCTTGTTTTCCCACTATTTCAAAACCTCAACCACCTGCCTTTTTGGATTCCTTTTGATAAATTAATTTTTCAACTGCAATCAAACACTCTTATCTTGGCAAATTCCCAGTAGGTCCTAAGAATCTGCCTCTATTTTCTCACTATAGTGGGCATTCTATTTGGCAAATTTGCAATCAAACACAGCCTAAGTAGTTGAAGATCCAAAAAAAAAATTGTTAATTCCTTGAACTTGCTGCGTCTTCTGTATTAAAGGAAAGTTTCATGAGCCTCTTATATATTCTGTACATCCTATAGCTATACTATCTATTGTGAAGGTGTTATTTTTTCTGTTTGTGAAGGTGTTACTTTATCTGTTGAAGGAAACTAGCCGAAGAGGCCACATGTCAAATTTGTAATCATAGATATTTATGGATGGGAAAAAAATAGAATTGAAAAGGAGTAATAGACTAACAAAGCTTGATTTCTATATAGTGTTACTGCTTTAAATTTAGCTCTAATCCAATTTAGATGCAAACACACACAGTATTACGGCTTGTTTTATGTCGCATTTCTTCATTGTTTTCGTCAATGTGGGTTCGGTTTAGTAGTAGAATAGACCCAGAATCAATCTCTTCTTCATGTTCTTCTTAGTAATACTCAACTAAGTTTGTCTCGTAAATTCAATCGCTGCAATCAAGTCTTTGTAACAGTAAGTATTGAATTTAAAGTTTGAAACCTCTCTTTGTGTTTAGATTTTTAGATTTGTTGTTTGAATGATTTTGTTGTTGGTAATTTTCGAACCTTTTCTCATGGGTTTGATTACACTTTTAGGTAGAATTGTGGAGCTTCCAATTAGAGGTCTTATTCAATAATCAGTATTGTTATACTGTCAAAAACTTGCGCAGATTGCAATTGCAGTTAAAACTTGCAATAAAGAGGAAGCTGTATGTGATACTGATGTTTTATACTACTGTATAGTATTCCAATGTAGTGTATCAATATGGAAAAAGGAGTCCTGAATCTTGACTTAAACAGATCTGTTCACAATGATCATAGACAAATTATAATGAGTAAATTGTTCTTTTTCAGGACTTTGTGTACATATGGAAAAAAATTTCAACAGATATTATGCTAGGTTTATTCTGCTGCAATCAATAATTTAATCTATTGCGATCGATTACCTCCCTCTCTCAAAATCAATTAAAGGTATGTTTTATTGATTTTATATTTGTTAGTCTTACAGCTGATTGCATTTATCAGTTTTTTTTATTGATTTTATAGAATGATTACTTCAAGAAATAAACGTCAAATTATATATGGTTATACATGTATAATTACATCAAGAAATAAAATATACATGGTTATTCCACTTAAACTAAATTATGTCTAATTTGATGTTTATGAGTATACATACACCAAGAATTGGTTGAACATTTAGGAGTATAGGTATAGTAATACGCATAGAATGAAATTTAGTATCATTACTTACAACTGATACCAGATGGATGAGGGGAAAGTTTTTTGTAATGTAGTCACAGTATCGCAATATAGAACTTCTGACTACGATCATCCTCCTACAAAATCAATCTCCATGATTTATCGCGTACAAATTTTTTGTTAACTAAATCTATAATCTGTTAACTTTGTCGATGCTTTACTTTATAGATTGATGATTTTGTTAACATGTTAATCTAATCAACTAACCTGCTGCTCTGATCACAAAATCACATGTTGATGTAATTATGTATCCCAAGGCTATAAATTGTTGTTCGAAACCATAACCCTAGAGCTTCCGATTTGTCAGATTCCCCATGTTTAGATTTTTTTAGCTTCAAGAGTAGGAAAAGTGAAATACAAACACAAAATGCTGGTGGGTTATAGAAAGTGGAACTAACACTGTAGTTTGGTCGAGTACTGTTAAAATGCCGCCCCACAACCACATCTGTTTGGTTAAGTCTTTCATTATTCGTCCTCTTTATGTGCTGCCATATACCATTATACAAGTACCATGTCTTAGCTCGGAAAGGGTCTTTTGTATTAGCAGAAAAAGGGTAACAGTTACGAGCATATTCCGTAAAGGCAACAATTCAATTGCAAAACCATATCAATATAGCAGAACCATGTATTGCCATCGCCCAATGTGTGTATATATATATATATATATATATATATATTGTTTGTAATAAAAAAAACTCGAGAAGAGATACCCAATGTCCCAAACTTGATCATCAACCAAATAGAATACTCTGTTGTATATATATCACAGAGCATATATAGAGAATCATAGGTGCGGTGTCCTAACATTGAAGGGTATAGAGCCTGTAATTGAACTTTGTTTGAATACTTTATAGTTATATCATGTTTATTGAACTGTGGATGAATTTTATTCCAAAATCTAATTTTATAAGTAACGACCTTTAAAACAACCATGGCAGTTTTTTTTTTTATTATAATAATTGATTTTTTTTTAATTGATCTCTTGAAAGAAGATGTTGTATCATTACAATGAAAGTATAGAAAACATGGTTGACTCCCATATAAACAACAATCCTTTGTAGTAGAATGGAAAGTAAACAACGACGACCATGGCCGAGAACCACGGCATAGCCAAAGACTGAAAGATCACCTCGACACTTTATTTTTCAAGGACACTCAGTATCCAATTTCTTTAGTACGCAAAGTATTATTAATCAGTAGAAACTTAAAACAATATTTCCTTCACTATTAGAATAACCAGAAAAGGACATGTAGAATAACAGAAATTTCATTTAATATCCCAAATTGGGAATATGTTTGATAAGATTTTATTCAAATGAATTACAAACACGATCAAAAGGATTTTATTATTAGTTTCAAGATTATAAATACACCTCACATGGATGTGAGAAAAACTTGACACAAAACATAAACCCAAAAGAGACTATAAAAATTAAGTTCACAATAAAAACATCTACGTTTTAAGTATGGTAGGTATCACCTTTTCAATAGTGGAATAATACTGCGTTCTTCTTGATGTAATTTTCTACACATGAATGAATGAAGCTATAGCTGTTTCATGAAGTTTTAGTTAATGGTCATTACAAACGCCTCAGCTGGGTATATGAAGTTTTAGTATAAGACATTAGGACTATATAACTTTTAAAACAACTTCTGGATATCTTAAATATTCTAATATGTAGTATAAACACTTTTGCATTTTATATGAACAAATATTAGTTAGTTTGTTATGTTTGTGCTTTGTGTGCCCATGCTTAAATATACCAATTCTAAGAGTCGGGGAGTGTACTTTAGAAGTTGATTTGGGAGAACAGATGAGAATGTTCAGTTCGGTTAGGGTTTTGTGGGTTCAATAGAAAGATTTGGTGATGAGTTTAATGGCCTTTTTTTTGTTCAATTTGAATTTAGATTGGTTGATGGATCATGAGACAACCAAAGAGAGATGTGTGTTTTAAGATATAAACTATTCCTTTATATCAAACCAATAAATTTCACTTTGTTTTCTAGGATACAAGCAAAATCTAATGTACTTAATATAGACCTTGGCAAACATAACTTCTTCGAGGGCTTAAACCAACATTGAGCTATTGGGTATTGACTAATTTGCTTGAAGTCTATGCATATGTTTTTTGTAATGGGCAAAGGTTTATTTGACTAAACAGTACATCAAGCCACTATGTATTTGTTAAGGTTCAAATTTCTTCACCTCTCTCAACAAATCTTAAGCTTATGCCTTAATCAATGTGTTCTTAAGCAATGGGTTGATTGACACATTTTGCTAATTGTGGCTGCAGACTTGCATGTCATTGATGTAAAGCGTTACAACTTATAAAGGTGTAAAGAAGCATCTTGCTAATGTTAGATTGGAGTAACATCGTGATGAGGTAGTTTATATAAAACCCGGTTTATATTATAAATTTTTGTTCGTTAAATTTTATTGGATTATGAAATATTGCATAGATGTCTTTAAGGGTTTAGAGTTAATTTTCTATTAATTGAAGGATGATATATTAATTATTAAAAAAAGAAATAGATGGAATTGGGTTGGGTAACAGATTCATTTATGGTCCTAAAATAAAGCCCATTAACTTCTCCATATTATTTATATTAAAATCTTAGGGTTTTCATTCTTTTTTTATAATACCATATTTGGGAGAAGAAGAAGAAGAAGAATTGGAAGAAAGCTAGAAGAAGATTTGGATTTTTATGCTTATACAAGTGAGTAGACGTTTTTGTTTCTATTTCTGTTTTCTGTGATTTCAGATATTTTACTCATCTTTGAAAAATCATAGACAATTCGTTTGAAAAGATTTTTAATTGATTCCAAAAACCCTAAACACTATATTGAAATGTCTTCATTCGATTAGTTAATACCAATTTACTAAAGTTATTTTAATTTGGTGAAAAACGACTTGCAAGTATGACAACCGTTGCAGTTTTTGGTTTCTGTACCGTTTTAGTATCGCAAGGTTTTGATCCTTCTAGACTTAATAATATTTATTGAAAATTTTATGGTAGTTAGAATACTCAAGTTATAACACCATATATAAATTTCAGAATTTACTGTTGGGTAATTAATTCTAAATAATTTATTCAACATAGTTATATTCAGATATCCAGTATAATTTTACTGCTACCTTTCTGTTTGCGTGAATATCATAGAAAAATCATAGAAGACTCGTTACTCAACATATCTTGATGAATTTACTTGTTTTAGAAAATAGACATTATGAACTATAATTTCTATGTTTAGAAATACTTTAAATTATGAGGCTAATATGGTGAAAAATCTCAGGAAGTCTGATGTAGATTGTTTTGGGATTTCATTCTGAAATCTGGTAGGATTGAGTAAAACAATTGTTTAATTATTTTCTATATATCGAAACGATTCCATATTTTTATTCCAAGTAATATTTTCATGGTAAAAGGTTGTATTAAAAATTTATGAGATTTGAGTAATTAGTTTTAGATGTGTGAATTTTGAAAGATGAATGTTGTTGTTTGACAGATTTATGTAAAGAGTTTCTTTTAGCATATATGTTTTCTTTTGGGTTTGTCCTTTTGTTTGATTGTCAAGTTGAAATAGTCATGTACTAAAAGTATTCTTAATATTGAAGTGGATTAGTATATAATGGCATGTGACTTGATTAATTATGTTTAAAGTAACCTGGAAAGTTATATTGATGAACGCCTAGAAATGGCTCCATACCAATGGATGGTATATGAATAGAAACGAAATGAATACTGAACTTTGGATTTAATTATGGAATGATTTGGAATGGTTTGATACCATGGACGGTATATATTAAATTTGGGAAATAAGAACGGAATACGAAATGGACTTGGAATTTAATTGTTTGACAAGGGTTGTGTGATTGCTTGATTAGTTTAGTTGTTTTGGTAGTCGCCCAAGCATTAGTACATTTGCTGCACCTCTGAAATTAGGTTAAAGAAATTAATTATCACCCTAGATGGCTTAGCCTGCGGGTTGACTCTTGGATTATATTTGGGTATTTCCTAGACGGCTTAACCTGCGGACTGACCCTTCAGACCTTCATAGCCTTCGGGGTTGGTCTGGGCGCCACATTAGAAAGCTCAAGGGAGCTATTAGAGATCATGAGTTAGGCATACGTCGAGGTTAGCCAAAGCTTGCAGGTGAGCACCCACTTGGGTTTTGGTTTCCGCGTAGAGGCTCTTAACCATGGTCAAGGCACACTGGTGCAGTGTGGGTATGGCAAATGTGTGGAGTGCATCCTGTGGGAAGTGTACTAGTGATTGGGCATAGGTTGTGATTTTATGATTTATTAAACCCGAGCACCGGCTAGAGGCCAGGACGAGGTTTTGTGATTTTGGATTCGTTGTTTGGTAGTGTGCTAAAGCTTATGGTATTGTAGTGCTTGGTGTTAATTAATGATATGGTTTTTGGCGTATGTTTATTGTCTTAGCATGGAAGAATTGTTCTTGGAGGTTAATTATGTTGTTAATCATATGTTGGAACTTTATATTTATTATGTTATTTTGTGGGAATAGATTTCCCCGTTGTTTACTCATACCGGCTTTTATGCTGACCCATGTTGCTTTGTTTTGCACGTGGGTGTGTTCCATTTGGAATTCCATTTGGAATGCAGGCAGGAGAGGTTAGAGCTATGGAGCTGTGACAGATCGCTTGTTGGGACCAGTAGAGATCTTTAGATGTTTCAGTCATGTATTTTTTGAAAGTGGTATTCATGTATTTTGTTGGCGTAAGTTGTGTTGTATAATAGGATGGAATCAGGAGTACTTTTATCGTTTGGATTTTTCTTCACTGTATTTTATTTAAGATTTTTGTTGGATCTGGTTTTTGAGTTAGAAATTGTTGCGGCCTGGGTTTATTTTATTTTTTTTAAATTCGGGTTGTGATAGTTTATACCACCTTTCCTCTTCTATTTCCATCTCAAGGTAAAAGTAATTTGGTGTTTCTGTGTTTGGCCGCTACTTATTTTCTATTCATTCAGCATATATATGGTTTGGGGGATAGCATCTTTGTTCTTTTTTATCATGAAACCAACAACTGGTCACCATTAAAATGAGATAGGAAGAACAAGATGCTAATCATAATCTGTAAAATATCCATGCATAATTATAAATGTATTTCATAATCTTAAATATTAATTAACGTAAGAGTATTGGAAATGGATTATAACAGGGTGTACCTAGATAATAAAGTGAGATATATGGATAAATGTGTGTGTGTGTGTGTGTGTGTGTGTGTGTGTGTGTGTGTGTGTGTGTGTGTGTGTGTGTGTGTGTGTGTGTGTGTGTGTGTGTGTGTGTGTGAAAATGACCTCCGCTTGATATTAGGATTGGACATTTGATTGACGACTCTTGCTATAGTTTTATTGAAAATTTGGTTGGTTGAAAGATTAGTTTCCATTTTACCATTAGTATCGCTCATTCACCCTTTTCCTCTACTTCATTTCACCCATCGACCTAGAGTTGACTGCCACTTTGAAAGTAATTGGGTGCCAACAGGGTGAGCAGAGACATATTCACACATTGAAATAAACTCATCAAAGGAGATCAATATACGCATAATGTAGGGCAGGAAACGACAAACCATTTTTATTTGCATGAATAGTGAATAAAACCGCAAACGACACATACAAACACACAAACAACACAAAAGGTTCCTCCTTATAAACACTACAACATCGGCTCACTCCAGATTTTCCTTCAAATAATTCCTAAAGCGTGTATCTGATATATCGTTGAGAGTTCTTTCCATTTTCAATAAGAGGGCATGTGGAACATCACAAGTTAACCTTCATAATCGTACCGAAAAAATGTAGAAATTTTATTCATGTCATGAGAACAATTCCAAAACGTTTAATAAAGGATCTATATGCGGGCAACATGACTTCAACAACTGCTAGACTCGGCGATTCTAGCAGCTCAATGTCAGGCACCGTCCATTGTGACTGTCTCTGATGAAGCTTCTCGATATGTTACCGTCGATTGTGAGTATCTCCAAAAGTGTGTAATTTATTATGATTCTTATATTTTGGTGTTTGTCAGAAAGTAAGCCAGAAGGAAGGGGTCTAAGATCACCACGTCTGCTTCGATATGTGGACGAGGTAATTATTCTCTATTTTTCTTTTGTGTTTTAACCGAATCTCTTTGTATATCTCTTTAATTTGTTCCAAACTCATACAAGGAGACTACGTAGAAGTGCTTTCATGCATTATAAAAATTTGTAGTCCATACATTCATTTCCTATTTGAAATCAATTGTGTAAACCCCCCTATT
This sequence comes from Aquilegia kansuensis, assembly GCA_020826895.1. Classification (NCBI taxonomy): domain Eukaryota; kingdom Viridiplantae; phylum Streptophyta; class Magnoliopsida; order Ranunculales; family Ranunculaceae; genus Aquilegia; species Aquilegia kansuensis. The sequence goes on from CM037007.1 coordinate 22,294,319, forward strand.
TTAATGTTAATGGAAATTTTATTTAAGTTTAATTTGAGATTAAGAATAATTGGGTACAAGTCCCTGGACCAAGGGTTTAAGCATAATTACTATAAAGTAGTGGACTATGGTTTAAATAACCCAAACTTGGAGAAAACAACCCACGATCAGATTTCTCCGGAAACACGTCAACACGATCAGATCAGATTCGGATTCATTAATAGTCGTTAGATTAACCGACTTCAATTAGATCGATGTCTATATATACACGAGCTATTGATTTGAAACCCTTTTACAAAAAAAAAAAAAAAAGGTTTGCGATAAAAAGCGTGAGAGAGAGAGAGATCGAAAGAGGGCGGCGCTGCGATCAAAGTGGCGACGACTAGAATTGAAGAAGAAGAAACAATTACTGTGGGGTGGCGTCGGTGTTTTTTTTGTGGGAGTTGCAGACCTGTAGAGGAAGAAGAAGATCAACAGTAATAGTGAGTGGATTTTATGTTGTTAAATTAGTTTAATTTGCTTAAACTATATGATTTTGACTTTAGTGGTGGGGTATATGGGATATGTTTGCTGTTGGTTTTTGATTTTAGACGTGGGGTATAACTGTGAGTGGACTTATTCCTTTTGAATATATATATACATAGTTATCAATCTAAGTATTTTGCTGCTGAAGGTATGAATAGGAAATAGTTATGGGTAGTGATTACTGTACATACACTAGTCCATTATGTTGGTATGTGTAACAGTAATTAGAATGAGCATGGTTTAAAATAGAATGAGCAGTAGTTAGAATGTACATACTTTAACTGATATATATAAATAGATATTTTGTTTTACTAGAATGAGCATGGTTTTAAATGATTTTCCAATAAACATGCTTGGTACTAAGTTGATATTTTAAAAATTGGTTTTGACTGATCAGATGTGGTATATATTGTTTTTGATTTTTAGACGTGTTATGATGGAACATTACTGTACATGGATCCAAATTGTCAAGTTTTCGAGATCGCTTTTGGATTATTATTCATATATTTGGACTAGAAATATATACACCGAAAGATATAATTTTAATGAAACTGGGGTTAAAGAAATTTATAGTTTTATTGGTACAGTAAATATTATTCGCTGTATGTATTTTGTTTATGGCTGTATAGTAGATAGTATTTCTATCTTAAAAGAAATATAAAATGTGTTAATATTAAATTCGAGGAATTTATTGTGGAATGCCTTGGAATGGCTTTATATACCATGGACGGTACTTGATTAAATTGGAAAATGCGAAAGGAATACAAAATGGATTTGATGTGAAGTTGATGTTAAATTGTCGTGTCGAGTGTTTCTTGTTAGTTTTAGTTGTTGTAGTCGCCCAAGCATTAGTACATTTGTCGCACCTGTGGAATTAGGATTAAGAAAATTAGATATCACCCTAGACGGCTTAGCCTGCGGGTTGACACTTGGAATATATTTTTGTTGGGTATTTCCTACACGGCTTAGCCTGCGGAACTGACCCTACAGACCTTCATAGCCTTCGGGGTTGGTCTGGGCGCCACATTAGAAAGCTCAAGGGAGCTAGTAGAGGCCATGAGTTAGGCATACGTCGAGGCTAGCCAAAGCTTGCAGGTGAGCACCCACTTGGGTTTTGGTTTCCGCGTAGAGGGTCTTAACCATGGTCAAGGCACACTGGTGCAGTGTGGGTATGGCAAATGTGTGGAGTGCATCCTGTGGGAGGTGTACTAGTGATTGGGTATAGGTTGTGAAGTGTTGTTTGAGTGTAATGATTGATTTGCAGTGATTGAGATATAGTGTCGAGACTTGAGATGCCATGAATTATATATTATTGTACTAACACAGTTTTGCAGGAGGATAGGTCAATTAACATTTCTTGCAGGGCTCGACCTATCCTAATAGGAGGTGCAGCTCAGGTAATGTATTATTATAATATATAATATTTATTTAGTAAACGAGATAAATGTATAAAGACCGCGGAGTCTATTATTTTATTGTTTTGGAATGGAGTTCCCTACCCTTGTCCACTCATACCAGCATAATTTGCTGACCCATGTTGCTTGTTTTGCACGTGGGTACGTATCCTTATGGAGCGTAGGCGGAGGAGAGCAGCCAGTTGAGTACGATCAGGGGCAACATCAGGAGGCTCGTGTAGATCCAGTTGTTCGAGAGGGAGTTTGAGATTTGCAGGAGTTATCTTTCACAGTAGGTTTAGTTCTTTGATTCGTTGTCAGTTGATTACTCAAGTTTATTTCATTTATTGGATTATTATTGATTTGGGGAAGACAATACCTCAGTAGAAGTTGTTGAATTTTATTATTGGAGTTGTGTAATTCGATATTTGGAGTTTTTGGATTATATATGGAAATTATTGGGAGTTCAAATTATTTGTGTTGAAGTATTTGTCTTTAATGGTTATGGATTTTACCTTGTGCAAATGTTGATTTAGATTACTGTCCCGATCCTTTGTCCTTTTATTGGCTTATTGAGGGTAATTTTGTAAATTCTCTCTTTTTGCCAATTTTTGGATATTAGGGTCGTGACAAATTGGTAATGGTTATTGTTCAGATTTATAAGGCTGCTTGGACAATCGATCTTACAAGTCATTAGTTGTTTAAATATTACTTGAAGCATCTTTGATGAGCATGCGTAGAAGTGTTGTATATATGTATCTCATTCGAGTTGTACTAAGGTCTGCAAATGTTAACTCATTTTGATTTGGAATCTAATTGCCAAATGCGTACAAACTTTTGTTTATGAAGGAAAAATATTTAATGAAAGCACATTGTAATAGCCAATCTTGAATATATGAAATGGCTAAGGTCTACAGTAACTTCTATCAAATAGGCCAATGCATTTGGTGTGAGTGCGCTGGCATAATTAATTTTGAACTTTTCATTAATATACTTTTTTTTCATTTTAATAGCCAATCCTGAATATGTGAAATGGCTAAATTTCAGATCTCTTCAAAGGAGCACATTGTATATAATTTGTTGTTAACATGGAGATTCAGATAGAGGAATATATATATCAGTTATGCTAACATGTACCTTTTCTTCTCTAGCAGCCTCTTCATCGAAGTCCACTAAGCGTTCCAGGCTTTATATGAAATCTCATCTTCATCTTTATCAGGTAATACCCTTTTACAGTACATACGCCACAAAAAAAGATGCATTCATATAACATAGAATTGACTATGGGAAGTACTCATGAAGCCAACCCTTGTTAAGTCATGGTTTAAAATGCAGCAGATCATTGACTGTTGCGAGAACAATCTCTTTCAGTTCTGGATGGAAATGTACTTAATAATCACAAATAATTCCCTATTTAAAGTGTTATTGGATTTCTAATTATGTCTAGAGTTTTCAAGGCAAAATTAAGAGACTGTCATATCATCTTAGAAAATATTTAATGGAAATAGAGATCTCTCACATTCTAAAACCAAGCATTGTATTGATGGTTTTGATGACATCATTTTGTTTCTCTTAACTATGCTCCAAATTTAGCTTTCCACAAATTTCTTGCCAAATTAATTAGTACTATCTGCAATAGGATTTAGTATGAGAACTGTACATTACTCCACATTTTCCCTATTACACAGACTCAAGACGAGGTTAATAATACTAAAAGATTGACCTTAGGTAGTGACACCACTGACACCTCTAATAATGCAACCAGATGCATCACATAAGGAAAATCTTTAGTCTAGCCTTCAATTGCTTAAGATATAGATGAAATGATGAATGTCTATCTTACAATGTAGTTATTTATTTATTTATTTTTTTTTCTGATAATGTACATCTTAAATGTTTGTCTTCCACCAATAACAAAGTTAAACAATAAAACACATTGCGGATGGGGATTAATAAAATTTAGTATATCTATCTTTTATGTGAATTAGATCTTGCTTGAGCTATAAAATATGTCAATCTTATGATTAGTATGATTGGTAAAGACATCAATTTACCTAATTTCACAAGTCCGAATTTTTGTCTCCACACCAGATTTAGACTTTTCTTTGCATCCGAACTGGCTTGAGAATCTGAGCCCACAAATATCTCTTTGTTATCTATGATCACGTGGAAGGGTGAGAAATGGAAGAGTCATGAAAACTTAGATAATTGGCTTAATGTGAGTCTTTCATTTAGCACAATCTATGGTGATTCTATTTATAGTTCGGGATATATTTTAACACCAATCAAAAGTTAAGATTTAAGATTAGACTGAGACCCAAAACGAAACAATTCATATTGATTTCTTCCAAGCTCTTGGTCGAAGATGCGTGACGTAAACAATAGTATCAGATAATAAGAGCCAGCATATTTTAATATTTGTATATTGGTATTCCCTTTGTGAGATAATTTCCTTAAGAACTCATAAATGCCTCTAGCTTGAAGAAGAAATTAATTTGTGATCCTCTAATGGGTTTGATAGAGTGTTTTACAGGCATTAGAGCCGTCTACTTTTGAAAATGCAGCCCTGAGGCCAAATGGATTTCAAAATGATTAGAGTAAGAGAAAAGGTACAAGGAGAATGTTGCATATCTAAAATCCATTATTACTGATGAACTACCTACCAATTGGGTGAAGTATTTTCCAGTGTGTTATATTACTAATGATATTAGTGTTATATAACAACAATCAGTCATGTTTGTCTCTCTCCAGGTATACACTGCAAAGACACCAATCGTTTGCTTGCTGGGTTAATGTGCATGGGCAAAAAACTAAATGGGGACGCTACCCAGGGAATGGTAGATACGGGAGCGACCCCATAGTTTCATTGTTGTCCATGAGGCGAAACGTATTGGATTCGAGTTGGAGAAGTATTCCAGCTGCGTGAGAGTCGTAAACTCGCAGGCCTCTCCTATTCACGGGTTTTAAATGATCGCAGTCTTTTTTTTTTCAGGTATAAACATCCAATCTCTTCTTGGGCAGATAAAATAGTGCACAAAAGTAGTCCAATTTTTTCGTTTGTTTCTGGTAATTGGTTGAATGAACACTTATTTACTAAACTGATTGTAGTTCCAAAATCCAACGGGTACCACTCTATATCAGATGTTGTTTATGAAAATCTGAATAATATATTCAAAAAAAATAAATAAATAAAAAATATTATCAAACAACAGCGGGATTGCACCGCTAATTAACTATTTGAGGGGAAGTCTGCAACAAGGAAACCTTTGTTATTGGTTGACTAAGTTGCAGGGAAATAATATGAAACTGTGATTACAAACTTTTGTTTAGTGATTAAAAAAGTCATTAAAGTGGGTTTGGAGGAGATGCTCCTGGGACCCTGTTAAGGGTAGGGGTGTTAAACTAGCCGAACAAGTCGAGCTTTGGTATGTTCAAGCTCGGTTCATTTATAAACAAGTCGAGCTCGAGCCGAGCCTAAATTTTATATGACCTTTATTTTATATTCAAGCTCGGCTCGTTTAGCTATACGAACGAGCTCGAGCCGAGCTTTTAACGAGTTGAGGCCAAGCCGAGCTCGAGCTACTAGATTAAATTACACATAAAAGTAGGATTTTATGTAAACGAGCCGAGCTTTGGTATGTTCAAGTTCGGTTCGTTTATAAACGAGCCGAGCCCAAATTTTATATGAGCTTTACTTTATGTTCAAGCTCGGCTCGTTTAGCTATACGAACGAGCTCGAGCCAAGCCCGAGCTGTTCGGTTCGTTTAACAGCCCTAGTTAAGGGTTTGTAAAGTACAAAAAGCCCAGCTAAGCTTCAGGTTACGTAAATTCCCATTATTTAGAACCATAGTTTAAAATTCCGAATCTGGGCAAAATTTTGGATTCAGAAAAACAGTATATTCCGACATTCCGACCCTCGAAACAAATATGTCACCTGAAATGTCGGGAATATTCTCGAATATTCCCGGAATTTACAATGTTGGTTCTCTAAAAATCGGCATATTTTGCCGAAATTTCGCGAAATATGTTGGCATTTTGAACTATGTTTAGAACAACTAGATAACTAAAACACCTATTCATCAAGGCTTGAATTGTAAAAAAAAGACCCCAAAAAGATTTTCGACCGAAGTCAAGAGGTCCTTTTAAAGTTGCGATGCTAAAATTGATCAACACATTCAGAGAAAAACCCCTATCTTGTCTCTGCATCCACAAAATTGATTGTCGCATCTCCTAGGTATACAATTTCTTCTCTCTATCAAAAATTTCTTATCTTGATTATATGAAAAACTGCTACTTAATCAGAAAATCTTGGTGGAATGCCAGATTTGAATTAAACCTGCTATATATGAGTCTTAAGTTATATACAATTTGCTAAATTCATTGTTCAAACTGGTAATATGTACCAATTTGTTAAATATGAATGATGTAGTTTTGAGGAGTATTATCAATGGCATATTTAAAATCACTTGAGATATGGAGGGAAGGTAAGGCGGCGATAAATAAACAAAAGTGTGGTAAGGAGTGGGAGAAATAAACACCATATCATCTTATAAAAAGTAATTGTGAGCCATAGTCCATAATGGTAGAATTTCAAAAATTGGTTGAGAATTGAGGGAGATGTGAACAAATGCCGTGGAGGACAAAATTACTCTGAAGATTAAGTCATATACGAATTGGGTGTGCTTTGTACTTAATAATGAAAAAGGCATGGGTAGATAAAAAATATAATATAGAATTATAGATTGGACAACAATTGAAAGATAAAAAATTAAAGAAAAATTCAATACATAAACACATTAATTCTAGGGCTTTTGCATGGGTAGATTGTCGATACAATGATCCAACACTTTTTTTTTTCATTTGGTATTTGAATATTTTTATCCATCTGTTAATGCCCCATAGAGAAACATTGACAATTACGACTCAAATCTAAATGGTATAGAAACTTTGTTCAAATTTACCGCTGCAAGGGTATTTAAACGTCAGTAGCAATACTCAACTGAAGTTAGAGAATAACATAATAAACTTATGATATAGGAGAGTTTTAGATTTTTGTATTCTCAAATCAAGCTGATAAAACTCGGCTAATATATTGTTTTTTAATTGTTGCAGGACAATGTGTTTTATTTTTGAAGAGTGCCATCTGACAGATTTACAGTCCATAGGAAGCATGGATTTTCATGTAAGTTTTGCAGTTAGTGTTCAAATGATTATTCTAATGCATTGTTCCACTTCTGCATATGAGTTAATAAATCCAATTTATATATGATAAAATTTTAATTAGTTTGACTTTGAACATGTACGCCTTGTAGGGAAGCATTGGTTCGGTACCTGATGCTTTAGTTGTTCAGATCCAATTCATTGTTCGGTTCAATCATCCTTGTTGTCTAGTGTTGATGTTGTAGGCCCAATAATTTCCGATACTTCAAGAAATTCAGAGTAATTATGTGGCATAGTTGTACACAATTTTAACCAGTATTTATTTCAAGAGAGTACATGTCACCTAGAATTCTAGAAATAAGATTGTAATGCCTCATTGTTAGATTCTAGGATTGTCTGACTGGACAAATAGGTCTAGTGCCCACAGGTTGGAGGCTTCCTTGTAGAAAATGGTAATTAGAAAATACAGTTGCAGTTCTGCTTTTTTCCCTTGTAGAAAATGGAGGTTTTCATTAGTATTGCAATACCTTATTCCATGCGGGTTCGTCTTCTACTATTCCGAGTCGTGAGTTTGTTGTTGAGGGTACAAACAATTTGCCAAGAATCGTGCTTATGTACTTAATTAGTTTTTTTTTAGTTGGTTTCTTTTATGATTGCTATTTTAAATCCTATTGGTGAATGAAAGTGTGACGTAAATTAGTTATTTGTTAACAATCATGCCTTATTAGGGCTGGAAACGGATTCGGATCGGATGTATATAAATCTGAATCCGAATATTATAAAGTAAATCCGAATCTGGATCCGAATCTGATTCGGATTTAAATAATTAATTCGAATCCGAGATATATCCGAAAACCCGACTAAATCCGACAATTTTCTATATAAATTTTTTTAAAAATAGATTAAAATCAGAATAGGTCTCTTATTATAAATCCGAATCCGAATTTTAATTCGGGTGTATTTTTATATCCGAATCTGACATATTCGGATAATTCGGATTTCGGATAAATCCGCATCCACTTCCAGCCCTAGCCTTATTCAACTCTTTAGTAGTATGATCAAACTCAAAAGAGAAAATGTACTTGCCTTTTTAGTAATTTTTTTGTAAAACTTACCAGAAAAAATTGCAAATAGCAAGTCAGCAAAAGAAGGAAATTTATGTTTGATGATTTAAAAGTAGAAGAAGAGAGGAAAGATTGAAACTTTTCCTCCTTCTTTGTATAATAATTTATTTTACATGTATAATTTAGATGAATTGAGAAGAAAAAAAGGGGAAATTTTTGCAGAGAAGAAGAAGAGAGTCGAAAGAACAGAGGTTTTGTTGGAAAGAAGGACACGTGAGTTGAGTGATGTACTACTGATGTTGATGTTGTTGTTGTCGCAGACTTGTTGACAAAAAGAACAATATTGGGAATATAATATATTTTATTTATTTTTGTTAAATAATAATAATTAATATAATTATTATGAGTTTAAGATGTTTTTGTCTATCATATAACGAGGTTACATCTTACGTCAAAAATATCGAAACGGCGTTATAATGGCGATTATATATATACTGTATTAATCAAGTCAACAACAACTTCTATGTACTCTGACACACATAGAGTTACGGCCCTGTTTGTTTGTTTGGTTCATGGCTTACAAGTGTTTGGTGTTTAGTTAACTTGCAAACACTTGTAAGATTTCTTGGATATGAGCTATGAGCTTTTGTTTTCACTTCTTTTAAGAAGCCCAAGGGAAAGGGAAAGTAATTTTGGTGTAGTTACCTTTATATTATTTCTTTTACTTTTTAATTTAAAAACTTGGCTATGTGATACTTAAAAATTAAAATCATTGATGAAAAATTAGTAAAATATCCTGAATATTTTTGATGAATATATTCGTTTTTTAAAAATTTAGATATCAAAATATTTGACGAATCATGATATATTTATTTTTCCAAAAATTAGATATCCATATAAAATTGATATTTTCAACTATGCTCAAGACAATCACTTATAAAATGTACAGTAAAAATGTGCTTAAAACTTTGCTCTTTATTGCTAAGGAGTGAAGCTGCTTAAATGTAAAAAGACTACAATTTTACGCAAATGACCATGTTTTGCTTGATCATTTGACGTTCAAAGTTGCTTAATTTGCTTGATATCATTTGCATATTGTTTTTCACAGTTTACCTCACAGTTATTTTGTGATTTGTGTACCATATTAACTACTCCATTAATTAGTATTTAGTACCACATAAACCCAAAAAAGGAATTACAAGTATGTTTCTCCTGACATTAATTAATTTAATTTGAAAATCACGCATTATTTTGCATGCAATCAATACTGATATTCCCACAGAAAAAAAATGTGTGAGTAAATTTAGAGTGTTCACCCAAAAAACTTGTAAAAAAACCCTGATATACATATTGAGTCAAAAGCATGCATGGTTTACAAGTGTTGTTGGCCACTTGCAAACACTTGTAAGATTCCTGAGAAATGACTTAATCAAATAAATGTATTTACAGCTTGGTTATCAAAGAAACACTTGAGTGCCATTTTGGAGTTTTTATGAGGATTTTTTCTCAAACCCAACTTTATCAAAGAAATGTATTTACTGCTTGGTTAATATGGAAAGATAGAAACTCAAAAGTTTTCTCAAACATCACACCATGTACTTGTTATGATAAATACACAGGATCTTGATATGATTAATGAAGAAACAAACACAAAAGATGTAAACTAAAGCAGAAATACGAAAACACAATAATATACGTGGTTCGGCAATATGCGTACATCCACGGGACAAAGAGAGATAGCTTTATTGATAATTGATAAGTGAACTACACAATAACTAATGAAACCTTAGTTTAGGTTTCCTCACACATACTTTCTTCTTTGCTCAAATTCTTATGGTTACACAACACCAATATTTATAACCTCTTTGGTTAATCCAATTGGTAACCCAATTCCTAAATCAACAACAACTTAGATTTCTTAATAGATTAGAAAGTCTTATTGAATCCTAATAGAATTCCACGACACTTGTTGCCAAATAAGGAAACCGATTCCTAATAGGAATCCATTACATGTAACCTCCACATGTCACTTTTCTACAGTACTTACTTACAGCGAACACAATGAAATTTTTATTTTCTTTATATTTAGTAACATGGTATGAAGCCAAATTCAAACTGTTTGGGGATATACATTAATGCTTATAATTCAATGAAAACACGTTTTAACAATGTGTATCATAAGAGTTGGTAAATTGGTTTATGAAAGGAGTTGAGGTTGGATGTTTTGAGAAACCATTAAAGTACCGGTGCATTTGAATGGGGATATGGATAGAGATTTACTGTATTCCTAAGTATTGGAGAAGAGAGGATATATTGTGGAGATTTGGTGATTGACTGTAATCTGCTTGATTGATAGTAGTTTACTAATATAGGTGCTCTATCTTAGGCAATCTTAAATCATTGTAACTATAAATATTGGTGCTGTGATCTCCATTGTGACATAGCATAATAAAATGGCTCTCCCTCTCTTCTCCTGTGCAGTAGGTTGCTAAACTAGCGCCGAAGCACGTTAAATATGTCCTTGTTCTTCTTGTTATCATTATAATTTAATTGTCACAACATGGTATCAGAGCGAGAAATTGATTCTATTTGATCTGATCATTTTTATCTACTGTTTGAAAGGAAGTTCAACATACTTTGTTCATTGTGTGTTCTGCGAACTTGTCCACACGAGGTGCTTTGGCGTTCTGTAAAGAACATTATTCTAATATTTTGTGTTCACACTATTAAGGCAATTGTTGATACGTGGTATCTTTTGCTGCTATCTTGGTGATATCTTTGCTTGATTAAGGGATCTTGTTAGATTATTATCAAGATCATTAAGATTTTTTCATTCCTTCTTTAACACATGACCTGGTTTCTCTTATTGTAAGTCTTCTATTCAAACACTGCTATATTATTTTTATTGTTGTATGCTGCGATGGTTGAATCTGATGCAAATCCGAATTGGAAATTATCTTCCGTTCTCTTGAACGGAGTTAATTATGTATCTTGGTCTAGGGCTGCAACTTTGTCCTTAGGTGGAAAAAAGAAGTTTGGTTTTGTTACTGGGAGCACTAAATGTCCTGCATGCTCTGATCCAAAATATGAGGATTGGGTCTCACATGATCAACTTGTTCAGTCATGGTTGTTCAATTCCATCGAACCACACATTGCTGGTATTTTTACTTTTTCAAATTCGGCAAAAGAATTGTGGGATTCAGTTATATATGGAAATCTCAATAATGCTGCCTGTATTTTTGAACTCAAACTTGATATTGCTGCAGCAAGACAAGGTGAGAAAACTTTTAGTGAACATCTTGGACAACTAAAAAAGTTGTGGGATGAATTGAATGTTTATCGTCCTCACACTACTGATGCTAAAACTCTTTTGAAACGGGCGGAAGAAGATAAAATATTTTCTCTATTAAGTAGCTTGAAACCAGAGTATGAAAACATCAGAAGTGCTATTCTTATGGATGCCACCATGCCAACTCTTGCGACAGTTTGTGCTACTATTCAACGAGAGGAAACTCGAAAGAAAACCATGAACTCTGAAGTGAAGCAATCCACTGATAGTATTGAAGCGAGTGTATTGTTAGTTGAAAAGGATGTTAGAAGGAAGCTCCCACATTATGAAAAAATAAAGTCTCAATATCGCGTTAAGGGCAGAAAAGAATTATATCACTGTGATCATTGTGCGAAAACTGGGCACACTAAGGATCGATGTTGGGAACTATATCCGCACCTCAAAAATGACAAAATTCGAAATGACCATGCTGCAGTAGCCGAGGCACCTATCTCCATGGCCAACTCCTTGAATCAATTAAATCAACTACTTCAACAACTCACTAAGTCCACTTTGTCTGACTCCACTCATGGTTCAGGTAAATTACATGCCTATCTTACTGCAGCTTCTTCTATTATTAATTCTTGGATTATTGATTCCGGTGCTACGTACTGACCACATGGCCAATAGTCGATTATCTGTGAGTAATTATGTTCCAAAATTATGCAATCATGATATTTCAGTTGCTAATGGACCCACAGTTCCTGTTGAAGGTAGTGGTAAAGTTGGTTTTTTTCCTCATACTCCAAAGTTTGATCCTCTAGTTGTTCCTTCATTTCCTGTTCAACTTTTATCAGTTGGAAAAATTACTAATGCTTTAAATTGTAATGCCATATTCTCACCTGATTCTGTCATTTTTCAGGATCGAAAGTCCAAGAAGACGATTGGTAAAGGAATTTACTCTCGTGGGCTTTATTGGCTTACTTCTCGTAATAAGGCGTATCATGCCACTAGTTTAGTAGATAGTCATGTTTTGCACAAGCGACTTGGACATCCATCTAGTCGTATTTTGTCGAGTTTAGTTCCTTCTGTTTCTTTTGATTGTGATGTTTGTGATGTTTGTCAATTTTCTAAACAAACTCGTTTACCTTTTCCAAAATCTTCTTCTATGTCTGATAAATTATTTGAATTGATTCACTCTGATTTATGGGGACCTGCCCCTATTGATTCATATGATGGATATAAATATTATGTGTTATTTATCGATGATCGATCTTGTGCTACTTGGTTATATTTGTTAAAATCAAAAAATGAGGTTGCAAATGCTTTTATGAATTTTCATAACATGGTTACTAATCAGTTTGGTGCTAAAGTTAAAGTTTTCAGATCTGACGATGGTACTGAATATACTAAAGGACCATTACCTGAATACCTTTGTAGTCAAGGGATAACACATCAAACTAGTTGTGTTGGAACGCCACAACAGAATGGAGTGTCGGAAAGAAAAAACCGACATCTATTAGAAACGACTCGAGCTCTTATGTTTCAAATGAATGTTCCCAAGAAATATTGGTCTCATGGTGTTCTATCCGCTGCATATCTGATCAACCGCCTACCTAGTCAAATTCTTGAGTTTAAGTCACCATTGGAAGTGCTTAAGAATCGGAAACCTAACGTCTCTCACTTGCGAGTTTTTGGATGTGTTTGCTTTGTGCATCAACAAGCAATACATCGAGATAAGTTGGATCCTCAATCTACACGCTGCATTTTCTTTGGTTACTCATCTACACAAAAAGGGTACATATGTTATAATCCAGAAATGCGAAAACTTATCGTTTCTCGGGACGTACGCTTTGTGGAGTCTGAACCTTATTTTAAGGCGCAAAAAAAAATCTGAGAATCATTCCCAGGGGGAGTGTGTATCTGACATGTTACCACTGCCAACCATTGTTGATACGCATAGTGTTCCAATCAGGGATATAAATGGAAATGGTAGTGAAAGGTCTCATCCTAATGAAACCACTTCTGTTGAAACTACAATACTTCCTGCTTCTCCACTACAATACTTCCAGCTCCAACCCCTCCCGCACCTCCGGAAGCTACTCGAAAATCAAATAGGCAGTCACAACCTCCAGCAAAGATGAAGGATTTTTTTACTTATCATACAGTCTCCTACCCTATGGAAGAACACTTGTCATATGGTAATATCACCCAATCTCATCTTGCTTTTTTGACAACTGTTTCTAATGTTCAAGAGCCTAAATTCTTTCGAGAAGCAAATTCTATTCCTGTTTCGAGAAAAGCAATGCAGGAAGAACTACGTGCTTTGGATGAGAATAATACTTGGGAAATTGTTAAGTTACCTCCAGGAAGAAAAACAGTGGGTTGTCGATGGATTTATAAAAATAAGTTTAAAAGTGATGGTTCCTTAGAACGACGTAAGGCAAAACCCGTTGCTAGAGGATATACTCAAACATATGGTGAAGACTATATTGAAACATTTGCACCAGTCGCAAGGTTAAACACATTCCGAGTTGTTCTTTCTCTAGCTGTAAACCATGACTGGAAATTGTTTCAAATGAATGTTAAAAATGCATTCTTGCAAGGCGAACTTGAAGAAGAAGTATACATGAGCATCCCACCTGGGCATCCACAAGAGGCTAAAGTTGGATTGGTATGCAAATTGAAGAAATCGATTTATGGGCTTAAACAATCTTCACGAGCTTGGCATACAAAACTGAGTACTGTTTTGTTGATGAATGGATTGAAGCGAAGTAATGCCGACCCATCCTTGTTTATTAAAAAGGCACATTCGGCATTGCTATCGTATTGATATATGTGGATGACATAGTCATCACAGGTGACGATCAGAATGGAATTTACAAGATTAAATTCTTATTACACAACAAATTTGCCATCAAGGATTTGGGGATTTTGAAGTACTTTCTTGGATTGGAAGTTGCCTATTCAAAAAAGGGAATTTTTCTCAATCAACGGAAGTATGTGTTGGATCTTCTAAAAGAAACAGGAAAGTTAGGAGCACAACCATCAGAAACACCAATTGATAGTGGAGTTAAGCTAGATGAAAGTGGTGATTATTTTCGAATATTGGTCAGTTTCAAAGATTAGTTTGCATTTTGGCAAACTAATATATTTGACTGTTACTAAACCTGATATTTCTTTTGCAGTTAGTTTGGTTAGTCGCTTCATGCACGTTCCAAGGATTCAACATATAAATGCAGTTACACAAATTTTGGAATACTTAAAAGGTTCACCTGGAAGAGGTATTTGGATGCGTAAGAACGGGCATAATTTTATTACTGCCTATACGAATGCTGATTATGTGGCACTCTATATGATCATGGAGCTCTCACAAATTTTCTCACATAAAACAAATAAAAAAGAAAAAGAAAATTTATACGAATTGGTTTTATAACTAAATTTTGTATTTTTCTACACTTTTCCCCATTTTCCACTAAACCCAACAAATCTCTACCCACTTTCTCTACTTTCTTAATAAAGTATAAATACAAACATTTCAATAAAAATAAAATCAAAACAACAAATATACTCAAAACACAAATTAATAATCAAATATAACCAAACATAATAATTTATTATATGTACATATAAATAAAAAAATCAATACCAGATAAATTTAATATTATATAAATTTAAAATTTATAGAAAATTTCTCTCGCAATATCTCTAATCCCGGTGCGTAGCATGGGGTCCACGGCTAGTTATAATTTAATTGTCACAACACTAAGCTATGATTAAGTTAGAAAATATTATCTCCTGTATTCACATTTTCGTAATCGATCAGATAAAAGAATAGAACCTTCCTCATCTTCTGAGTCTCTCCCCTCCATCCCTCTCCCGTCTCCTCTTCTTCTTTTTCATATCTGAAGTTTGACATGTGTCTTAGTGTGTCCATGTATCCTTCACTTCTTTTTTTTTTTTTATGAAATATGGCATGTCCATTTTACAGAGAATATTTCAGTACGATATACCTGTATTTCGAAAATACTGGACATTTTTCGGTGTTTGCTTTTATAGTATATCTTTTATGACTTAAAAATCCGTATTCCCTTGTGTTATATACTATGTAGTCATATAAACTGTTGCCATATTATTGTTACAACAAATTTCAGTGATCTGCTGGATGCGGTGTTCTTGAACGAGAAAAGCATCTCTGATCATCAAAATAAGTTTAAAATCATCCTTTAAATATATCTGGTTGGTTTTTCCAATTGAACTTGTTTAAACAAAAGTGGGGTTTTCACCTTTTCACGACGTTTACATACACATACATGTAGTGTAGTGTTTAAATCTGACTGATGTATCACCATGATTTCTATGTGTTACACAACCAATTGTAGACCAAGTTGCAAGTACGTAACCAGCTCAACTATCGAGGTTTGTGTGCAATCAGTTTTGGCAGATAAATAATGGGAAAGGTAAGTAGCTTTAATTTTATAAAATACCATTATCTGTATGTAAAACTAAGCGTGACATTGTAACATTCCTGCCCATAAACATCAATATTGTTCCCACTTTAATGACTACAGAGATCTCGCAGTGTGTGGTTTCGTTCACATCAGAACTTTCCAGGAGGTCTTTTCCATATTGGTATTGATTCCGCCCAAACAAGCTTAGCTCCAGAGATCTTATGGGATCTGGTTTCAAGTGCATATCCTGAAAGGGACTCAATATCAATATGGGATCCGACTTCCAAGTCAAGGTAGCCCTGACCAATGGAAGGAATAAAAGGCTGAATTGGAAGCTTTTGGATATGGAAGCTTATAAGTTGCTAATTTCGAAGAAATCTGCCTTCATCAACAAAGTCTCACCAGGAAATTTAGTTGGGGACTGAGATCACTGTAATCTTTGATTTTGTATTAGCCGATGTGCTCCATTTTCCTTGTAATGAGATTTTTCTTGTTTCACCTTTTTCATCTATTATGTTGATTTTTTTATTTCTGTCTTCCAGGGCAGGACTATTCCAGATGAGTATCTTTACGGCGAGCTCTACGGCAATATTTGGAGTATTATTAGCTTGTGTAGTAGTACTAATACTGTAGTAGTGGTGGTGTAGAACTTTTTTCCTTTCGTTGTAAAAACTGAAAGCAAACAGAAACTGGTTGCGCTGATTAGTCCTAGTACATTGCTGCACTCTATTGTTGATCTTTGAGCAAATTTATATTCCTGCACTCTATTGTTGATCTTTGAGCAAATTTATATTCGGTTGTCAGGAGCAACTAAATTAATGTCCTAGATAGACTCTTTGTGACATTAATTTCTGATTAAATCTACGCTGTTAAATTTGTGGAATTCAAATGAGCAAAATGATCTGTTTTTTTTTCCCTAGCAATTATACCATTAGTAGATCAACATTTAACAGAAAAAAGCAGAAGAAGAATCTGCAACGCCAATGTTTGATGCAATTATAATCACTTGCAACTCTCCAACTGTTGATACTAAATCTGCAACACTAGCAGTCTCATCAAAGGGAACATGTGCAGCGTGAGCTACAACTTGTCTTTACAGAGCGAAGGATATAACCATATAAGTACCACAGCCACAAGCATATAGGTAGATAATTGGTAATTGCATTAATATTATGATGCCTAATTCTTCCCCGAGTACATTGTCACCAGTTTATACTCTGAATTCTCAGGCGCACACACCTCTCCTAAACCCACCTCTGCTATTCGAAATCATAATAGTCCAGATCAATCAAGTAATTCTTTAGCAATACCAGTTACCAACACGACACGTCAACCCTGTGGTCTACTAAAACCAAAAACAAGTAACACAGTGGGAGAAAAATAAAAAACTGAACATAATATTAAGTGTGTAATTGCTTGCATTGCACTGACAGTAAAAAAACCGGTCTATTGCTTGGTAGTGCATTGTATACCCTGTGAACATAATACTATAATAACAAAGAAAACCGAAGATCATTTAGAACCTGTTGGACTATATGCAGTGATTAATTAAATCCTAACAACGCCAACAACCCGCAACCTAGATATTCGTGAGAATACCTCCTTTGCAATACAGGATCCGTTTTGTCAATGAAGTCAAAGATTACCAAACAATAAACAATAGTATAAGAAGAACAAAACAATAAAGAACAATAACACCAAGATAATACGTGGTTCGGCAATGCCTACCTCCACGGGGAACAATGAGAAGATTTCACTATAAGAAAAGAAACACCGATTACAATAATCTCCCTAGTATCTTTCTCTAGATCTTAATCTCTCACCTTAAACCCAATACACCCTTGGCTCCCAAAGTTCTCTCTCCTTCTTCTCTCTTGTCTTCTCTTGTTTTCTTATCTTCCAAATACCAAGTTACTTGGGTATTTATAGCCCATGGATAGAAATCAAATCCATATAGAATTACTAATTCAAACTAGAGATAAATAGGAAACCGAGTCCAAATAAAACTCCTGCACATATATGGTTTCCTTAACCAATATAGGAAACTGATCCTATGGATCACACCTCTTATAAGGTATGATCCTGTGCACCCAACTATGGCGAGCCAATATACAACAGAACCCACATGTATATGTAAGTTAGCCCTGTAACAAAACAACTGGCACTTTAACTACATATAACAAAAACAACTAATTACTAAAACAGGTTAATTCAACAAGAGCACAGTATCAATAGACTTAATAAACACACAAAGATCACCTTTGAATAACACATGACAAAAAGACCTGCTAAAACCATGGTTATGGTGTTGATCATGTCCTTCTCAAAACACTCCACAAAATATCAATAGACCTACTAAACACAGAACATTGGTTCATAGTTCAAAGATGACCTTTGAATCACGACAAAAAAGACCTACTAAAACCATGGTTATGGTGTTGATCATGTCTTTCACGAAAACACTCCACAAAATATAAACTACCTAAACCTACTATCAAAATCCACAGTCAATATTCACTTTTGCACCGCATTCGCCATCCTTTGCATCTTTACTCATCATCCTCTGCCAATACCTGCAGTCATTACACTACATATTATCAAAACAACGAATGAATGCACAAAACACCATGGAGGTGCACCAATTTCTGATGGTCTTTCAAACAAACAACCGCAAAAAAAAAAAAAAAAAAAAGAATAAAAAAAGTGTGCTAAACTGAATGTCATTGATATTTAAACTAGCAATAACAAATGCAAATAAGAAGCCATGTAGGCTGCGTCTTATCTTCACCTCATCATGTTGTCGGGCTTTAACAATGTACATACAGAAACCAGTCTCCATTTTTCCCTATATACTTTTCTGGTTATATGTTTGGTTTTGAGACGAAGAGAAGAAGAAACCTTAATTATGTGCCAGTGCCTCTGTTATTCAATTTTTAGCTAGAATGATGGTCAACAGGGTATTGCACTATTGCTTTGCTAGAACCGTACTTGTCAGCCTACAAGTGGCTTTTTGTTTCAGGATGACATGGACGTTCAGGAAAGGTGTTTTTGGTTTGAACAATCTTCTTCAACCTTGTTTCAATTGTAAACAGAATATTTTGTTTTTCTGCTTCTATTTATGGGACATCTCAACCTAGTGTCTTTTCTACTTTTTATTCGTCTCTTCAAACTGAGCCTAATAAACTACACTCATTAAGCGTGAAAATGCACATTTGTGTTTATCCATTTCATATACACAGTTAGGAATTGTAGCTTCGACTAACCAACCGCTAAAAATTTGAAAGCAAGTCTATTTACTGTATAGACCATTTAGTTTGAAGCCAATCAATCGGGTGGTAAGAGGGTGGCAATCAGGTATCACATATGAAGTGACGGCATGCATGAAACCAACATTCAACATATGCTCATAGCAAGCAATCAAATTTCGGTAACTAACAACACTTCCCACTTATCAAGTAATCCACAGCCTTCAACAATAAACTCATGCTACACTCCCCATTTGATAAGTTCTAGTTTTGGTAATCCCACATACGTTGTCATTTACGTCATTGTGTTGCATATATACCTCACAGAAATAGACTATTACAAACTCATCTTGATGATTTATTTTAAGTTAGTGTGGAGTTGTGGTCTTAAGTGACAAGGTTTAAGTCTAAATGTTCGGTGAACTCACTGAAGCACTATTGTCTTGGTTAAGGTTGAAGGTTATGGGAAATCTATGGAAGGTTCATTCACGAGGACTTTAGTGGGCAGTATATATTCAGGAAAAGGCAGCAACACATACAAAGTTATAGAAATTTGTGAAGAAGTCAGTTTGAAGACCTCAGTTTGTAAAATGCATTCATGTAAATGGTGTTTACCTTTTCGTTTTGGTTGTAATGTCCTATGAGGGTTTGTCCTCTTTGGAAACTAACCTGATCCATTTTGGTTTTTGAATCTTTATGTGACCAATTCCCTCGACACCAAAATGCATACTAACAAGGCTTGTATTCTTTTAGTAAAAAATTGATAAACTTTCAACCTTGATAAAAAAAATATATATACATCCCGAATCTTGTTACAGTTATGGGAATAAAAAAGGAAATACCATACAGAACATTTAAGGTCTACACATGGAACATTTAAGGTTGAATTCCTAATTTTGAATGAAGCCAAGCTAGATTATACAATACCATACAGAACATTTAAGGTCTACACATGGAACTAAACAGACCGTTGATTTTCAAGGTCCCAACTTCAACAATAATGCAAAAACAATTTAGAAAAGTATACAAAACGGCTTATAACAGTTCACCAAAAACAATTTCCAATATACAAAAAGCAACATCATAGAATCTAGAAATGAAATAATTTATCCACGAAACATACATTGTAATGATACCACATGTTTCCAAACAGCGCATTTCACTTTCAATACAATTATAAAAGGTTTCTACTCTAACTAAATACTGTACAGCGCAAAATTAGAGCTAGATTTTGCAGGAAACCCATATAAACTGGAAACCATCAAATTGTATGCCATATGAAATTTAGGAGAGTAACAGAAATAAAATGATTGTAAAGAAAATCAGTTACCCCATATTTCTATTTCTTGAGAAAATCCAACTTCAGGTGTGTTGTCTCTTTAATCAATTCTAAACGTCGCAAGTAGATTTCCATCTCATCAATAATCAACTCCTTTGCTTTTAGATTTAAACTCACAGCATTATCTCTTCCAATACACTCTTCCCACTGTTTGTTGCGAACCAAACCAGGTGGTAGAGTAGCATTATTCCCCTTCCAAAACTGTTCCAAATAAAAAAACTCTGTAACGTCAAGACTAACATTTGGATGTTTTGATTCCTTTACCTTGAAATCACCCCAAAAATTTTCAGAGAGTTGGTACAAATGTTTTTCATGGAGTGATTTGCCATGAAATGGATCTTTAACACCAGACCTAACCCTTTCTACAACTGAAAAATACTTGTCTTTTAACTTCCTAAACTTACCCATTACTTGTTTCATTGTAAACTAAATAGACAAAGATTTTTCTATGGATTTATGAAGGGTTTCAAACTTGGGGGTTGAATCAATGAAAACACTGTTAGTTTTTGTCTTAAATTCTATCATACCGTTTAATAAAACCAACTCATCAGCATCACTCCACAATTTCTCAAATGGATTCTTTGAAGAAGAACCAGTAATGGGTTTAGGTTGAGCAGCATTTTTCTCAACTTGATTCATAATATTTTTTGGTTTCTTGTAAGAAACCATTATTCTTCTTTCATTATCATCATCAACACTTTTCAATGGTCTTTTCATTGATATGTTTTCAGTCTTCTTCTTCTTCTCTACTTGTTCATTCTTTTGACTAATTTGTTGTTGTTCTTCTTCATGACTACTTTGAACGGTATCTTCATCATCTTCATATGATGAAGTTGATTGACTAGTACTAGCAGTTGTTGGAGAAGCCATTGAAAAAGGTTTAGGGTTTAGATTTGTTTGGAATGTAATGGTTAGAAGACTAGAAGAGTTGCAGAGTTATATAGATTATAGAAGAAGAGTTATATAGAAAGATTTTATTATTTTCCCTTTCAAAAGAGTTGCAGAGTGTTATATGGAAGAAAGTGAGTTATATGGAAAGAATTTATTCTTTTCCTTTCAAATTTCAAGAGTTGCAGTTGCAGAGCTGTTTGTGTTGGGAATACAAGATGACTAGACTAGACTAGACTAGACTAGAGGATTTGACATTCAATATCATCATAACTCAAAAAGTCAAAAGTGTTATGGGGACGGGGCACTTTGCTTGCTGGGTTTTAACTTTTAAACTCTACTAGACCGTCCCAACCCATAAAATACAAAATTTGGACCAAGGGTGCCCTTTCTAATCGAAGGAACAAGGAAGTGTTACTACGTAGCACGTTCACATATTTTTCAAGAACAACTGCACTTAAGTACTTAACCCTCCCCCAAATTTTAAATTCTAGGGTTACGTGTTTGCAAAAACTTCCAATAAAATGACGAAAGCTTGCAATCGTTATGTTTGATAACATTGATAAGTTTGGAGTTAGGTTTTGGGCATTCAGGTTATGGTTATGTTAATAACTGCTCTGGATTTCTTGACATAATAGCTTGCTATACTGTTCCGTCACGTGTATGAATCTGCACATATATAATCTGCACTTTCTAGCTGGTATGGTAGTCCTTTGGTTAATATATGGTCATGTTGTAAACCTTAATTAAGGTGATGTCGTTTAGGTTGTTCTTAGTTGCTCATAACAATTTAATTTGCTCTCACACTTTATTCTTGAATGGTTGGTGTCTTTTTTTTTTTTCATTTGATGGAAAATTTTTTGCTTTAAATCAATTTTTTGTATGTATAAGATGTAGGCTTTTCATTAAGGTGCTGTTTGTTTTTACCTCTTATAAGAGGTTGGATTTACTAGAGCCTCTATTAAGAGGTGGACCAGTAAAGGGTGATGCTATAAGCACCTCCCGGTTTTCTAACAGCAGACCCCAAAAAACCGGGTTTATATGATATTAAACCGTATATGGTTTTCTAAAGGCAGACCCCATATCTTACTTGCACATTCCGGTTTCTATTTTTAATTTTTTTTTTTAATTACGGCAGAAATATACCAATATCTTTAAAAATATCGGTGGAACAACGCCGAAAATATTCATTCTATTGGTGCTAATCTACCGAAAGTGGTTAGATTCACGGTAGCAATTTGCCGTTATTTATTTATTTTTTATGTACAATCTTACCGAAATTTAATCAAATGACGGTATCCTTTCGTCGTTAAATATTCATTTTGTTGGTAGCAAAATACCGTTTTTAGACTACTTTTAGTAGAGGTTTGCTATTATTTTTAATCACTCAATTTTACAATTATAACCCCTTAAATTAAAAATCCCCAATATCACCTAAAATTGTATGTATTACATTAATCGACTAATTAACCTTTGTAAACCACGAAATTGGAACTTCATATTTTTATGTAAGATGATAAATATTATATTGAACATTTTGAACCGATTAATTTGATAATTAAACCCCTCTAAATAGAAAATCCCAAAATCCTCAATTTCACTTAAAATTGTATTTATTACATTAATTGACTAATTAACCTTTGTAAACCCCCAAATTGAAACTTCATATTTTTATGTAAGATGATAAATATTATATTGAACATTTTGAACCGATCAATTTGATAATTAAACCCTTCTAAATTGAAAATCCCCAAAATCCCCAATTTCTTTTAAGATTCAGTATTTACATTACTCGACTAATTAACCTTTGAAAACCCCGAAATTGAAACTTCATAATTTCTTCTAAATTAATATGTGTTACATTTAACATTTTGAACCGATCAATTTGATAATTAAACCCTTCTAAATTGAAAATCCCCAAAATCCCCAATTTCTTTTAAGATTCAGTATTTACATTAATCGACTAATTAACCTTTGAAAACCTCCAAATTGGACTTCATAATTTCTTCTAAATTAATATGTGTTACATTTAACATTTTGAACCGATCAATTTGATAATTAAACCCTTCTAAATTGAAAATCCCCAAAATCCACAATTTCTTTTAAGATTCAGTATTTACATTAATCGACTAATTAACCTTTGAAAACCCCGAAATTGAAACTTCATAATTTCTTCTAAATTAATATGTGTTACATTTAACATTTTGAACCGATCAATTTGATAATTAAACCCTTCTAAATTGAAAATCCCCAATTTCTCTTAAAATTCAGTATTAATCAACTAATTAACCTTTGAAAACCTCCAAATTGGACTTCATATTTTTAGTTAAGATGATAAATAGTATATTGAACATTTTTATTCACTCAATTTTATAATTATAACCCTTCAAATTAAAAATCCCCAATTTCACATAAAATTGTATGTATTACATTAATTAACTAATTAACCTTCGAAAACCCCAAAATTGGAACTTCATAATTTCACCTAAGATAATATGTGTTATATTAAAAATTTTATTCACTCAATTTTACAATTATAACCCTTCAAATTAAAAATCCTCAATTTCACCTAAAATTGTATGTATTACATTACTTAACTAATTAACCTTCGAAAACCCCAAAATTGGAACTTCATAATTTCACCTAAGATAATATGTGTGATATTAAACATTTTAATCACTTAATTTTATAATTTTAGAAAATAAACAAAAACGACAAAAGACTACCGTAATTAGTTTCAATATTCGGTTGAATACAACCAATAAATATTTTATATAACGGCAGTCGCATACCGAGAAATAGTCCAGAATTGACAGCTGGTTACCGATTCTGTTTTTAATATTAGCAGTCTCGTACCGAGAAATAGTCCAGAATCGGCAGTTGTTTACCGATACTGTTTTAAATCTTGGCATACTTATGCCGTAATGAAAATTTTCTTTTCTTAACATACTTGCAAACTAAAAGTAGAAATATCATAACAAAAAATGTAACAAACAACATATGTATATTTGAAGAAACAAAATTTAAGAGAAACAAAGATGAGATAATCAAAATTTATATTCATTCAATTTGTTTACATTGCGTTGTCAATTCATATACAAAACAAAAATTGATATCAATTATATTGATCACATTGACAATTCACAAACAAAATCCTCTAAAGTTATGTCAAACTCAATCTACGAAAATGGGGTCATCCTCAAATCCCTCGGTTTGTACCAAACTTGGTATTCTAAGTTCTTGAAATGCTTCTATGCGAGTATCAAGTGCAGTTTGCCATCCATCTGCAATTGGGAAATGAAAGTTCGTCCAATAAAGGACCGGTCTAGGAATTGGGCATTCTTGTTGTATGTTAAGGCAAACATAGTGGTTACCATGAATATGACCGCAAGCAAGGACATTCTTCACCTTATCCGTATTCATCTCCGTCCTCATTGGTAAGAATGTAAAATAACTCGGTAGATTGTCACCAAATTTATACCTACTATCACAAACTAGAATTAATCTCGGCATCCTATTATTGTACGCTACTTGGGATTTACCAATTACAACAACCGTCTTATGCTCCTTTCCTATGCCACTTGCCCATGCAATTAACTCTTGACGACTATGGAATGTGTCATTCGTAGTGAATTTTCTTGTCAAATCGATGTTAATCCCTTCGTTTTGTTGTGACCTATCATCATCCATGTTGAATGCGTTGGAAGCATTATACGAGTACTCATTATTTTGAAAAGGATCCTGAACACACCACAAAATAAATTATAAACAACTAATTTCAACTAAATATAGATAACTCGGTAGATTGTCACCAAATTTATACCTACTATCAAAGACAGTGCAACGAAAATATTTAATAAAGTCGGTAAAGATCTACCGAAATAAACTTAAAAATAAGTACAAGACATGACGAATCATTAAGTGAAAGTACAAAAAAGAACATATTTATCATATAGGAGCTATTCAACTAAATACAATTTTGTTGCCAATGATCACCGAAGATTGCAAAATGTTGTCAACAACTTGCCGAAAAAATAAAAATAACTCAGTCCAGTTTAGCCGAAATATTACAGTATATTCAGCAGAATTCCACCGAAACTGTGTAATTTATCGGTAGAATGCAATCGATATAATTAAATAGTTTCGCCAACAACATTCCGAGTTTAAAAATCTATTTTGTTATCTATTTTGTTTAACCACATCTATTTCTTCGATACTTCAATTGATATAATGTTAACAAAATAAATCAAATTTTTATTGAAATTTTTAAACTCTCGGTACATTTCTGCCGAAATAATATGCATATTCGGCAAAATTATACCGAATATATGTTTATTATCGGTAGAACCAGGCCGAATTTCTTTTAATAAATTTGAGAGTATAATGTCGAGTTTTAAAGACCATTTTTGTTCCATTGTAGTTATTTGTATGCTACTTCTTAATAACATTAAAAAAGGCTAAGCTTTTTACCTCAAAGTTGAGTTTTTTTGAGACTTGGGATTTGTTGGGTCTTCTTCTTCTTCTTTAATATTTACTTCTTCTACATAATCCATTTCTTCCTCATCACTCATATCTATAGGAATTGTTGAGTCTTCTTCTTCAAAATGTATTTCTTCTTCAAAATCTATTACTTTTCTAAAATCTATATGTTCATTATCATCCATTTTCACAAACAATTGATTTGGAGGGAAATAAGAAAAAGTGTATAAAGAAAAAGACAAAAAAAAAAATGAAGGGCTATAGAAGGTTACCATCAAGTAACATTTGAGGAGGTGTATTATAAAAAGGCAAATTCTATAGGCAGACCCCATTTTCTAAAAGCAGACCCCATTTTCTAAAAATCGGTTTTTTTAAAAAACCCGGTTTTTTATAGGCAAATTCTATAGGCAGACCCCATTTTCTAAAAGCAGACCCCATTTTGAAAAAACCGGTTTTTTCAAAAAAAATCCAGTTTTTTAAAATATACCTCCCCAAATGTTACCTGTTGGTAACCTTCCATAGCCCTTCATTTTTAATTTTTTTTTTGTCTTTTTCTTTACACACTTTTTCTTATTTCCCTCCAAATCAATTGTTTGGAAAAATGGATGATAATAAACATATAGATTTTAGAAAAGTAATAGATTTTGAAGAAGAAATGCATTTTGAAGAAGAAGACTCAACAATTCCTAGAGATATGAGTGATGGGGAAGAAATTGATTATGTAGAAGAAGTAAATATTGAAGAAGAAGACCCAACAAATCCCAAGTCTCCAAAAAAAACTCAAATTTTTCCAAATTTGAGGTAAAAAGCTTAGCCCTTTTTAATGGTATTGAGAAGTAGCATACAAATAACTACAATGGAACAAAAATGGTCTTTAAAACTCGACATTATACTCTCAAATTTATTAAAAGAAATTCGGCCTGGTTCTACCAATAATAAACATATATTCGGTATCATTCTGCCGAATATGCATATTATTTCGGCAGAAATGTACCGAGAGTTTAAAAATTTCAATAAAAATTTGTTTATTTTGTTAACATTATATTAATTGAAGTATCAAAGAAATAGATGTGGTTAAACAAAATAGATTTTTAAACTCGGAATGTTGTTGGCGAAACTATTTAATTATATCGGTTGTATTCTACCGATACATTACACAGTTTCGGTGGAATTCTGCTGAATATACTGTAATATTTCGGCTAAACTGGACTGAGTTAATTAAATATTTCGGCTAAAAAGATCGGTAACCAGCTGCCGATTCTGTACTATTTCTCGTTATGCGACTGCCGTTATATAAAACGGCAAATTGCTACCGTGAATCTAACCACTTTCGGTAGATTAACACCAATAGAATAAATATTTTCGGCGTTGTTCCACCGATATTTTTAAAGATATTGGTATATTTCTGCCGTAACAAAAAAAAAAAAAAATTAAAAATAGAAACCGGAACGTGCAAGTAAGATATGGGGTCTGCTTTTAGAAACCATATACGGTTTAATATCATATAAACCCGGTTTTTTGGGGTCTGCTGTTAGAAAACCGGGAGGTGCTTATAGCATCACCCTTTTTATAATACACCTCCTCAAATGTTACTTGATGGTAACCTTCTATAGCCCTTCATTTTTTTTTGTCTTTTTCTTTATACACTTTTTCTTATTTCCCTCCAAATCAATTGTTTGTGAAAATGGATGATAATGAACATATAGATTTTAGAAAAGTAATAGATTTTGAAGAAGAAATGCATTTTGAAGAAGAAGACTCAACAATTCCTAGAGATATGAGTGATGAGGAAGAAATGGATTATGTAGAAGAAGTAAATATTAAAGAAGAAGAAGAAGACCCAACAAATCCCAAGTCTCAAAAAAACTCAACTTTGAGGTAAAAAGCTTAGCCTTTTTTAATGTTATTAAGAAGTAGCATACAAATAACTACAATGGAACAAAAATGGTCTTTAAAACTCGACATTATACTCTCAAATTTATTAAAAGAAATTCGGCCTGGTTCTACCGATAATAAACATATATTCGGTATAATTCTGCCGAATATGCATATTATTTCGGCAGAAATGTACCGAGAGTTTAAAAATTTCAATAAAAATTTGATTTATTTTGTTAACATTATATCAATTGAAGTATCAAAGAAATAGATGTGGTTAAACAAAATAGATAACAAAATAGATTTTTAAACTCGGAATGTTGTTGGCGAAACTATTTAATTATATCGATTGCATTCTACCGATAAATTACACAGTTTCGGTGGAATTCTGCTGAATATACTGTAATATTTCGGCTAAACTGGACTGAGTTATTTTTATTTTTTCGGCAAGTTGTTGCCAACATTTTGCAATCTTCGGTGATCATTGGCAACAAAATTGTATTCAGTTGAATAGCTCCTATATGATAAATATGTTCTTTTTTGTACTTTCACTTAATGATTCGTCATGTCTTGTACTTATTTTTAAGTTTATTTCGGTAGATCTTTACCGACTTTATTAAATATTTTCGTTGCACTGTCTTTGATAGTAGGTATAAATTTGGTGACAATCTACTGAGTTATCTATATTTAGTTGAAATTAGTTGTTTATAATTTATTTTGTGGTGTGTTCAGGATCCTTTTCAAAATAATGAGTACTCGTATAATGCTTCCAACGCATTCAACATGGATGATGATAGGTCACAACAAAACGAAGGGATTAACATCGATTTGACAAGAAAATTCACTACGAATGACACATTCCATAGTCGTCAAGAGTTAATTGCATGGGCAAGTGGCATAGGAAAGGAGCATAAGACGGTTGTTGTAATTGGTAAATCCCAAGTAGCGTACAATAATAGGATGCCGAGATTAATTCTAGTTTGTGATAGTAGGTATAAATTTGGTGACAATCTACCGAGTTATTTTACATTCTTACCAATGAGGACGGAGATGAATACGGATAAGGTGAAGAATGTCCTTGCTTGCGGTCATATTCATGGTAACCATTATGTTTGCTTTAACATACAACAAGAATGCCCAATTCCTAGATCGGTCCTTTATTGGACGAACTTTCATTTCCCAATTGCAGATGGATGGCAAACTGCACTTGATACTCGCATAGAAGCATTTCAAGAACTTAGAATACCAAGTTTGGTACAAACCGAGGGATTTGAGGATGACCCCATTTTCGTAGATTGAGTTTGACATAACTTTAGAGGATTTTGTTTGTGAATTGTCAATGTGATCAATATAATTGATATCAATTTTTGTTTTGTATATGAATTGACAACGCAATGTAAACAAATTGAATGAATATAAATTTTGATTATCTCATCTTTGTTTCTCTTAAATTTTGTTTCTTCAAATATACATATGTTGTTTGTTACATTTTTTGTTATGATATTTCTACTTTTAGTTTGCAAGTATGTTAAGAAAAGAAAATTTTCATTACGGCATAAGTATGCCAAGATTTAAAACAGTATCGGTAAACAACTGCCGATTCTGGACTATTTCTCGGTACGAGACTGCTAATATTAAAAATAGAATCGGTAACCAGCTGTCGATTCTGGACTATTTCTCGGTATGCGACTGCCGTTATATAAAATATTTATTGGTGGTATTCAACCGAATATTGAAACTAATTACGGTAGTCTTTTATCGTTTTTGTTTATTTTCTAAAATTATAAAATTAAGTGATTAAAATGTTTAATATCACACATATTATCTTAGGTGAAATTATGAAGTTCCAATTTTGGGGTTTTCGAAGGTTAATTAGTTAAGTAATGTAATACATACAATTTTAGGAGAAATTGGGGATTTTTAATTTGAAGGGTTATAATTGTAAAATTGAGTGAATAAAAATGTTTAATATAACACATATTATCTTAGGTGAAATTATGAAGTTCCAATTTTGGGGTTTTCGAAGGTTAATTAGTTAATTAATGTAATACATACAATTTTATGTGAAATTGGGGATTTTTAATTTGAAGGGTTATAATTATAAAATTGAGTGAATAAAAATGTTCAATATACTATTTATCATCTTACCTAAAAATATGAAGTCCAATTTGGAGGTTTTCGAAGGTTAATTAGTTGATTAATACTGAATTTTAAGAGAAATTGGGGATTTTGGGGATTTTCAATTTAGAAGGGTTTAATTATCAAATTGATCGGTTCAAAATGTTAAATGTAACACATATTAATTTAGAAGAAATTATGAAGTTTCAATTTGAGGGTTTTCAAAGGTTAATTAGTCGATTAATGTAAATACTGAATCTTAAAAGAAATTGTGGATTTTGGGGATTTTCAATTTAGAAGGGTTTAATTATCAAATTGATCGGTTCAAAATGTTAAATGTAACACATATTAATTTAGAAGAAATTATGAAGTCCAATTTGGAGGTTTTCAAAGGTTAATTAGTCGATTAATGTAAATACTGAATCTTAAAAGAAATTGGGGATTTTGGGGATTTTCAATTTAGAAGGATTTAATTATCAAATTGATCGGTTCAAAATGTTAAATGTAACACATATTAATTTAGAAGAAATTATGAAGTTTCAATTTCGGGGTTTTCAAAGGTTAATTAGTCGATTAATGTAAATACTGAATCTTAAAAGAAATTGGGGATTTTGGGGATTTTCAATTTAGAAGGGTTTAATTATCAAATTGATCGGTTCAAAATGTTCAATATAATATTTATCATCTTACATAAAAATATGAAGTTTCAATTTGGGGGTTTACAAAGGTTAATTAGTCAATTAATGTAATAAATACAATTTTAAGTTAAATTGAGGATTTTGGGATTTTCTATTTAGAGGGGTTTAATTATCAAATTAATCGGTTCAAAATGTTCAATATAATATTTATCATCTTACATAAAAATATGAAGTTCCAATTTCGGGGTTTACAAAGGTTAATTAGTCGATTAATGTAATACATACAATTTTAGGTGATATTGGGGATTTTTAATTTAAGGGGTTATAATTGTAAAATTGAGTGATTAAAAATAATAGCAAACCTCTACTAAAAGTAGTCTAAAAACGGTATTTTGCTACCAACAAAATGAATATTTAACGACGAAAGGATACCGTCATTTGATTAAATTTCGGTAAGATTGTACATAAAAAATAAATAAATAACGGCAAATTGCTACCGTGAATCTAACCACTTTCGGTAGATTAGCACCAATAGAATGAATATTTTCGGCGTTGTTCCACCGATATTTTTAAAGATATTGGTATATTTCTGCCGTAATTAAAAAAAAAAATTAAAAATAGAAACCGGAATGTGCAAGTAAGATATGGGGTCTGCCTTTAGAAAACCATATACGGTTTAATATCATATAAACCCGGTTTTTTGGGGTCTGCTGTTAGAAAACCGGGAGGTGCTTATAGCATCACCCTATAAAAAACCGGGTTTTTTAAAAAAACCGATTTTTTTAAAATGGGGTCTGCCTATAGAATTTGCCACCAGTAAAATGAGGTGTTTGTTTTTCACCTCTTATAAGAGGTTACTAGAGGTTTGCCTCTTATAAGAGGCTGATTTTTGGTAGTGGCAATGACCTTGCTATTAGCCTCTTATAAGAGGTAGACATTTTTAAAATACCTATCCTACCCATGATCTTTATAACTTTTTCCTACCCCTAGTCCTTAAATATAAAATATCTTAAATCTTTTTTTAATCTCTCTCTTTCACATATTTTCCTATCTCTCTTATATTTATGGAATTTTCTTTTTCTTAAGCTAAAAAATTAATTTTCTTTTTCTTAAGCTAAAAAATTAATTTTTTTTAAAATTTTTTTATACATTTATGAAATTAAAAAAATATGTTTTAGAAGAGGATATAATTGTAAAGTTTACCTCTTATAAGAGGTTTTAAAAACAAACACCTTACATCTTATAAGCTCTTGCAAGAGGCAAAAACAAACGATTTTCATGTACCTCTTATAAGAGGCAACCTCTTACAAGACATACCTCTTAAAAGAGGCAACCTCTTACAAGAGGAACCCAAAAAAAACAAACAGCCCCTAATGTGACTTGAGCACCAAAATTGGAAATATATATAATAACTTAATAAAGTTGGTAAATGCCCTTGTTCATATTTCTAGAGTCCTTTAATTTTAGAGAAATATAATGGTGTAAGTGTGGCTTTAATGGTCCAACAGTTGGTTATTGGCAGAATAACAAATGGAAAACAGTTGTTCAGCCAAAGAGATGAGATCTTTCGTGGTGGAAATTTTGTCTGAGTAAGAATAACAAATGGAACACAGTTAGGTTATTAAAGACGAACAAGTATGGGATTTGGTTGTGATATCAAAATCGAACAGGCTATCAAAATATGTGTAAGGAGTACAGAGACACTACTCTTAAGGGCGCAGTTGAGCAGATGTATACGGAGATGGCTTCTCGCCACAGGGTGAGGTTCCCATGCATGCATCCAAATTATCAAGACAACAGCCACTATATATCCCTGCCAAGCTTTGCAAAAGAGAAAGCACATACAAAGCAATTTCACAAAAAGGATATCAAGTTTCCAGAAAGTTAGGCCACCAACAAGGAAGCTCAAAACCACATACAAGGCTTCAAGACAAAACTTGTTCAAATAATAATGATCTGGTGGTGTTTTGCACTTTGGTATATTTATGTTAAACTAGATGTTACAGGAAGCAAATGTAGCTATTTATTAACATGGAAGCAAATGTAGCTATTTATTACAGGAAGCAAATGTAGCTATTTATTACAGGAAGCAAATGTAGCTATTTATTAATTCATGATTTGTTGTGTTATGTATGATGCAAGTATAAAAGGAGAAATCAGTCAGCTTGCTTAGTATTTAGTGACCTAGTGATGCTACTGATCAACAAAGTGCTGCAAAGGGGTATCTTAAATGAAATACCTTGAAAATTTTACTCAACAAAGTGCTGCAAGGAATGTCTTAAATAAAATCCCTTAGAAAATTTATTTGGGATTTAATTGCTATGAGGCTTGAGTTTGCTTAATTACAAAATATCGTCAATGGTTGAATGTGGCTTGAGGTCACATTTGTCACATGTCCTCGATGGTTGAATGTGGTCACAATGAGGTCATTTGTGAAGTAAAACCTCTCTATAGTCATACTCTTGGGACCAAAATGAATTATTGTTACAATTTAATAGAGTTTTATTTTAAAAGATTATCATATAATCTTAATAACGATATAATTTTAAAAAAATAACTAGTCCTTAGGCCCATGCAATGCACAAGCGGATCTGATTGTTTTAGGTTTTTTGGGGGGTTTTGTGTTTCTTTTTGTTTGTAGCTTGTTTATATGTTGTTTAACTCGTTTCAAAAGTTTATGATATGGTATGATTTTATTTAGAATTATTATAAATCTTTAATTAATTATTGAAATTGAATGATTGTTGTATGTATATGGAAATTAAACCCAAACCAGTTAAAGATATCCAGGAAAGTGGGATTCTGCAGCACTTTCAAAGTCTCAATTAGAATTTGGTCTAGCTCGGTTGTTGAAGCTTCATCACTTTTGGGAAATAAACTTTGCACAATTGTCCATTAGCAGTCGGGCGTCTCTTAATTGGCTTGTAACAGTTGACATCTTGAAAATTCAAAATATTAGCAAACTATTATAATGATAAAGATGACTTACTTGTAATGTGACGGAGAGATCCCCTCTGGCCCATGTAGTTAAGCCTTTCCGGAAGGCAACCATATGATCCATGTCTGTATGAAGTTTGCGACCTTCTTTGATATAGTCTCATCTGCAACACATTTACGTGCATTAGATCACAAATTACGGGAAACTTAAATTTCATGAAATTGCAGTAAGTAGGTCTACCATTGAAATTTATTAAGGATTATATCATGATCTTTACTAGAGTCTATTTTCTACTTTTATTTACTTTTTGTCAATGTCTACCAAGTGCATGGAAAGAAAATAAATTACTGTTACTCCATATTCCTGCACAATATACTTTTTGTCAAGTTGAGAATGTACTTGAAAATATAAAAATGACCATCACAAATATGGTTGATGTGTCCACAATGATATCATATTAATATTATTAATGATTTTACTAATAAACTTGCATAACTGCCCATTTAACTTAAATATTGGTGAGTTTTGATTTCTGTGTTGTCGAAAGATCTTCAGCAAGCATCAAATATACATGTCAAATATACATATGGATCAAATATAAACATATAAATAAACGTAGACTTTGAGTAAAGAGGAAGATGGAGAGGTTGTACAAATGTAGTAAATCATCTAGTGATTTCAATGCAAATCTTAGAGATACTTGTAAATTACTATTTCCACCAAATAATTATTTAGCTACTTATTCGAAAAAGATTACAGGTAAACTTATTGAAGTTAAAATTGTTGAATTGAAAGGAATTCGAGTTATAACATTTTATCAATAACGGTCAATTACTGGTATTAGATCTACGTACTGGTGATAATTTGGTCTACTGCTTATAAAGAATTCGAGTTAGGGTTACTTATGAAAGTAGTTGTATTTAAGATGTGAAATTACATATTGGCCCATTTTTATTTACTTTGCGTAGTTACAAAAATACCCAAAATTGAATGAAGAATTCGAGTTAGGGCATTTTATCAATGGTGGTCAATTACTGGTAGATATAGTTGTGATAATTTAGTTTACTGCCTATAAAGAATTCAAGTTAGGGTTACTTATGAAAGTGGTTGTATTTATGATGTGAAATTACATATTGACCCATTTTTTTTTATTTTGTGTAGTTACAAAAATACCCAATTGGATGAATTTCTCTCTCAATGGTTATTTGAAAGGCTTGTCAACTGGTTCAAGACAAGGACAAATTAAAGGGAAGGCTGGATATGGAACACATGATATACAAACATGTAGACAACTTTTGGACTTAGGTAAGAACCCATTTCTCGTTCTTAGATTTCAGTTTTATGATAGCTAGCTAATAGTACCCACTTAATGATAAAAACTTAGCACTTGTTTGGAATCGGGATTTATATCGGCAACCTTAGTAATATGTTGGAAGAAAATAGGTGTATGGGACTGATTCCGACTAAATTATAAGTACACAATCTGGTTTGAATTCACTTGGTGCTTGGTGGTGACTTAGGGCTAAGAGTGGATAGTAGGTAGTATGGACCAGATGAGTTTTTGTTTTAGGGCTGATTCATTGGCCGGTTAATATTGGGATGAGGCAGTAAGAAATGATTGTAATTGGGACCAAATTATAGGTTATGAGATGAAAGCAATGGGTTAAAGAATTTGCCTTCTCCATTATACTGTAACCGCTGATCATTGTTGATGTAGTTAAAAACAAATATAAACCCAAATAGGCTACGCGTCATCGATTATATAAGTAGCTTGTAACATTAATTCACTTTGTGGAATCATATATTTATTTTATATTATTACTGCTTGCATTTTTAGGAGCTCGTATAATTTTTGTACTTGAGGTTTTGGAGGCAATAAATAGAGGAGCGAGCAAGAGGTAGGGACTTACATTTCTTTTATACTGTCTTTTCATGTGTCATATTTTAAATGTTGCAAATTAACTGATATATTACTGATGATAAAAAATGCATGGTTTTGTTTGGTATATATAGATTACTCGTGGTTTATCGATTATAGCTTCAATTAAAGTGATTAGTTACAGATATCATGTGTTTTTCTGGGTTTATTAAACAGTATATGTATATCAAAAAAGTTTTATAAACGGAAAAACTATTGAAGGTTTTATTGCATATCTTTTCCAGGATGCGAAAAAGAGATGGATTTTGTATGTGGGATGTGGGATCCCAGTTATATGTTGGTATGGTGTGAGGTTCCTGAATTGGGAATGATCTGTGTACTTACACGAACATATTATTACAGATCGAATTATAATCCCTTTGGCTTTGGCCCGGTTAGGGTTGATCTGGTGTTGTATTTTGTATTGCAAGAAGAAATTATTCCATTATCATTATCGATTTTAGTGCTTCTTTTCGTGGAACGGGTTCTAGATTAGAACGATTGTCCAGCTTCATCATGTTAGCCCCCCAAAAAGAAAGATATACATGAAAATATACTGTTAATTATGTAAATTAATAGTTTATTAATTAATCGATGAATTAATATCTTGTT
Source organism: Aquilegia kansuensis (assembly GCA_020826895.1). Taxonomy (NCBI): domain Eukaryota; kingdom Viridiplantae; phylum Streptophyta; class Magnoliopsida; order Ranunculales; family Ranunculaceae; genus Aquilegia; species Aquilegia kansuensis. The sequence continues at coordinate 22,330,210 of CM037007.1, forward strand.
TAATTAATAATTTTTTCCAGTCCCAAGGCTATTAATTTATCGAAGTTTTACTGTATTTCTTAGGGGTACGGGGCTGGACTTGATTATACTTGGGATTGGGTATACTTTTATTTTTTTTACTGGGCTTAATTAAGCTTGTGATTTGGTTCAGCTGGGTACGAGCTGGACTTGATTATACTTGGGATTGGGTATACTTTTAATTTTTTTTATTGGGCTTAATTATGCTCATGATTTGGTCTAATTGGGCTTGATTATATCTGTGATGGTGGTCCACTTTTGCGTAATTACAAATATACCCAAACTTAATCAAAATTCTCTTCAATTAGGCTATCAATTTCAATCTAATTGATAGCCTAATTGAAGAGATATTTTCTTAGGGGTATTTTCTGGTTTAATAGAGTATAATAGATAATAGATATACCTTCAAAATACTAACTTTGAAGGCATATACTAACTTTGCGTTCAGAAGTGTTAAAAAATGACAAATCATATTAAAAGCCTAAAATTTTATATTTTCTTTAAATTTTTTTTTTCAATATGTAATATATTTTTTGTTAATATAGACTTAATAACTATCTAGAGACAATTTTCTTCTAGATGGGACCTAAAAAAAATTTATAACTTATTACAATATGAATACTATTCCTATTTATAACTAGCCCAAGTTGGGACTGAAATTTTTTATGATTATATAGAGGTTATTCCTATATAGAGTATCACTATATAGGTTTTACTATAAATGGGCATTAATCAATATATTGTAAAAACCCTAGATCCCCAATTTGGAAAAAACTGATTTGTGTTTGCGAAAAAATATCTAAGTACTGGTTTTGTTTAGATGGCACGTGTATCTCACGTACAGGGACACGTGTTAGAACAGTGTATTTTGCATGTACTAATAATTTCAAAAAAAAAAAATTGTTTTGAATAAAATATATAATCAATGAATGTAATATTATTAGGTGGTCTCATAAACACAACTGTTAGATGTCTAAAGAGACAACTATAACTATTAGATATATATTAAATTTTATAATCGATGTAATAATCTATGCTGTCAGGGGCATCGCCTGAGCGCCGCCTAGGCGCTATTTCTAGAAGAGGCCGCTCCGCTGGGCAAAAACAACGCCTAAAACGCCTTGGGCCGCCTGGGCGGCGCTCAGGTCGAGCGCTCTGCTCAGAGCGGCCCATACAAACGCGTTCAGGGCGGCCCAAACCTAACAAAAGCCCATATAAAAGTTAAACTTAAAAAAAAAAAAATCTCACGTTCTCTCTCTGCCTCTCTGGTTTCATCTCTCTGCCCCATTCATCTCTGCTGCTACTTCTTTCATTTCTCAAGTTTTAGTTTCTAATCTTCTAAGTTTTTTGTAATCTTATTTTAATCTTTCTAAATCTAATCAAATTCAAATCTTTTTTTTTTTTTTTTTTTTAATTTAACTTCAATTGAAGTGTTAAGTGTTAACTGCTCGCAATTGAATATATCAAGAACTGTACTGTATTACTGTTAACTGTTCATAATTTGAATATATTCAGAAATTTACTGTACAGGAAATATTATTAAGGGGTCTGATCGGAGCGCCGCCTGAGCGGTGGAGGCGGTTCCCAGAAATCTCAGCGTCTGGCGCTCCGCTCCGCCCTTGACAGCATAGGTAATAATAGCCCTTAGATATAAAAATTAAATCGTAACTGTTAGTTTGAGACAATCGTAGTGGTAGGATCAACCCCATTAAACATCATTTTATGTAACCCCTACATTTAATAAAATTGTATGAATTTATTATCTAATTTATTTACCTAATTAACTTAACTTTATTAATTTTCTAATTGTATAATGGTTTTAGTGAGAATATTTTAAAAAAAAAATGTAACCCAACAAAAATTTAATTATTTCAATGACAATTAATTCAAAGAACTGTAACCCCAAAAAGGTTTCCCCAAAAAATTATAATACAGAAATATAAGCCCAAAGATAAATATAATATCTTCCATACATTAAGATAAACTATAAGTTCAGTGACAATTAAATCAAACAAATGTAACCCCAAATATAATTGATAATTATAACCTCTCCTTAATTTGGATTGTGTATAAATCAATTTTCTACCACTCTCTTTGGCCACCTGAAACTCTCCTCATCTCTGCAAATCCTATTTCAATGGGTAAATCTATATCCTCAATCTATTTTCTTATTTTGTCCTATTATATTGTGTGTTTGATGTGTTCATTTCATTTGATGATTGTGTTTAAATGGGCAAACTTCAAGTGGGGATATGTAAAGAGAAAGTGGATCATACGTTGACATCAAGTATAGGTAGTATCTTCCCTCAAAAATTGTTATCTTTTTTTCTAAGCGTAAATGCGTAATCGTTTAATGCTTCACTTAGATATGATTAATTCTAATTTCATCCATCATATAATTTTGTTTTGTGTGGATGAATTTTCAGAGTTCCACAATCCACATCACTAAGCTACTATAGGAGCTTTACGTGGTTATATCAAGTGATGATTAAATTAGTTAAATGATTTGCAGGATAAAGTACCACAACCAACATCATAATGTGTTTTAAGGCTGATGCACACCTTTTTACTTACCTTATATGTTCAGGTATATTTCAGCATCCTAATTCAGTTATGTTGGTTTCGGTCTTTAATATGGGTTTTACCCCATTTAATATGATATGACATGGCCCCTTTCCTACTCCTTTCCTACTTAATGCAAGAGTGAACATAACCAAAGAATATATGAATGCTTCTCAACATTGTCATGACAAACGTCTAACACCTCTCACAAGAGACATCAACTGGATGCATAAGGGGAACAATGATATTCTCACGTATTCTACAAGTATTGTATGTGTTACCGTTTTCTAAATATTTGAAATTTGAATAGGATAGAAATGGAGATTGATTTATTTATATCATTTATCAACCTTGCTAATATAAGTTCCTCTCTAATCACCAGTTTTCTGTTTATAGTTTATTAAACTAATGAGAAAAATCAAAGGAAATATTAATGTGGATTTCATATTCATGTTTTACGGTCTTAAGAAAATACCTGCTACTGAACTCTCCTTATTTTCTTATTGATAAATTTAAATTAGTAAATCTCTTTGTAGAGTATAACTCCTCCCATCAACAATAACAAAAAAAAAAAAAAAAAAATTGAGTTGACCTTAGTTGGCGTGGCCATCTCGATACTAAATTTGAGCAATTTATTTGGAGCTATTTATATCATGAAGGTTATTAATATGATTGATGTTTATTACTAATCCTTTGTAGTATACTGCTTTCTATGTTTTTGCCTATTTGAGTCCTATGTTGGACCTACCCGATCACACTCTGGCATTGGATCTATGAATATTTATTATTTATTTAGTGAATATTCATTTATAAAAAAATCGGGGTGTGAAAAGTTTACTTGGCTTGACTAATTTTATGATTTTTTATATTCAATTATGATTAACCAATTTTTTCTTGTTAATATTTTTATTTGACCTGATTTCACCGATTTTTGTGTTTTTTTACTTTAGAAAATTAAATAATAAAAACTAGATTTATACTGAAAATAGAATATATATTATAGAAAAGAATTTGAGAAAAGAAAATGGTAGGAAGAGAAGACGAAGAGAGAATAAAAGGGACAAAAAAAGTAATAGGTGAAAAGGTGAAACGACTGTTGTGAAGTGTAAAGTGTTTTTTTGTTGTTGAAAACTTGTCTTAAAGTAAGACCCAAAGTAATTTTGACTTATTTAGTAATTTTGACAATATTGACTTATTTGCATTTACCAATATTGGCCCAATTCGCATATACTAAAGTCCACATGCCCTGACCAATTTTAAGATTTCTACAAAGTCAGACATGAATTGACCGATTTTTACCAAGTCTGACATTAATTGCTAAGTTGATTGGAATTGACAATATTGACTCGATCAATTTGGCAGTTAAAACTTAGCTTCTATATATCAAAATCAAACCCACTAAACTCAGAATACTAACACAAAACACACTTCAAACCTAAAATCGATTGATTCAAAGAACAAATCAAAGAGAAAACTCTAGATTCTCAAAAGCCAAAACACCGCCACTTTGACCAAATTTGACCTAAACTAACCAAATTGTCTTTATTATTATTATTATTTATTATTATTATTATTATTATTATTATTATTATTATTATTGTAAGTGACCATAGTTGAACTCATTCGATTTTTGTGACCATAGACAACATATTTGACTAATTTTGGCTTCGATCGACCAATAAGTATGTTTTGGTAAGGGAAAGACCAATTTTGACCCCAAATAATCGAGTTGACCTTACTTAACATAAAAAATTTAACACTTCAATTTGAAAAAATGGAAAGTTCGTTCGACTTAACTAATTTTATGATTTCTTACATTTGTTTATGATTGACCAACAAGTTGTAATATTCCACTATAATGTTAAGACTTAAGATATTCAAAACTGTTTTCAGATACAATCTTGTTTATTGAACACATTGATGTTAATGCATGTTAATCTGTTGATTCTTTACCGAAAAGTAAGTTTTTGTGATATGTTAAAGTGGCGGTATTTTGCTTTTTGAAAATCTAGAGTTTTCTGTTTGATTTTGTGCTTTGAATCACTCGATTTTAGGTTTGAAGTGTGTTTTGTGTTAGTATTTTGTGAGTTTAGTAGGTTTGAATTGTTAGAAGGTAAGTTTTAAGAAATTAGCACGTTTGGTGGCAGAAATCATTTCTATAAAGAGGCGTTTTGCTTCAGGTAACATTGTTATTTACTTCTATTTTTTTTTTGAGATTTGTACTTTACATGCAGATTGTTGTGGTTTTGGCAAGGGGAGTCACCATTGAAAAAATAAAAACAACTGAAGATGCATATCAATTTTTCCTATTTTCTTTTCAACATTTTTTAACCCTTTAATTTAAATTCTCCACTTTTGACCTCTTCATACTACAAGTATTTGTAAATATATCACAGATTAAATTATTAACCGATTTTAGGGTCAAATTAAATTATATCACAGATTCAATTATTCACAAACTAAAATAATGGAATTTGACCGATTTTATGGTCAAATTAAATTATATCACAGATTCAATTATTCACAAACTAAAAGAATGGTATTTGAAAATATTAAACAACAAAGGTTTCGAAAAGATATGGACAAAAATTAGGGCTTTCTGGTCAGTTCAATTTGGGTTAAAGGAGTACAATTTCTTCACCAATTAAAAAAATTGAGGAGAAATTACAGAACATGAAGTGAATTCAAGTAATACATGTAGTGTGAATAGGTCAAAAGTGGTGAATTTAAAGTACAAAGTTAAAAAATATTGAAACGCATTTAGGAAAAATTGATATGCATCTTCAGTAGTTATTATTATTTCTTTAATGGTGACTCCCCTTGTCAAAACCACAACAATCTACATGCAAAGAACAAATCTCCAAAATAAAGTAAATAACAATGATACTTGAAGCAAAACACCTCTTTATAGAAGTGATTTTAGCCAACAACCCTGCAAATCTCTTAAAACTTAGCTTCTATAAAAATCAAACCCACTAAATCACAAAATACTAACACAAAACACACTTGAAACCTAAAATCGAGTGATTCAAAGCACAAATTAAACAGAAAACTAGATTTTCAAAAAGCAAAACACTGCCACTTTCACAAATCACAAAAACTTACTTTTCGGTAAAGAATCAACCGATTAACAACATGCATTAACATCAAAGTGTTCAATAAACAAGATTCTAACCGAAAACACAGTTTTGAATATCTAAAGTCTTAACATTATATTGAAATCATACAACTTATTGGTCAATCATAAACAAATGTAAAAAATCATAAAATTACTCAAGTCAAACCAACTTTCCACTTTTGTTTTCTAATTTAAGTGTCAAGTTTTCTATGTTAAGTAAGGTCAACTCGTTATTTGAGGTCAAAATAAGTCTTTCCCTTACCAAAACATACTTATTGGTATATCGAAGCCAAAATTAGTAAAATATGTGACAAAAAAGTAATAGTTGAAAAGGTGAAACGACTGATGTGAAATGTGAAGTTTTGTTTTTTTTTGTTGAAAATTTGTCTTAAAGTAAGACCCAAAGTAATGTTGACTTAATCAATATTGAATTGTTTGTCTTTACGAATATTGACCTAAGTAATAAAGTCCACATGCCTTGACAGATCTTAGGAATTCTACCAAGTCAGACATGAATTGACTGATTTTTACCAAGTCTGACATTATAAATTGACCAAGTTGATTGGAGTTGACTTTATTGACTCGATCAATTTGGCACTAATTTTGATAAATTAGAAAAAGTTTAATTTATTGATTTTAAGATTTTTCCCAATAGATTTAGTAATTCTTATTAGTTTGACTTGACTAATATTGACCCAAATATTAAAGTCTGTATGACTTGGTCGATTTTAAATTTTTTTACCATACGTACATTAATTGATCAAGTTAACCAATTTTTATCAAGTTTTATATGAGTTGACCAAATTTTACCAAATCAAGCATTAATCTGCCAAGTTGACTAGAGTTGACCTGACTCGGTCAATTTTATGATTTGTTACATAAACTTATTACTTCTGATTAAATTTTTTTTGAGCTAATATCATCTTGAATTATTAATTTCTATAATTTTTATTATAATTCACCATGGTTGACCTCAATTGATTTTTGTTGACTATGATGGACCAAGACAACCTATTTGACTTTAAATTAACTAACAAGCATGCTTTGAAAAGTGCAGGACGAGATCTGACATAAAATGAGCAAGTTGACTAGTTTTCAGTCAATTTTTACTTAATTTGACTAATTTCCATGATTTTATAATAATTGATTAAAGTATTTTTTCCGGATGCTCGGGTTCAAATACCCAGAGTTGGCTTCATATAATTCAGAAGACATGAGTTTTCTCGAAACCTCTTGCTCATATCTCTTATTGAAGGGGGATATTTGATAATGCATGTCTAGCATATCCCTCGCTAACCCGAGCATTCAAATATTTGTTCTACATTCATTCGTGATGGGACTCCTAATGGGTTGAAGATCATATCAACGGGTGTTAAGCATAATTGATTTCTTTTCACCATGGAAAGGCTTACTGTATTTTTAATCGATCAATAAATACTCTTTAGTAAGGGAATGACCTAATGTGACCTAAACTAACCAAATTATCTTTTTTATTATTATTATTGTAAGTGACCATAGTTGAACTCATTCGATTTTTGTGACCATGGACAACATATTTAACTAATTTTGGCTTCGATCGACCAATAAGTATGTTTTGGTAAGGGAAAGACCAATTTTGACCTCAAATAATCGAGTTGACCTTAATTAACGTAGAAAATTTAACACTTAAATTTGAAAAAAATGGAAAGTTCGTTTGACTTGACTAATTTTATGATTTCTTACATTTGTTTATGATTGACCAAGAAGTTGTAATATTCCACTGTAATGTTAAGACTTAAGATATTCAAAATTGTGTTTTCAGTTACAATCTTATTTATTGAACACTATGATGTTAATGATTGTTGTTAATCTATTGATTCTTTGCCGAAAAGTAAGTTTTTGTGATTTGTTAAAATGGCGGTGTTTTGCCTTTTGAAAATCTATAGTTTGCTGTTTGATTTGTACTTTTGAATCATTCGATTTTAGGTTTGAAGTGTGTTTTGTGTTAGTATTTTGTGAGTTTAGTAAGTTTGATTTTGATAGAAGCTAAGTTTGAAGAGATTTGCACGTTTGTTGGCTGAAATCACATCTATAAAGAGACGTTTTTCTTAAGGTAACATTGTTATTTACTTTTTTTTGTAGATTTGTACTTTGCATGTAGATTGTTGTTGTTTTGGCAAGGGGAGTCACCATTGAAAAACAAAAACAACTGAAGATGCATATCAATTTTTTTCTTTTTTTTTTCAATATTTTTTAACCTTGTAATTTAAATTCCCTTCTTTTGACCTCTTCACACTACAAGTATTTGTAAATATACCACAGATTAAATTATTGTCTGATTTTAGGGTCAAATTAAATTATATCACAGATTCAATTATTCACAAACTAAAGTAATGGTATTTGACCGATTTTAGGGTCAAATTAAATTATATCACAGATTCAATTATTCACAAACTAAAAGAATTGTATTTGTAAATATTAAACAACAATGGTTTCAAAAAATATGGACAAAAATTAGGGCTTTCTGGTCAGTTCAATTTGGGTTAAAGGAGTACAATCTTCACCAATTAAGAAAATCGAGGAGAAATTACAGAAGATGAAGTGAATTCAAGTAATACATGTAGTGTGAATAGGTCAAAAGTGGGGAATTTAAAGTACAAGGTTAAAAAATGTTGAAAAACATTTAGGAAAAATTGATATGCATATTCAGTTGTTGTTTTTATTTCTTTAATGGTGAATACCCTAGTCAAAACCACAACAATCTACATGCAAAGAACAAATCTGCAAAATAAAATAAATAGCAATATTACCTGAAGCAAAAGGCCTCTTTATAGAAGTGATTTCAGCCAACAAACCTGCAAATCTCTTAAAACTTAGCTTCTATCAAAATCAAACCCACTAAATCACAAAATACTTACACAAAACACACTTGAAACCTAAAATCGAGTGATTCAAAGCACAAATCAAATCGAAAACTAGATTTTCAAAAAGCAAAACATCGCCACTTTCACAAATCATAAAATCTTACTTTTTAATAAAGAATCAACAGATTAACAACATGCATTTACATCGGCCGCAAGTCATACAGACTTTAAAATTTGGTCAATTCATATCTAACTTGATAAAAATTGGTCAATTAATGTACGGCCTGGTAAAAATTCTAAAATCGGCCAAGTCATACAGAGTTTAAGATTTGGGTCATATTAGTCAAATCAAACAAATCAAAATTACTAAATCTATTGGAAAAAATCTCAAAATCAGTCGATTCAACGTTTTGTAATTTGTCAAAATTAAGTGCCAAATTGATCGAGTCAATAAGGTCAACTCCAATCAACTTGGTCAATTAATATCAGACTTAGTAAAAATCGGTCAATTCATGTATGACTTGGTAGGAGTCCTAAAATCGGTAAAAGCATGTGGACTTTAGTATTTGGGTCAATATTGGTCAAGGCAAATAACTCAATATTGACTAAGTCAAAATAAGTTAAAATGACTAAATAAGTCAAAACTTACTTTGGGAACGTACGTACCTCCTAACGTACGTACGTTGAAGTGTCCAGGTTAGTTTTCTTGTTCAAGGACGTATGTACCTAGTTAGGGCGTACGTACGTCATTACTTTTTGTGTTTTCGACCCATTAGTCTTCTCTTCCAAACCCTAAGTATAAATAGGTTTTCAAGAGAAGAACAAGTTTGTTCTTTAGCCATCCAATTCCAACTCTTCTCCTGGAGTTTGTTTAGGTTGTTTTGGTGATCAAACTCATTCTTCCTCTTCCCCATTCATCTTCTTCTTCTATATTGATTATTGAGATCGACTTCGAGTCTTCTTTTGTGTTCATCAAGAAGTCGAGTGTCTTGTGCGTACATCAAGGTACTCTGGTGAAGTCAAGGTGTTATAGATAACCAGTAGTGTCAACTCGCAGTGATTGCAGGTAGTTGATAGGTTTGTACATCTCTTTTCATCTAGTGGATTTATTTGTTGTCACGAGGATAACCGTGGATGTTTCCCATATTAGGTTTTACCACGTTAAAAATATTGTGTGTTCATTTACTTTTTGTTGATTAATTTGCTTGATAGATTAAGTAAATTGTGGTAATAACACTGTTTGTGGGGTTTCATCCCCTATGTATTTTTTTTTCATAATTATGTCATTGCTATCTACATAACGAGCTGATGATGATGTATTTATCAACTAGTGATAACCCGTGCCTACCACACGATTATTTTAATTTTGATTTTAAAATTTTCTTTTCAAAAATTATTGAAACGAATATAGATGATATTTTATTTTTCATAATAAAAGTAGGTGATGCAATAGTGGTTTTTTTTTTTTTTTTTTTTTTTTTTTTTGAGTCATAATTGTCATACTAATTTTTTATGCAGTAATAGTCGATGCAATTGTTTTCATAGACATTTTATGTTTAAGATATAAAATAATAATGATTTTATTGGGGTGCTATTCCTTGATATAAATTTTAACATTTTGATAGAATTGTGCAAAAAAATTGTCACGACCCTAATATCCAAAAATTGGCAAAAAGAGAGAATTTACAAAATTTCCCTCAATAAGCCAATAAAAGGACAAAGGATCGGGACAGTAATCTAAATAAACATTTGCACAAGGTAAAATCCATAACCATTAAAGGCAGATACTTCAACACAAATAAATTGAACTCCCAATAATTTTCATATATATTCCAAAAACTCCAAATATCGAATTACACAACTCCAATAATAAAATTCAACAACTTCTACGGAGGTATTGTCTTCCCCAATCAATAATAATCCAATAAATGAAATAAACTTGAGTAATCAACTAACAACGAATCAAAGAACTAAACCTACTGTGAAAGATAACTCCTGTAAATCTCAAACTCCCTCTCGATCAACTGGATCAGCCCGAGCCTCCTGATGTTGCTCCTGATCGTACTCAACTGGCTGCTCTCCTCCACCTACGCTCCATAAGGATACGTACCCAGGTGCAAAACAAGCAACATGGGTCAGAAAATTATGCTGGTATGAGTAGACAAGGGTAGGGAACTCCATTCCCAAAAACAATAAAATAACAGACTCCGCGGTCTTTATACATTTATCTCGTTTACTAAATAATTATTATATATTATAATAATACATTACCTAAGCTGCACCTCCTATTAGGATAGGTCGAGCCCTGCAAGAAATGTTAATTGACCTATCCTCCTGCAAAACTGTGTTAGTACAATAATATATAATTCATGGCATCTCAAGTCTCGACACTATATCTCAATCACTGCAAATCAATCATTACACCCAAACAACACTTCACAACCTATACCCAATCACTAGTACACCTCCCACAGGATGCACTCCACACATTTGCCATACCCACACTGCACCAGTGTGCCTTGACCATGGTTAAGACCCTCTACGCGGAAACCAAAACCCAAGTGGGTGCTCACCTGCAAGCTTTGGCTAGCCTCGACGTATGCCTAACTCATGGCCTCTACTAGCTCTCTTGAGCTTTCTAATGTGGCGCCCAGACCAACCCCGGAGGCTATGAAGGTCTGTAGGGTCAGTTCCGCAGGCTAAGCCATCTAGGAAATACCCAAATATATATTCCAAGTGTCAACCCGCAGGCTAAGCCGTCTAGGGTGATATCTAATCTTTTTTTTGTAATCCTAATTCCACAGGTGCGGCAAATGTACTAATGGTTGGGCGACTATCAAACATCTAAACTATCAATCAATCAAGTAACACTCGACCATAAATTTTACATCAAATTCATTTTTTGTATTCCTTTCGCATTTTCCAAATTAATCAAATACCGTCCATGGTATATAAAGCCATTCCAAGACATTTATCAACTATATCCCAAGGTTCAGAAATAATCCTTTTTTTTTTATAAACTTTTTCTCTGTCGTCATTAAATTCCTTAACATGCATAGCCGTATACTAGAAACTTACACACGCGTCGTGACAAATCCATCTATGCATAAATATTATACTGTATAAATTAAATCTTGAGATCGATACCTCGATACCTAGTGTGCACAATACTAATAAAACTATATAACCACTGCAACCCAAATCTCATTATAATTTCATATATCAAAGATAAAATCAAACCAAGAGAATTTATCCTAAGGAAAAGTCATAAATCGTCACAATTAGTGAAGAGTGAATACTGTGTACAGTAACTTATCATTATCTGATCATTTGTAACTAAAGTTTAAATCACACAAGTGCATAACAACTAAGCTATATGTTCTCTGACCCAAAACATTTTAAGAAGAAGTTGTATATATCCACCTCTATATAAGTTCTTAGTTCTCTGATTCAATCAAACAGATGTAATAATTTTTTTTTTTAAAAGAAACATAAAGTCCACTCACCTGCTACTGTTCTTCTTCTCCCTATTTTCTAAGTTCCAGGCTCTCAATTCTTCTCGCAGCAAGTTTCCGCCCCAGCTGCTGCTTCTAAACTCTGTAACTCCCAAAAAAAAACAATTGGCAACACCAAACACTGCTTCTAAACTCAGCAGCCTCCAGTCAGTCAGCCACTGCAATTTCTTCTTCAATTGGTCGCAGCGCCGCCACTCTCTCTCTTCGCAACTTTTTATCGCAAACCTTTCTCCTTTTTTTTTTATAAAACTATGCAAACAAAACCCTTGATTAAATCTCTATATAGAGAAATTAGTCGGTTGATCTAACAGTTCATGCTTAATCCGATTTCGATCGTGTTGACGTGTTTCCGAACTTCAAGCAACCAGATCTGTTCGTGGGTGTTTTCTCCAAGTTTGGGTTATTTAAACCATAGTCCACTACTTTATAGTAATTATGCTTAAACCCTTGGTCCAGGGACTTATACCCAATTACTTTTAATTCCAAATTAAAATTAGCATAAAACATAAAAGAGGGGGTTTACATTCATACACACCTCAAAAGAAATCTCGGCCTCGAGATTTGGAAGAAAGATCAATCGAACAATTCCGGGTGCTTAGCTTGCACCTTGTCCTTCAGCTCCCATGTGACATCGCTCGGATCGTCACTCCACTGCACTTTTACCAGCTTCACTGTCTTTCGCCTTAGTCGTTTCTCATCTCTATCAATGATAGTAATTGGCCTCACTTTGTAGGTAGCATCTTCATTCATTTCTAACTGCTCTGGATCATAAATATCTAACTGCGCGTAGTCTACTCCTTCATCCTCTTCATCCTTATCATCTCCTTTCCACATTCTCAACATAGAAACATGGAATACATTATGTATCTTCTCCAAGGCAGGTGGCAATGCCAGCCTGTAAGCCAACGGTTCAACTCTGTCAGTGATCTCATACGGTCGCACATATACAAGCGATTTGCAATGGTAATATGGCATTGCAAATTTTATTTGCAACGCCTTTTTACCGTTGCAACTACGGCGTTACAAATAACGTTGCAAATATTTGCAACGGTTTATTAGCGTTGCTAGTTTTGTATTTGCAACGGTTTATTGGCGTTGCTTTTTCCAATAATTGCAACGCCCTATGTGGGTTGCAAATATTTTATTTTGCAACGGTTATTGTCGTTGCATAACTGTTTTGTAATTCATAAATATTTAAAATTGCAACTCCTGTAGCCGTTGCAAATGTTTGTAATAACGGTAACCTGGTACTTTGCAACATGTATTTGCAACGCCTATAAGGCGTTGCAACCTATAAAAAAAAAAAAAAAAAATTGCTATTATCCGTTAATGGTTTCCACATGCACCTGCAATTAGATAGCTTCCATTGCCTTTTCTACAAACCCATACATCAGAACAACTACGGCTATGTTTGGTTTCCCATTCTCTGTTTAAACTCAATGAGACACTACAACAATAGTAGTGCTAAGACCAACTAAAGCAATAGAAAAAGATAGTTTTCCTCTAATTGTTCTAATGCTTTTTATACACAACACTTATAGCCATTCTCACACTAAACACAATCGAGATTCTTATTTCGCTTATCTAAGCATTTGGTGTGAAATATTCAAGTTCATACACCAATTATCACCGTATTAAAGAAAAAAGGTTCAAACCTTGAGAGCATTCTAAATAATCTGGACTCCGATTTTCTGGTCAAAATTTGCAGTTTGTAGCTTGTCCAAGTCCTTTGATGCATAAAGTAAGGCAACACCACCACCTGCAGATGGAAGACTTTTATAAACATGCTTTCGATACCCAAGTAATTTAACAATGAGTGGCATGGTCATCCTATAATAAGTTTACCAGGTACGATTCCATCCTCAACAGCTGCCTTGGTTGCATTCAGAGCATCAGTAACTCTGTCATTTTTCTCCCCTACTTCAGTTTCACTAGCACCTCCAATCTGCAACAAAACACATACCAAACATCCATTATTTTGTAAGTAAATGAAATTGCAGTAATGGTTAGCTATCTCCGGTATTGAACAAAAACATTCTAAATTCAACAACATTAAAGTCAGAGAGATTATATTGTCAATGATTAAAAAAACAGCCACATTTTGTTCAGAATGAGGACCAAACCTTCAACACAGCAACACCTCCAGAAAGCTTAGCGAGTCTCTCTTGCAACTTCTCTTTGTCATAATCAGAAGTGCTTGATTTGATAGCAGACCGTATCTGTACAATGGTTACAGGGCGTTACTGTTATATGTTATCATGCACTTATAAACCCATACTGAATGAATTATCCATTAGCCACAAATATTTTGGAGAAAACTAACACAAACCTATTCACATCTTTCTTCAAGATCTTTCTTGTCACCAGCCCCATCAAGAACCAGTGTCATCCTTGGATATTGTTACCTATAAATTCATGTACATATAACTCAAAAACTAACCCGGAGAGGAAAAATTATCAACACATGAAGAATATAGACGTAGCTATAAAATTCAAGATGTAAGCTCTGGATTTTTGGCACTTACTTTTTTACAGCTACCAAACATATCTAGGTCCACCTTCTCAAGGTTCATGCCAAGTTCTTCAGTTATCAGCTAAAATAAGAAAGTAGATAAGAGTTATTTAGTAAGACATGCACTGGAAATTTAAACAGAAAAGAGCAGAGATCAAAAGGTACCTTTAATCAAGCTAACAAAATCCTAGCAAGTCTTCTCGTATATTGGTCACACACTATGAAGTATCCTTCTCTCTGCACAATATTAAACATTCATAAGTTCACAAGTGTCCATAAAAATACCTTGGAAAGAAAATATCAGCTTCAGATGCACTCGTCTCAAAGGAATGAGAACAATCCAAAGGACGAAATTGGTTTTCCCTTGCAAATCAAAATAATCAAAATTGAACCATATATGCATACCAGATAAGAATTGATGTAATGACCTTAGCAATCAAGTATGGTATACAAATTCAGCACTTAAATAGTTAAAAGAGCAAAACCAACAGACTTGAACACAACATCGACAAGAAATTATATTGATTAGTGATGGGCCTATATTGTATCAGGAAAATAACAAAAAATAAGAAAATTGACCTGCAGACTCGTCAAATTAAGCACCATTGTATGTGCTTTGTATATGCAGTAAAAGAAAACAATCTTGTTTTATTTTACTGCATACTGCAATCATGAATAAAACTACTATTTCATCAAAAAAAAAAATTATATATATATATTTTCTCGACATCTGGAGTACAACATACCGAGTCACAGAAATCTTAACTTTATCCATAACCTTCTCTTCAAACAGTATTATTTCCCTCCAAAAGGTCTCTAGAACAAAGATTTTTAAAAGTTATTTTGATGAGTATTAATCTCCCTTCTTCCTAAACTAATAATTAAGTGACAAATAAATCCAAGGCAAGGATTTTGATCGCATCCTTTACAATGCCAGGTTTAGATGTGGAAATTAGACCGTTGGATCACATGAAAGATCTCCTGAACCCACTCAAATTGTACAAGAAGATCAAGTATGGAGATTATCTTATGGCCTTTGTGACAAAAAATTGGAAGGGACGGCACATACAAAAGTAGTGAAAGTCGAGTTTCAGTGAAAATCTGCACTTTCTACTATCTTCTAAAAGAATCCGAGTCCCACAACACTATTATTATATTTATTGAGTTTGATTGTGTTATACATATCGGGTTTTCTGTGTATGAGCTAGCTACCATGTTTCCACTGATGGAGTAAGTCTTCAGTTTCTGCCTCCCCAGTTCTATACCAAGGGAAGAGTTAGAGGTGTTTCAATCCTTGTGTCACTGTGTTAAAGCTTATGTTAGTTGTATTTAAAACATGCCTTCCCAGTTCAACCAGCATCTTTAGCCAGCCTCTCCCTTGTTCTCCAACCTTAAACACCTCATTCCTTCTGAATGAATTTGTGGAACCTTCTCTCAAACCCCGAACTAGTGTCCTTATTTTTCTTCGTCTTCATATTTTAAAACCTTCATTCCTCTGGATGATCAACTTGTTATATCGAGTACTAAATATCGTTAAATTTTTTTCATCTCTGTGGATTGTAATGATGATGTGTGGTTAGGGGCTGTGATTCCCTCCTCATGGAAGGATCACAATGGAGGGACAACATCAAAGACAAGGAATACAGGGAACAGAGACAGAACCTTACATTATTGTCAAGATAAGTGTAGTTTCCGCCGTTTTTCTTGATCCGTTTGTTTGTTCAGCAAGACGAAATCAACTCCGAGCAATCAGTTATCAGAGTAGCCGATTTGTTTGCTCAGTAAGCATTAAGGAATTCTGAAGTTGGCTAAAGTTCACTAAGATGAATGATAGCCATCAATTGTAACCAGATATGTTAGCTTGTTTTGGTCTTTTGGTTAAATTTTTCTAGACTACAAACAGGGTTGCTCATAGGGTCATAGCCTGGCTCTAGGAGCACCTGGTCTACCAATGAACACGACTCAACATCCATACTTTTGGTTTATGGATGTTTAAGACAAATGGTTGTACTTAGCTGCTGTTATGGAATGTATAGTGAATAAGCTTGCTGTTCTCTATTATTTTGCCATTTTACTACTTTCTAATGTTACATAACTCAATTTCCAGCATAATTTTGGAGCCATAATCAGGGAAAGACTAGATATTCATAAATTAACTAATTTAAAATCCAGAAACTTAACTAATCAACTAGAAATTAAATCAACTCTATCATCATAAAAACACCAAATCATCACATATTTAGTATTTAGTAATCAATTGCTGCTGTTTTTAAATTAATTCTTATATATCACAGAGCTACAATGTTCTATAACTTCAAAAGTAATCTGAATCAACAATTCAGAATCGACTGGACTGTTAAGCAAAACATATGTTAAAAAGATACATACTAAGATAGAATCCAATAAACTGCATTTGCCAAGAAGCATCAGTCTGAGAAAATGTCCATCAGGAAAAATAAATATATCAAGAAAAATGACATCATATGTATGATAGTATATTAGTATGAGCTTCGAAAACCAACCGGCATGACCAACAAGCAATGGATGCATGATTTGTTTATCAATTGTAACAGGTGATAGACATGCCTGCACTACTTAAGGAATCTAATATTGTTTTGGGAGCATTAGATATTGTGTAAAGGACAACTTCTGAAATAAAATCATTCAAAAACACATCATGTCCACAACCAAAAGAAGTGCATTCTATTCACTAATAAAAAAAAAATTCCTATACAGCAGTCAATATCAAATCATATTAATAACGAAAAACTATAGCAAAGATTCAACGGAGAGGACTAAGCAGGAAGGCCTTTTTTTAAGATAGAATTTTGTCCACACCTCACCAACAGAATTATCCGAAAATATACATGATAAATAGATATAGGTGCCCATAAGGTTAGTTATCTTGATTTCACTGCGGTGCTTCCTAATACAACAAGTTGCATTTTCGTGACCTTATTCACAACTACACCATTTCACTTATCCGTCATTTCGAAGAATAAATGCCTTCTCGACTCGACCACTAACTAACTCCCGCAGGATTAAATTGTCCTCGAAGGGATGCCAAGAATATTTGAAACCACTTTGTTGCAACAAAAATATTACTTAGATAACTGTCGTGAATCTATACACAAGGATATATGATTTACCAACATATCAAGGCCACTCTTCAATAAGACTACATGTTAATAGGGAAAGTTCTCTTATATTAGTTACAGTAAAATCAGATTGTGAATCCCATGGCTTCCCTTGTAAACCTCACTACAAATATTGAAAATGTCAGTTAGAAAAAAAATCATATCTCAGTGTTTCAAAACATAATTGATCCCATCAGAGCTCAGTTCACAGAAAACAAGTGCCACTCAGAAACAGTTTTATACTTGAAAGCAGAAGTGGTCAAGGTTTTCTCCTTTTTCTCTCTTTTTTGTTCCCTGTATGAGTTAGTTGATGACCTCATTTACTACAGCAAGTTAACCTCTCTGGACTTCCATATTGAAAATTAACATAGGATGCACAGAATCATGAATCTATAGAAAGGTCAAATAGCAAAAGTGACCAGAATACCAGATATGCAAACAAATATACAAATCTCATCTTTCCCATAATGCTCTGAAGGAAATAAAGGTGGGAAATATCGGCATCATATTGGGAGTAAATCGAAGAAGACAATAAACAGGCGCAAAACAAGTACCTTAAGGGCAACTGATGCAATTTCAATTCCCAAATTGCAAACACACAGCATCG
The DNA here is from genome assembly GCA_020826895.1 of Aquilegia kansuensis. Taxonomy (NCBI): domain Eukaryota; kingdom Viridiplantae; phylum Streptophyta; class Magnoliopsida; order Ranunculales; family Ranunculaceae; genus Aquilegia; species Aquilegia kansuensis. The sequence goes on from CM037007.1 coordinate 22,348,522, forward strand.
AGGAAGTGATTGAAAACGATCGAGTTCTTAGTTGCAGATCGACAAGCGCGCGGATGATTAAACACACAGCATCGAGGCAGTGATTAAAAATAGATGATTGACAAGCGCGCGGTTGAGTTCTTAGTTGCAGATCGAGGAAGTGATTGAACTGCTATTTGGGAAGAATCAAAATTGTTGAGGAAGATTGAAGAAACTGAGTTGGGAAAGAGAAGAAAGAGAGAGTTTAATTCGATCCCTAACTGTTTCTAATTTGCAACGATGCACGTGCTAAAACCGTGCCGCGTTATTTGTTTGGTTTCGGTTACCTATATATTTTGCAACGTCAAGGGGGGTTTCAAGCATAATAGCAACACATAAAAAAATTTATATGTTTATTTTATTATTTTACAACGGAAAAAGATATTTGCAACGGCAATAAGGTGTTGCAAATTTGCAATGCTAAATAACCATTGCAAATTAAAAAAAGCCTAGTTGCAAATTTGCTGTTTTGGTGTAGTGATATACCTAGGGCTTAGCTTGCCCTTCTTACCAAACCTCATTACTCCACGCATCGGGGAGATCTTCAGCAACACTTTCTGCCCTACAGCAAACTCGAGTGGCTTCCTCCTATTATCTGCATAACTCTTCATTCGGCTTTGAGCCGTTCTCAATCTCTGTCGAATGATATCTACTTTCTCTGTAGCCTCGCGAACCATCACTGGTCCAAGAATCGCAGTATCACCAACCTCCGCCCAGCAAGCCGGTGATCTACATGGCCTACCATACAGTGCCTCATATGGTGCCATACCAATACTCGCCTGAAAACTGTTATTGTAAGCAAACTCCGCGTAAGGTAGATGTTCCTCCCATTCTCCACCAAAGCTAAGTGCACAAGCACGTAACATATCCTCTAAGATCTGGTTTACCCTCCCAGTCTGTCCATCTGTCTGGGGATGATAAGCAGTACTCAAGTTAAGCTTCGTACCCATGGCACGCTGAAAACTACCCCAGAACTCGGAAGTGAATATAGGATCTCTGTCTGAAACAATGCTAACCGGAACACCATGTAGTCTGACAATCTCCTTCACATACTTTTTTGCTAGCTTATCTGCATTCCTATTCATAGAAATAGGAAGAAAATGAGCTGACTTAGTCAATCGATCGACGACAACCCAAATGGATTCATTGCCTCTCCGTGATCTAGGCAAACCATCAATAAAATCCATGGAAATGTGCTCCCACTTCCACTGAGGGATAGACAAAGGCTGAAGTAACCCTGACGGCTTCTGATGATCGACCTTCACTCGTTGACATGTCAAACACCTAGAAACATACTCTCCAACGTCTCTCTTCATTCCTTCCCACCAATAAGTCCTCTTCAGGTCTTTGTACATCTTCGTTCCACCAGGGTGAATAGTGAAACGAGAACGATGTGCTTCATCCATAACATTCTTCCTCAAACCATCCTTATCAGGAACACACAATCGATCTCTATACCTCAAACCTCCATCAACACCAACTGACCATTCTGTGGGGCAATCATCTAACAAATCCACAACTAACTGCCCAAGCTTTCGGAGCAAGAAAGGGTCCTCATGCTGCTTGGACACAATCAAGCTAATCATCATAGGTTTCACCTCCATAGAACAAATGGTGACCTGTTCACCTCCCTGCTGTAAATACACATCATGAGACGCTATAGTCTCCAAGGATTTCCACTCCTCCATCATCATCATAGCAACGGTGGCATGTTTCCTGCTCAAAGCATCTGCAACTACATTACCCTTCCCAGGCTGATACTGAATCTGAAAATCATAACTGCTAATGAACTCCATCCATCTCTGTTGCCTCATGTTCAAGTCCTTCTGAGAGAACAAGTATTTCAGACTCTTGTGGTCGGTGTAAAGATCAAACTTCTCTCCATATAAATAGTGACGCCAAATCTTCAAAGCAAATACCACAGCTGCCAATTCTAAATCGTGCACTGGATATTTTCGCTCATGTTGCTTCAACTGTCTAGAAGCATAAGAGACCACTCTCCCATCCTGCATCAAAACACATCCAAGTCCTGTACCACTAGCATCTGTGAATACCACAAGCTTGCCACCTCTAACCGGTATAACTAACACTGGCGCTGAAGTCAACCTCTGCTTAAGCTCCTGAAAAGCTCTCTCGCAGTCGTCAGTCCACAAGAACTTCACATTCTTCCTGGTAAGCCTGGTCAATGGCTCAGCTATGAGCGAAAACTTCTCAATGAAACGACGGTAATATCCAGCTAATCCTAAAAAGCTTCGAATCTCTGTAGGGTTGGTTGGTTGTTTCCAATCCCTAACTGCAGTAACCTTCTCAGGGTCAACGGCAATGCCCTCTCTGGATATCACGTGACCTAAGAAATGCACCTCATTCTTCCAGAAATGACATTTGCTAAACTTAGCATATAGTTTGTGATCTCTCAATATCTGCAACACTGTCTTCAAATGTTTCGCATGCTCCTAAGCATCCTTAGAATACACCAAAATATCATCAATGAATACGATCACAAACTTATCGAGATAAGGCCTGAAAATCCGGTTCATCAAATCCATGAAAAATGCTGGAGCATTAGTTAACCCAAAAGGCATTACTGGAAACTCATACAATTCATATCGAGTTCTGAAAGCAGTCAGTGGTATAGTCTTCTCCTCTACACCCATCTGATGGTAACCCGTCCTCAAATCAAACTGAGAAAACACGGCTGCTCCTTTCAACTGATCAAGCAAATCATCTATTCTCGGTAGTGGATATTTGTTCTTGACTGTCACCTTATTCAACTCACGGTAATCAATGCACATCCTTAAAGTCCCATCCTTCTTGGAGACAAAGATAGCTGGAGCTCCCCATGGAGAATTGCTTGGACGTATGAACCTGTGGTTCATACACACCTCAAAAGGCTCACACATATATACCAAAAGAATAACCAAATCAAATAAAACATCAAATATCACATACCCTTTCTTAAGCAACTCCTCCAACTGGGTCTTCATCTCTTCCAACTGCTTAGGCGCCATCCTGTATGCAGTCTTAGAAATAGGTGTCGTTCCTGGCAACAAATCAATACGGAACTCCACTTCTCTCTTGGGTGGTAAACCCGGAATCTCCTCAAACACATCTAGATAATCCTTAACTATCGCCACATCACTAATATCGATCGACTGGACAGCCATAGACCTCAAAAAGCTGGACATAATCATCCCTACTAACACAACTGTGTACCAATGTGGGTAAACCCGGTGTATCCACTATAACTCTCCTCCCAGCACAATCCAAAATCACATGATAACGACTCAACCAATCAAAACCCAAAATAAACTGATAGCCCTCAAAATCTAAAACAACTAGATCGATAACAAACTGTCTACCCATGAATGTCAGAACAAAGTTCTTACACTCGTAGAACAAACAAGTCGAACCTCCCATAGGTGTCCGAAGATATAAAGGTTGGGATAAAGGTGTAGTCACAATCTGATACTTATCTACTATCTGTTTAGCTATAAATGAATGTGATGCACCAGAATCAAATAACACTCGGAATCTAAACTGAGAACAATCAAAAGTACCTTCCAATCCCTGAAAAGCGGGCAAAACAGCAAAGGCTCTCCCTCGGTTCGGCTGATGTGCTGGTCTTCCCTGGTTGTTGTTCACTGGTCGACGACACTCAGCAGAACGATGTCCTGGTCCTCCACAGTTCCAACAGTTACCCCTGATCGGCCCTGCTAATGCTCCTGGCGCTGGTAACTGTAAAGGTGCTGGCCTATAAGGCAAACCTGAGGCAGGTTGTCCTGGTGCTGGTGGTGGTGGTGCTCCTGCTCTAACTCGGTTGTCACCACGCCCATACCCACCACGGTGTCTGAAACCCTGGTTATCTCCCGGTGGCCTGTTGTAACCCTGGTTCCTCTCCGGGTTGTTGTCATATCGTCGACCCCTGAAGTTAGGATCATAAGGCTTGTGTCGGTTCCTGTCTCTGAAGTTATCACCTGTCTTTTTGCTCTTCTCAGTTCTAAACTCCTGTTCCTTCTCTTCATACTTCATTGCGAGGTTCAGGACTCTATCAAATGGCTCGTGCTCAAATGGAATCAGTTGCTTCGACACATAGTGCCCTAAGCTCTTAATGAAACGATGATTTCTCTTCTCGACTGTATCCACCATATGCGGAGCAAACATAGATAACTCATTGAACCGATTCGTATATTCCGCTACAGTCATAGTACCCTGCCTCAGATTCAGAAATTCATCCACTAATCGGTCTCTGTAAGCACTCGAAAGATATCTCCCCTCAAAAGTATTCCTGAACCCCTCCCAAGTCAGAGTGGTGAGGTCAAGCCCGACCTTCAAAGCGTCCCACCAAAGTAATGCTCCACCCTCCAACTGATGGGAAGCGAGCTCCTGCTTCTGCCCTTCAGTCAATACCATCTTTGCAAACACGGCTTCTGTCTGACGAAGCCATAACACTGCAGCTTTCCCGTCTCCCTTACCATCGAATTTTATACCACCCAGATTGAGGAAGTCTTTGTTCCTCTTAGCAAATGGGTCACCATTACCCCCATTGTTGCCTGCAACTGCTAGCAACAGCTGATTCATCTGGTCTTGAGTCAACTGATAAACTTGACCACGTCCTCTTCCCGCCATGACCTTCATTCAAAAGATTAAATTATTATTAGATAACCACCCAACTCCTTCAAACTTATCACCCATTCCACATTCCGAGGATCACCTAGACCATCACGGCCTAAGTTAACCAAGCGCTCTGATACCAAGAAAACTGTCACGACCCTAATATCCAAAAATTGGCAAAAAGAGAGAATTTACAAAATTTCCCTCAATAAGCCAATAAAAGGACAAAGGATCGGGACAGTAATCTAAATAAACATTTGCACAAGGTAAAATCCATAACCATTAAAGGCAGATACTTCAACACAAATAAATTGAACTCCCAATAATTTTCATATATATTCCAAAAACTCCAAATATCGAATTACACAACTCCAATAATAAAATTCAACAACTTCTACGGAGGTATTGTCTTCCCCAATAAATAATAATCCAATAAATGAAATAAACTTGAGTAATCAACTAACAACGAATCAAAGAACTAAACCTACTGTGAAAGATAACTCCTGTAAATCTCAAACTCCCTCTCGATCAACTGGATCAGCCCGAGCCTCCTGATGTTGCTCCTGATCGTACTCAACTAGCTGCTCTCCTCCACCTACGGTCCATAAGGATACGTACCCACGTGTAAAACAAGCAACATGGGTCAGCAAATTATGCTGGTATGAGTAGACAAGGGTAGGGAACTCCATTCCCAAAAACAATAAAATAACAGACTCCGCGGTCTTTATACATTTATCTCGTTTACTAAATAATTATTATATATTATAATAATACATTACCTGAGCTGCACCTCCTATTAGGATAGGTCGAGCCCTGCAAGAAATGTTAATTGACCTATCCTCCTGCAAAACTGTGTTAGTACAATAATATATAATTCATGGCATCTCAAGTCTCGACACTATATCTCAATCACTGCAAATCAATCATTACACCCAAACAACACTTCACAACCTATACCCAATCACTAGTACACCTCCCACAGGATGCACTCCACACATTTGCCATACCCACACTGCACCAGTATGCCTTGACCATGGTTAAGACCCTCTACGCGGAAACCAAAACCCAAGTGGGTGCTCACCTGCAAGCTTTGGCTAGCCTCGACGTATGCCTAACTCATGGCCTCTACTAGCTCCCTTGAGCTTTCTAATGTGGCGCCCAGACCAACCCCGGAGGCTATGAAGGTCTGTAGGGTCAGTTCCGCAGGCTAAGCCGTCTAGGGTGATATCTAATCTTTTTTTTGTAATCCTAATTCCACAGGTGCGGCAAATGTACTAATGGTTGGGCGACTATCAAACATCTAAACTATCAATCAATCAAATAACACTCGACCATAAATTTTACATCAAATTCACATCAAATTCATTTTTTGTATTCCTTTCGCATTTTCCAAATTAATCAAATACCGTCCATGGTATATAAAGCCATTCCAAGACATTTATCAACTATATCCCAAGGTTCAGAAATAATCCTTTTTTTTTTATAAACTTTTTCTCTGTCGTCATTAAATTCCTTAACATGCATAGCCGTATACTAGAAATTTACACACGCGTCGTGACAAATCCATCTATGCATAAATATTATACTGTATAAATTAAATCTTGAGATCGATACCTCGATACCTAGTGTGCACAATACTAATAAAACTATATAACCACTGCAACCCAAATCTCATTATAATTTCATATATCAAAGATAAAATCAAACCAAGAGAATTTACCCTAAGGAAAAGTCATAAATCGTCACAATTAGTGAAGAGTGAATACTGTGTACAGTAACTTATCATTATCTGATCATCTGTAACTTAAGTTTAAATCACACAAGTGCATAACAACTAAGCTATATGTTCTCTGACCCAAAACATTTTAAGAAGAAGTTGTATATATCCACCTCTATATAAGTCCTTAGTTCTCTGATTCAATCAAACAGATGTAATAATTTTTTTTTTAAAAGAAACATAAAGTCCACTCACCTGCTACTGTTCTTCTTCTCCCTATTTTCTAAGTTCCAGGCTCTCAATTCTTCTCGCAGCAAGTTTCCGCCCCAGCTGCTGCTTCTAAACTCTGTGACTCCCAAAAAAAAAACAATTGGCAACACCAAACACTGCTTCTAAACTCAGCAGCCTCCAGTCAGTCAGCCACTGCAATTTCTTTTTCAATTGGTCGCAGCGCCGCCACTCTCTCTCTTCGCAACTTTTTATCGCAAACCTTTCTCCTTTTTTTTTTATAAAACTATGCAAACAAAACCCTTGATTAAATCTCTATATAGAGAAATTAGTCGGTTGATCTAACGGTTCATGCTTAATCCGATTTCGATCGTGTTGACGTGTTTCCGAACTTCAAGCAACCAGATCTGTTCGTGGGTGTTTTCTCCAAGTTTGGGTTATTTAAACCATAGTCCACTACTTTATAGTAATTATGCTTAAACCCTTGGTCCAGGGACTTATACCCAATTACTTTTAATTCCAAATTAAAATTAGCATAAAACATAAAAGAGGGGGTTTACAAAAATTGTTCAGAAAACTATTATATAAGTGTTTGTAGTGAGAGGTATATGAATATTTGGATACCTTAATTTGCAACATTGTATTAAGTGTTTTCCAGTTGCAACATCTGAAGTTTAAAGAAGTTGGAAAGTCAAGATACTTTGAAGGTTAAGTTGAATCTAACCGATTTTTTTTTTTTTGAGATCACACGCCATTTTTAAGTTTGGATCATTTGACATCATAGTTGTTTAATTTGATCATTTACAATGGATCTAATAAAAAAAATATAGATAGTGAATAATTTTGTACAACATTTTCATTTATGCATAAAGTAAAAAATTTTATATAAAAAGATACATCTTATACAAATCAAATGTAAGAATTGAAAAAGTGAAAAAGGCATTAGGCGTAACAATTAACAAAAGTCGAATACAATGACCATGTTTCATCACTACCAATAGAACACTTTATTATGTGTTCGTTTGTACTTTAGCCACCCAACCATCGTTTTCTTCTCCTATTATGCATAAAAGAGGTGAAAACGTATGTTGAAAGGAGATTAAGGATAAATATAATATACCAGTATCTTCACCCCAAAAAAAGAGAAAAATAATATAGCTATTGATAATAGACTGAGGGAAGAGAGTGACATGTGACCATTAATTAATCCTGCAAATGGATTACTAAGGTGCATAACTATATATACATAGCCCATGTTTGTTGAATCTAAAGATAATATATATAGCTAATGATAACTAAGGTGCATGTTGAATATACAACAAAAAGATCAACAACCAATAAGGCAACAAAATTGATATAGAAATGAATGGAACAACCAATATACTCAAGGTTATTGTCCTACCAAAAACTATACAGTCTCCAAATTAATTTGATAGAACTACCATATACTTTTTCAGAATAAGCAACGAATCTATTCCTGAAAATCTACAAAGAAAAAAAGAAAAGAAAAAATGACTCACCTTGATGAAATAGTGGCAAAAAACTACTATGTCGCATACATATATATAGTTCTGAGCAAAATAAACTTTTGAAGAAAACTGCACAAAGAAATCACAATTGCAATCGTCGATTTGCTCATCACCACCATCAAGCATACCATAAGCATACCATGGAACTCTGTCATTGTAATTTGAAACAGAGCATTGGAAAACGATGAAGTTATTCGTGGTAGAACCACTATTTCACCTGGTTTATTTTTTGTAAGAATTTTTACTTGAATGTATTGATTTGCACATTGTGTCACCATCAATCGAGTTCCAGTGCGCATCCCATCTATATAGGCAAGATCTCTTAAGAGTATAAGCTTTGAACCTGATTTGACTATGAGAGAGAATGGTGGGAATCCATGCGGATTAAGTGAGTTCAAGAACTCGGTAAGATATAAGTTCACATACTCGGATTGGTTTGCATCGATATATTGCTTGTCTGCTGATGTATAAACAAAAGTTTCTCTTGTTTTCATCTTATTTTTCAGAAATCAAGGACATGTGTCAATAAATTCAGTTATGAATGGAAGAAAATTCACCTAGAAAGCGAAATGTAAGAATCAATAAATCACAACCTTAGTTACTATACACTGACAGTCCCTCGGATACATTATATTTTTGTGTTAAACTTTTAGATCGTACATTATATAAACTGGGAAAAAAATAAAAGTGAAAATTATTTGTAACTGGAACCAAAAAAAAAAAAAATTATAGCAGCCATTACAAGCAGAACTTTGTAGTTGTCCCAAAAAGAAGAAGGGAAAAAACAAAACAGCTAATGAAGAAAGAATTGACAACAATTGAAAGACTTTTTAGCATTTTGTATCACTAACATATTACCTAGAAACCTATGCGTGAAAGTGGACTGGTTTTGGTGGGTGGGAAAGACGGAACAAACGAAATATATAACATGAATAGAAGCATCCATTTCCATTTAAATGTCCATATTATATTTTTGGTGTTATGAATAAATATTCCTTAATTTAATTTCATATTCTAAGCAAAGTATAATGAGGTTATTATGTAATAATTAATATGTAGGGTTATTACTTATTACATTATAGGTTATATTTGGTACATTAAATGAAAAATACTTAAATAATGGTAATCTTACAGCTACGATTGACTTAGTAGACAACTAAAGGTTAAGATTGATTTTCCACATCTAAGGGCTATTATTACATCGATTATATAAATAAATCTATATCCAATGGTTACGTTTGTCTTAATAGACAGGGTTATTACTTATTACATTATAGGTTATATTTGGTACATTAAATGAAAAATACTTAAATAATGGTAATCTTACAGCTACGATTGTCTTAGTAGACAACTAAAGGTTAGGATTGATTTTCCACATCTAAGGGTTATTATTACATCGATTATATAAATAAATCTATATCCAATGGTTACGTTTGTCTTAATAGACATCTAACGGCTGTGTTTATGAGACTGCTTTGTAATATTATATAGATATTCGAATAACATTTGTGAAATCATATGAGAGACCCTGGAAAATTCTCTTAGTTGATTTTAGTTCATTTATCATCATTCCTGCTAGTAACGTTTGCATCCCAAACAAAATGTAATGTTAATCAATCTTCACTTAGAGAAATGGAATGTTATTCTTTCACAAGTATAGTGGCGTTTTGTTTCTAGTTTAAACTATAAATCAGATGCATAGTTAAAAGATATTTATGGCAAACCGTCGTCGGCTTTGATACCATCTGTAACGCCCCGGGATTTCGTCCTCGCTCATCCCGGTGCGTCGAGCACCATACCGCTTGCTAACGTCAATATTATCCCCCTTTAGTCAAGGCCTTTTGGGGTAAACCAGATGGGTGGGCATTGATATTGACATTAACAAACGGTATGGTGCTTGACGCACCGGGATGAGCGAGGATGAAATCCCGGAGCGTTACAGTTAAGATATGAATTTTTGAATGAGTTCGATTAGTTTTTTAGTTATTATTTGTTTCATAAAAATTCGTTAGTATTCTGGGAAAACTTTCTTCTGATAGATTGTAGATTATTTAATGATGAGCATTTTGATATATTGCATGTCTTATTTGGTTCAGTAAGTAAAAAGATTTGATTTTTCTTGTAAACATGTAGTGTAATTCAAGTATTTCAGCTTTTCTACTCAAAACTGTCCGAAATTTTCAAAAACTTTCTCTTATATGTGTGGAGTTCTTTAATACGATCGTTTGGACATATAATATACCGTATTTGGAAGTTTGGTCAGAGAGTTGTGGATTTTTGAATATTAGGCCACATTTAAGATAAAATTGGTGATAGTTAAAGCATCGGTGAGCTTGGAATATTATAACATCATTCCATTCATTACAATAATAATGTAAAACTCCGAATAGTGTCTAGTTTATTTATTTATAATAAATTTTGTCACAACATAACATGATTTTGATTGTATAAAATATTGAGTAGTTATGTCATAGAATTGAATAAATGTTGGGTTATATATTTGATAATATAGTTTGCACATGTTAATAATTATCTTTCTTGTTGTTTTATTTCGGTTTTGAATTGTATTATACTTGTCATATACATAAGTAGATATTATGATAATTGAGGATAATTGTTTAGATAACATGTTCCATGTTTTGTGTAGAAGCATGAGTAAAGTTTGATTAGTTAGCTTAACATATTAATAGCAAATTGTATTGTTAATGATTCGGTTCAAACCATGATTTGAGAATTTTGATTTATTGAAAGAAATATGTTTCTGCAATATTTTGAATATTTTGAATATTGATGATTTTCATAGAAATTTAAACATTGTATTTCGGCAATTGGAATTTTTAGCGTCTACAAGCAAATTGGATATTTTGAAAGTGTCTTGATATAACTGAAAGCTCTTAATTTGTAATCCATTTTGAATAACCAGGTTGAAGGATTTTTTTCAAATACGAATTATTGTATGCTTTTAGTTATGCCCATGCACCTTATACGCATGTTATAGATGAATATAAATGTATTAGTCTTTCTTTATGAATTTGTCACTAATATTTTTCCTGGTTGTATACGATAATACTATGTACTAGTATGATGCATTTTAATTGGATAAGAATTCAAACTTGGTTAGAAGAATAAAAATTTTAATTATGCCAAAAAGGTTTATTAGTTTGGTAATGTGGACAGAATTCTTATAGTGGATATATTTATATTGAGGTTTTGAACTTGATATCTTATATGGGTTGTACTAGTATGTGTGCGATACATTTTGAATCTTACTTTGAGAAAATAAAATAAAAAAGATCTATGCTAGACGGTTAATGTATGTATGATTATATTTTTATAATCAATTTAGAATTAAAAATAGAAATTCGGATATGTATTATTATTACCATAAGGTTGTTTTGATCGATATGGCTAATGCACGAGTAAATGATTTGGTGGTGTTCCTTGATTGGAAGAGACAAAATTGGACGCTTATGTTATATTGAAAAATATTAATAAATGTATATTTGGTGTTGTTTATAGTATCCTTTTGGATATTGAATTAATGATGTAACTTGATGTTACTTGTTTTTCTTTTGATTCCAAGTGTTGTAAAGTTTTTTACTCAGAATCGACTTTAAGATTTGGAGGGCCATGTGCAATTGCACACTCTGCACTCCCCAAGAGCTGATACTGTTTTTACTAGGAGCTAGTTGACCAGGTGATATATTAGAGATGTACGTTGTTTATCCATGCTTCGTTTTAGGATTGAGTTTATACGTTTTAATAATAACTTTGATATTCTCTTACATTTGACAGAGCTTGACCCCATGAGTTGGGTAGAGATTTATCGATTTATCTATTAAACGTTGATGGTTTTAGATAAAAGTGATGTTCTAACATGATTGGATACATACTTTATGTACTGGGATTGTTTTGGATAGGGTAGTGTCATATTATGATATTTAGTTTTATTTGGATACTCTTATGAGTTGTTGGCTATGTGTAGCTATTCGGTGTGTGCGGGTCTTGCGTACCCAAGGAACACAAGAGATGATTGGAGTCATGTATCGACTAAGCTAATGCTTGTGATAATAATTATAAGTTTGGACATCGAATGTTTTACCCATAATATGTTGCGCATTTATGCATTTTTTTTATATACGGATTCTGGTTGATGGAGACTTGTCTCTTTTATTTAGTCTTCTAATAGACTTTTATATGATATAATCATTTGACGCATGTATATTACTATTACATATCAAGATTGGTGATGTGCACTTGAATGTATAGAGACACATTTCATATGGTACCCTGACATTCTCCTGGCACTTTGTTGCATAGTTAGATGCATATGTATTAACAATGTTTTCTAACGAGTTATTTGTGATATCTAAATCATATAATGATTCATTTCTTTTAGGTCAATATATTGTTTACCTAGTTTTATTTTGATGTTTGATTTGAATCTCGAGGACGAGATTCCTCTTTTTAGGGGGGGTAGAATGTAATACCCGGTATTTTAATAGGCTTGTGTTTAATAGAAATTGGATTTCAATTTGGACTTCTTTGACTGTATAAATGGGTTTTAAGAATGGGTTTAGTATTATGCCTTTGGGCTTTATCTTAAACTCATTTTTAGGTCCACAATAAATAAATATTAGTATATAATAAGTTAAGTTATTCAATGAAAAAGAGAAACCCTAGATCTTAAACTTGAAGAGAAATATATGGATTCCCGTTTTTGATAACATCATGTTAGTAATTCAGCCATAATTCTCTCTACAGAACTCGGAATTACCTGAATCTTATGGCACTAGAACCCTATTGAAAATACGCATCTGAGCATATAAAGTAGAGCATGTGAATTGTATTAACATGTTTCCATATTAATGCATTAACTAGGTCAGGTCACTATTTGCCTGACCAAGGTGGGAGATTAAGATCAGGGGTGGCTGCACCTCGATGTGGTCGAGATTGCCTACGTACTCTAGCTCGAGAGAGTGGAACTTTGAGATCAAGCCATTGTAGTTCTGTTCTTATAGAAGGTGAAAGGGCGCAGATCATGGGATCATGCAGATTCTCCGATATCTATAATTGCGTGATATTTGGCATTAAATGTGTAACGGACCAAAATATTCTCTGAGCATTGATTAAGGGCACGTGTCTGCAAATCTGCAATGAGGTCGCCAACGGTAATGTGGTCGAGCTGCACTGGTTAGACTGGACGAGGTCGTTGTCTGGTCGACCTGGTGAATTACTGGGTCATGCCATGTGTCGTGTTTTGATTGGGTGCTGTATGTAGTACCCCTACATAAGCCCCCCTCCTTTTTGGTTGATAAAATATCGGGCTAAAAATAACTTGGTCATTTGTGCGAATTGCTTGCTTCGACCTCGTTTTTTGAATTTTGCAATTGTACACGTGGCTGACATGCATTCTTGTTGGACACCATCATTGTGCTTCGTGGGGAAGTGGAGAGGTTTTCTCGAGCAGTTAAATTTGTAAGGATTTGGCAACTGCAGTACGTTTTTGTCTGATGCACTTTTGTGTGACACGTGGATAGATCCGACGGTGGATGTAGAGGGTCGGAGTAGTGGGTAATAACTGCAAAGGTCGTGTTTGCCCACATTCAATCTTGTCCATTAATTGTTGCTTCATCGATGGCTGAGAACTCTCTTCGATTGGTATTTAAATTCGAGTTGGTTTATTCAACTCTTTACTGTCTTCATTTGCTCTCTCGAACTGTTGTGGTTCTGTTGTTGCGACCTGAAAATCTAGAGAGCTTTTGAAGTGAGTTCCTTCTTCCTTACTCTTTCTTTCATTTCATTTTTCTTGTATTCCCTTCATGTGAGCGATGTCTGAGGGTAGGGATTCACAAAATGAGCATTTGAGTGGAGATAATGCTGGCTGTTACGAGTCAGATGATGAGAGGACTCAATCTGGTGATGATGCTTGCTCGCCTAGTAGGGTGGAGGAGCATTTGAATGAAGATAGCCTTGGTAATAGTGGTCCACATGGGGAGGACATTTTTGATGATGAGATGGTGGAGGGCAAGAACTCTTGTTTTCACAGTGTAGTTAATCATTCGTATGTGAAGAGGCATATTGCCTTTAGGAAGAGTTATGAGTTGGACTCCATTAGCAACTTGGAAATAAATTTTTGGGCGATCGTTTGCTTATTGAAGGGTATCGACCCAACAACCCTTTCTCTATTCTGTTTACTTTGGCCCAGTTCCGAGCTGGGCTTAGATTACCCATTTCTCGCTTGGTAGTCGATCTCCACAATACTATCAAACGAGCTCCATGGGAAATGAATGGCAATTTTTGGAGGAATATGAGAGTTATCGATGACCTAAACAGGCTGTATAAGTGGGGGGTCACTGTGGCTGACGTTCTCGGTCATTTTTGTTTCAAACAATCTGCCAAGTTGGAGGGTGGAGGTTACAACATGCAAGTCAGACCTGAACGTTTGCCTTTGATCGATCCAGTCAGTAGTGAACTCTGGTGGAAATAGCCTATGTTGTTCACTGATCGAGTTACTGAGGATAATATTTTGTTGCTATATGTTACTAGGAATTTATCTGATGAACGTAAGCTTCTGGTCGTTGGTCATAGGTCGCTAAGAGTGGATTCTTTTATTGCTTTGTTTGTTTCTTTTGTAGTGATTAAAGATGACTTGCTGGTAAAGCATAATGATCTTGACGTTATCTTGAACGTGTTTGGTTCCTGGTCTGACGAAAGAAAACTTAAGCTTTTTCCCCACCTGAAGGATTACTTCACTCCCAATGGTGGTCCCAAAACTATTGCAGACGAGTTGGAGAGGAGAAAAGCTTTAAGAAAGAACTTGTTAGCTTTGATGAAGAGGACAGGTCCTAGTGAGAAATCGCGAGCTCCTGGTAGTTCAAAACCCAATGATTCTATTGCGAACCCGCAGATCGTTACACCACCGACCTTTTTTCCAAAGATGGCTCCAGTTATCCCTTCTTCTGTTCCTTCTAAAGCCATGAAGGTTTCTGAACTTACTCCCTTGTCTAGAAAGTGTGCTATTCGTTATTCTGGTAAGGGTAAGGGTGTTTCATTTGAATTTCGACCTGGTTCTTTTGAGTATCTGAACGGCCAGGGAGGGAAACACGTGGTTTATGATAATGGGAGTGATATAGATGACCCATGTGTTGCCTGAGCTATTAACGAGGGCATTGTTCTGGATGTTGATGCTCGAATGGTTAAGTCTCAGAGTCTTCTTGTGACCTGCTCGAAAATCAATTTTGTTCTTTCTTTGGTGAGCTGATAATTAATGTTAGAGTCATTTAGCTTCATATTTATTGTCTTCTGACCTCTGGGTTTTTTTTTTTTTGTCGCTTAATGCCAGCTTCCACGAAGTACGTCTGGTCGCTGAGATTGGAGCTCGAGCTGAGATTGAGTAGAACGAGTTGAATGATAAGCTCGAGCAGGCAAGGAACGTTGCCCTTGTTGCTGAGACTAAGGTGAGGGATAGGGACAGGGGGATCGATGCGAAGAACAAGTAGAGAGAGGGGCTGTGAGGTGAGGTTATTGTTGCTAAGGAGTCTGCTGCGTACTGGGAAGACTTCTGCAGAAAGAATGGCGCTGGGTGGCAATAATATTGTGAGAATATGAGGAAGCAACTTCTGGGCTCGCCCGAGGGAGAGGAGACGCCGGTTGTTGACGAGCCTACTCCAGATATACCGTAGGACGCCTTGATGGGCCCTGATGAAAATATAGGAGAACCCCAGAGCAAGCAGGTTGAGCAAGATGAGCAGATGCAGCAGCAGCGACTTCTTTTTTCTTCTTTTCTGAGTGGTGTGAGGTTCAAATAATTGTTATTCTGGAAAAATTCTTTCTTTCTTTGTTGATGGTGGCCCTGCGTGGCTTTGAAACAATAGTCTTGGACTGATTTGATTTCGATCAGATTAGTTCTTGGCCCTCTGGTTTTTTTGGTTCTGGCTTGAGGCCGTAAATATTAGTGATCGATCTGCTTCGGCAGGTCGATTGTGCCTTTAATTTCTGTTATTTAATTTTCTTTTGTTTTGGATAATGTCTCCTGCTCCTTTGACGACTAGTTTTCGGGGAGTTCTGGTAGCTCGTTCAGAAAGCAGGTAGACGAGATGAATGGCTGCAAGTAAGACGAACCGAAATATTTTCTCTTGCATGCTTTTTGAATGAATTGTGCTTTTGAACCTCTGTATACTTCTTCTGCTCGTAGCTTGTTTTTATGTTTGCAGGTACTTTGCTTTGCGAGCTGTAGGTATTGAGGACGTTGAAGTAGCCCCCAAGTAGTATTGGTCTTTGATGTAATATAACGACTAGATCGTTTTCCTGCAATAGTTAGCTTAATATTTGAAATAAAATAAATATTCATTTGTTTACCTTGTTCGTGTTTCTTTTTGTTATCGTACTGTCTACGTAGTTTGTAGGAAATTTACAAACTCATTGTACTTATCTGCTCCTAATTAACTGTGAGCCCACATAAACGTACTTGGGGTTGTCCTCTGACCCTAAGTTCACTTGCACTCCAGAATCTGTGCTTCTAAGTGAGAGTTGAGGGGAACTCGTTTGCTCCTTCTGTGGTTGCTATTTGGCCATGTCTGCAGCCTTTGCCTTTCCCTTTCCCTTAGCAGCATTCTTTGTTAGAGTTGCGACCTCCTTGTTGGCTGAAGTCGTTGTCTTCTCATTTGTCACAACTTCTATGATTCCATGACATTCTTGAGTTGCGTTCTGGTTTCGTCTGAGCTCTGATCCATTATCCCATTGGGACCAGGATAACAGAATGCTTGATGGTAAGTCGATGGGACTCCTCTCATGGAGTGGATCCATTCTGTAACTTGCTGGCGTTTAACGTCTTTTATTTTCCCCTTTCAGGATATAACTGTTTTAGAGATGAAGTGTCGATGAGAGCTTGGTGGAAGTCGTCTTGAGTTGTTCATATGTCTAGTTGGAGTTTGATGAGTTGTAACCTTCGGACATGACTCTGATTTATATTTATATTTATATAGTTTGTATTTTGTTTAGTCTTCCGCTGTTAGTTTAGCATTTGTTGTTTATTTTATTATGTTTTTTTGTGGTCTAGAGATGTGGTTTTATGTGACAGTAATATAATATAACCCTACGGTCCATGGAAGATATATGGTGATCATTATGACTCTGTTGCCCGATGGTATGGCCAGCTAAGATCGGATTTCAGGGCGTTACATAAGTCTAATTATTGTTTTTGATATTATCATCAGTTACGGAAGATGAAGGTTGTTGAGCAGTAGCTGTTGTTTCCTGGGTGGATCAATTCCAACAAGGAAAAACAGAAATGAAGCAGGAGTAATGGAGATGGGAGAAGGTGCAGATGTAAAAAATAAATAAAAGATTGGAGAGAGAGAGAGAGGTTTTGTTCATCTTCTAAGTTCTAAGTTGTAGTGTACTCCAGTAGTTGTTCTTGGGAAGACAAAACGACTAGACTAGCTAGTTAAGTAGCTAGGATGATGATGAATATCTATCTATCATGTGGGTGGGATTGCTTAGGGAATATGGAACAGTTTCATTTGGTTGCTTACTCGCTGGGTGAGTGGTGACCAAACCCAAAAGTTCACAGCAGTAGTCATCCGTATACTTAATCATAAAAAGTAGGTAAAATGATCAAAAAATACAATGTACTTCCATAAAATTTTCACTTTATACAATGTACTAAAAATCACGCCAAAATATCAATGTACTTTGAAAAAAATTTCACGTTATACAATCTGTCTAAAACTAACTAACGGACTGCTTACGTGGCCAATAATTATCTACATGTATTTTTATTTTTTTTAAAGAAATGTTGATTGTAAAATTAAAACCAACTCATCTACTTTAAAACATGTCATCATCAACAAATGTTTACATCTAAACCATCCATTAATCCCAAGATGTTAGTGATATAGATGTATTACTCCATTACATCGAAACCCCCTAAATCAACATTTCTTCCATCTCTCTTTCTCATAGCAACATTAACATTGGACCCTAAATCTTCTCTTTAATTCTTCAAACCCTAATTTTAATTAACCATTTTCTCACAACTAAAACCCCAATAAAACACTAATGTATGGTGAATTGGTGAATCTCAAGAAAGAATCGGTGTGGAACAATCTTGTTGTGTGTGTAAAAGAAAAATCCTCTTTCAAGTAAGTAATAACCAGTAGTTAGTTTAACACTAAAAGATGAAGACACAAAAGCTAAGGTTTGAAATTGAATTTGAGATTTGAATTGGGGATTTACAGATTTAGGGATTTTTACATTTGTTGAATTCAATTGTTAAAATAGGGAAGAAGGAGGTCAATCATGTGAGAAACATGTGCCTCATTTGATGTGTTGGAAATGTTGTTTAATTTTTTTTTTAAAATACACGTAGATAATTATTGGCCACGTAAGCAGTCCGTTACCTTGTTTTGGACAGATTGTATAACGTGAAATTTATTTCAAAGTACATTGATATTTTGGCGTGATTTTTAGTACATTGTATAAAGTGAAAAATTTGTGAAAGTACGTTGTATTTTTTGATCATTTTACCTAAAAAGTATACATCTACTACTACACATATACATCACAAATTAATGGTAGTAGTTTTTTGATAATTTTAATCGAGAATATAACATTTATTATAAATTTATAACAACAAAGAGTTTTACTTTCTTCTGACTCTTCACTAACTTTCTTCTCTTATAGATTAAGTTCGTTATCAAATCTTGGAACATCAGAGAGATATACCTCAGTTTTGTTTTTCAGAAGAATCCAATTAATCCCTTAAAGTTCCTGAATTTATATATGTAGAGTTTAATTGATTTTGTTTAAATCGGGTATTTTGGATGTTTCAAACTAAATATAAATCTAATCAGGCTGAATATTCTCTTAATTAAAATAGGTTGTTTGGTTCGATTAATATATGATTAATCAATGGCAGTAACTTGCTATCGTAAACTGCAGGCAAGGACAAGGGAGAAAACCATGGTTTGATGGGAGAGGGGAAGATGGACAAAGGAGAAGAACATTAAAACTTGAGACTATAGATAGAAATAGATTAATAGAAATAGAGCAACGATCTATCTAATCCGTTAACCCATGGTTTGCAATTTTCTGGTTTATTTTATTTTATTTTTTTAGTTATTTTTCTCCTTAATTCTTTTTCCTTCGTATTTTCATTTTTTCACTCAACCTGCTAATCCGTTAACCCATTCTCTTAGTGATACGTGGCAATCTCTTGTTAAACGGTCTACTTTGAGCGTGACCGCGGCGGTCCTGCTAGCATTACTCTTTTTTTTTGTAACCAATTGACAAGTTGAGTTATACATAATACATGTCTTGGTGACAATGTTGCACTTAACGATTTTACTCAAGTTCAAAATAGATTAACATAACAAATAGTGGAGGGTAATAATATAATATACATGGAAATGAATGCAGGCCCCCATTAAGAGCCCAAAAAGCAACATTTTCCTATCTAAGGAACAAAATGTAAAAAAGGCCCCAAAATTGTGTTGAAACAAAGCATTGAGTTCTTGGCATAGTAAGCATTCATCTCTTGGCATAGTAAGCATTCCTCTTGGCATAGTAAGCATTCACCTCTTGGACTTTAAAATGGGGCCTTTTTTACATTTTATTCCTTAGATAGGAAAATGTTGCTTTTTGGGCTCTTATGGGGGTCCATTTTTTTTTTTCCCTGTGTATAATATATTTAACCAAATGATGTTTCTGAAATAATATAAATGGACAAGATATAATGACATAACCAAGTGCCTGTATTTTGGAAAAATAGTCTACATATTTCTTCTGGTTCCCTACCATAAATTACATTCTACGACATGCATGAGCGAAATATCCTCATTTGAGTCCATATTTAAGAACTTTTTATGTTAAAAACGATATTTTGTGGATTTTTTTTCTTTTCATTCAAATGTTAATTCTAGTGGGCTGGTATCGTTAATTCTAGTGGTCAAACAACAAAGTCAAGCTAGTAGACTACTAAAATCTTACATAGAACAAAATAGTAATACAATGAAATATAAATATTTATGTGGTTTTGTTCAACAAGTTTCTTCTCCATCGTTTTTAGAAGATAAAACAAAAACAAAATTTCTTTAAGTAAAGGTAAAGAAGGTTCAGAACTTCAGATGGGATCATGGGAAAAGATTTGGAGAGAGAGAAAGAGAGATTTTGTTACTGTAAGGCTGTAAGCTAGCTGTAGTGATTGTTCTTGGAAAACGAAAGGACTATTTCATACCGGCAATACTCAACAAAACAACCATCATGTCATATCTATGTACATGTGGTTTGAAAATAGTCCAAAAAAAAAAAAAATCTTGATAACCGAAGACTCGAATAGACAGATACACAGAAGAGCGCTGCGCACCTTTTCCTTTCCCTCGTAATAAATACTCTTTCTCTTTCATATAACTAGTATATGACTTGATGAGACACTGAAAAGTTTTTTCTTTAAACTATTTATTAAAAGGGATTAAGGTTGAAGAAGAAGAAGAAGAAGAAGAAGAACGGCTTTCTGGGGTGGGTTTTGTTGGATTTTTTGGACGGAGGGAACTTTTTTGTTCAGGAACGTACGTACGCAGTTAGGACGTACGCAGATGACTTTGGGGGGAAGGAACGTACGTACGTAGTTAGGGCGTACGTACGTCCTGGATCATAGATGACTTCCCCGTGTGGCTCGACGTACGAACGTCAATTCAACGTACGTACGTCCTCCTTTGTTTTGCTGATATGGGCATGTTTAAGCCCATTTCGTGTGTGTTTTGTATGGCTATGGTATAAAGCCAATTGAGAAGGTTGGAAAACCTAATCTTCATGTGAGAGAGAGATTGTGAGAAGCCATTGGTGAGTTGAGAGAACTCTTGTGAGGAAGAACACTTTGGTTTCTTCGTGAGGGCTTGTATAATCGTCTCTATTTGGAAGATTGTTGTTTTGTCCGTGGACGTAGGCAATATTAGCCGAACCACGTAAATCTTGTGTTTTGTTTTTGTTTTGTTTTGCTTTGTTTGATTCACACACTATTTCAATCTTGGATATTGGTGCATAAGCTTCCGCTGCGCACAACAAGTGGTATCAGAGCTGCAGGCTAGATCTTGAGAGCCTTGAAGGTGTTTGAAGAAATTTCTGCAGGTGAGTTTCTTATTTGTGGTTTAAGGCAAAAGTTCTATCTTGTATCCGTGGGTTGTCAAGAAGGTGTTTGTTGAAATTCCCGTGTGAATTTCAGATTTGTTTACCTTCGATTGGTGATTGTTTAGTGTGTGAAAGTGATTAGTAATGTCAGACCCATCTTCGAGTAAGAATGGAAGAGTGTCATCTTTGAAGTTTGACATCGAGAAATTTAATGGTAGAAACAACTTCGGCATGTGGCAGTGCGAAGTTCTGGATTTGCTTGCTCAGCAAGGTTTAGAAGATGCTTTGGGTGATAAACCCGAACAGATGAAAGAAGATGATTGGTTGAAATTGAATAGGCAAGTTTGTGGCGTGATTCGCCTTTGTTTGGAAAAGGACCATAAATACTCGGTGATGAAAGAAACGTCTGCTAAGGAGTTATGGAAGAAATTGGCTGATATGTATATGAAGAAAAGTTTAGAAACCAAGCTGTTTCTGAAGAAGAGGATTTTCCGCATCGATATGAGACCTGGTATTTCTTTGTCCGAACATCTGGATGAATTCAATAGGCTTATTGCTGACCTATTGAACTTGGATGAGGTTGTCAGTGATAATGACAAGTCTCTATGTCTTTTGAATTCTCTCCCCGATGAATATGACCATTTGTCCACTACTTTGTTGACGGGGAAAGAATGTGTTAAGTATGCTGATGTAGCAACGGCGTTACTGAACTATGAATGCAGGCGCAAGGACAAAGAAGTCCATAGGGGTTCAGGTTCAACGTCCGAGGCTTTGATGGTAAGGGGACGATCCAATGATCGTACTACTGGTAGCGGAGGAAGATCTCGATCAAAGTCTAGAGGTAGACCTCTAGCAAAGGATGAGTGTGCCTTTTGTCATGGAAAAAGCCATTGGAAGGTTGATTGTCCCGAGTTGTCAAAGAAGGAAGATTCTGTGTCTTCCAAAGATAATAAGGTAAATGTTGCACATGCTGATGTTAGTGATGATGATTCAAATTATTCTTTGGCTGTTATGGTTGATTGCTCCACTCAAGGGTGGATTATGGATTCTGCAAGTTTTCACCATTTGTGTCATAGTAGAGATTTGTTTGCTAGTTTTCAAAAGCTAGACTGTGATGATGTTGTGTTAGGTGATGGTCGTCACATGAAAACACTTGGTGTGGGAACTATCAAGTTGAAGTTGGAGAATGGTACAGTTAAAGAATTAGTTGGTGTCCGGTATGTTCCGGAGTTGGAAGTGAATCTCATCTCTCTTGGAACTTTAGAGTCTGAAGGTATGAAGATTGTTCTGCAAAATGGGGCTCTAAAGGTTGTTTCTGGTGCTTTGGTTGTTATGAGAGGGACAAGGCAACGAAATTTGTACTATCTGAATGGTAGTGTTGTTGGTTGTGGTGGAGATTCTTCTTCACATTTGGTGGATTGTTTGACTCCTCCCAGTTTGTCAGATTGTTTGGTTGATTGTGGCTTTGGTAGGTGTACCGGCAAGCATGGCTTGTTGAATGGTGGTAAGGTACGTAAAGTTTGTTTTGGGCATCCTTGTTTGAATGATAGTTTGAAGTTGGAAGAGATATCTCAGCAGGTGGAGATTGATGCCGCTCCTTATGAAAGTTTGTCTGGTAACACAGCTGATGTTAGTTTGCTAGCCACAGATGTTTGTTTGATGGCTCAAGCCCATGAGTCAATTGTAGCTGTGAAGCCGTTGTTTGGAGACCTTTGTAGGTTTCGGGGTGTTGGTTCATACTCATCTTCAGTCGGTTATGGTCATAAAGTGGAGATAATATTTGGTAGTTTGGACCCCATTGTTTTGAATGATGGTTGTTGGCCCTCTACGGGCATTGGTGGGCATTTGTTTTGATTTGGCCCCTTGTGGGAATTTGACCCTTCGGGGTATGGTGGGCATCGCATAGATGCCATTGGAGTGAACTACGGTGGTTTGATCCCTTAGAAGAAGGGTACGTAGGCAACCATGAGGTGGTGCAACCGTTTTGGTCCTTCGGGACATGTGTGGGAGTTTGTGACTTGGTGTCGGCTTAGATTTATTAAATTTTCGCCGAGGTGGAGAATTGTTAGATTTTTTGGACGGAGGGAACTTTTTTGTTCAGGAACGTACGTACGCAGTTAGGACGTTCGTACGTTCCATTCGACAGATGACTTTGGGGGGAAGGAACGTACGTACGTAGTTAGGGCGTACGTACGTCCTGGATCACAGATGACTTCCCCGTGTGGCTCGACGTACGAACGTCAATTCAACGTACGTACGTCCTCCTTTGTTTTGCTGATATGGGCCTGTTTAAGCCCATTTCGTGTGTGTTTTGTATGGCTATGGTATAAAGCCAATTGAGAAGGTTGGAAAACCTAATCTTCATGTGAGAGAGAGATTGTGAGAAACCATTGGTGAGTTGAGAGAACTCTTGTGAGGAAGAACACTTTGGTTTCTTCGTGAGGGCTTGTATAATCGTCTCTATTTGGAAGATTGTTGTTTTGTCCGTGGACGTAGGCAATATTAGCCGAACCACGTAAATCTTGTGTTTTGTTTTTGTTTTGTTTTGCTTTGTTTGATTCACACACTATTTCAATATTGGATATCGGTGCATAAGCTTCCGCTGCGCACAACAGGTTTCTTTGTCCATTTTTTCTCTCAAAAAAATCATATCTTTCTTCATCTTCTATTTTTTTTTAATTCTTTTTAACCATTGTTAGTGTGTTCTCACTCACAGGTGTTGAAGTGAAACCAGGAAAATCACATTCTCATCAGTTCCACAATACCCAAAGAAGAAGACTACACATTTCTCAGGTAATGATGAAGTTAAACCTAAAAATGTTTTGAAGTTTTGATTAATTTATATGAATTTATTTGATACTGTATTGTAGGCAACCTTGGGTGTAGGTGTGGGATCATCTAAAACTTCAAAAAGTTTGGTTCAGTGTAATGTTGGTGATAAGGCTCCAGTTCTTTTATGTTGTTTGATTCCAAACAAATCTGAGTCTTGTACTTTGGCTCTTGAGTTTGAAGAAGAGGATGGTGATGTTATCTTTTCTGTTCTTGGTCCTAGAAGTATTCATCTTACTGGTTTTTATCTTGATAAATCATCCATCAATGTTAACAATGGTGATGATGACATGTATCCTTTCTTAATCATTCTTTATATTGATAAGTAGTATTGAATAAAAATTTGATTTTGATTTCAATTAATGTGTGTTAAGTTTGTCTGTGTGATTTCCTTTACTATAAGATCGATGATCAGTGGTTCTTATCAAGTGAGTGATTCAGATGGTGATCTTCAGAAAGAAATTGCCAAGAACGATACTAGGATCATTAGTATTGAAAGTGATGATGATGATCAAGTACCAGGTTCTGAAAGGAAAATTGAAGACATTCAAGGTTGTGAGATAGAGAGGTCAGGATACTTATTTTATTAATTATTCTGAATTTGGCTCATTTTGTTTTTTGCTTTGGAAAATTATATATTACCCTTTTCTCAACCATTACAGTTTTCTAGTCTCATAAAATCCATCTTCAAAATTTCCATAGTCATAAAGAATCTATACCAAAATGTTGCGTCACAAACAGACATCATGGCCATTGTCTAATCTTTTGTAATATGGATTTGTTTTACAGGTAAACTTTTTGGTCATTTATCTCATGCGTGAAATCATTTTAATGCAATCAATTTACCAAATCTATACTTACAATAGCCTGTGATTATTACCACTTGCCATTCAAAAGATTTCATATGATTCGCAAGTCCTTCATTACCATTTTTCAAACCCAACTGATGTTAGTTCTAAATTTCAACTACAAAGAAGAAAAAGAATTTAATGTGTAATTTATGTCTGTAGGAGGATTGAGCAGCCAACCGATGCACCTCTTGTCTCTTTGGAGATTGGGCCTGAAACTGATGAGGCACCTATAAGAAACAAAAGGAAACGAATCAAAGATGGACAAACTGGAGTTAAAGCTGAATTGAAGGATGTTAAGTCTGAAGACATTAAGAACCTCTCCAATATTGATATGTGAGAACAATTTAACTCTCTCTCTCTCTCTCTGAGGTTCTTGTTTGTATAGTAATATATATTACTAATATTTTTTATTAATTGGATCTCTATCTAGGAGTAGATTTATTTTCCTTGTCAGAATGTGTAGAATATATCCTTATCTTGTGTTAAAACAGGATAGTTCATAGTTCATTTCTTTCAAACTAATTCATGTTCTTAGCTATGTGACTGTAAATGTTGTATCCCTTTAATGTCTTATATGCCTACTATATACATTTCCCTTAATTATCATTATATTTATCTGAATGTAAATATAAGAAAGCTTGATGTACCAAGGATCAAGATTTACATATCTTAGTATCTCTCAGGCTTCTGTAAAGTTAGATGTATGTTGCTGATATGTCCCTCATTTCCATCTGACTGCCCAAAAGTTTATAGCGATTGTATATGTATTTGTTAACTGAAATCAATTTACACTTGGTACTCATGTTGTTGATCCTATGTATTGCAGCCAACATGTGTTTTTGATTGCATAATTTGACTTTAACATTTCTTTGTACGTAGTATCTTTCATGTCAGATTTTTTCTCCTCGACCAGAGTTTTATTTACTGTTATTTACTGTTCAAATAATGATGCTGATAAACCAACATGTTTACTTCTATGTCAATTCAAATTGTGGTTGTTTTAAATATCACTTGAA
This sequence comes from Aquilegia kansuensis, assembly GCA_020826895.1. Classification (NCBI taxonomy): domain Eukaryota; kingdom Viridiplantae; phylum Streptophyta; class Magnoliopsida; order Ranunculales; family Ranunculaceae; genus Aquilegia; species Aquilegia kansuensis. Next base: position 22,374,449 of record CM037007.1, read on the forward strand.
AAGTAGCTTATTGTTGAATTCATTTGTTTGTACAATTCTATGTTGAAATTTATGTAAGCAGGGAAGCTGGTGTTGGACTTAAAAGTGATGAGACGTCAAAGAAGAGGAAAAAGAAACGAGTGAACAAAATTCAGAGTGGTGGTGTTGAGAATAATAGCAAAATTGATATTCAGGAAGAAGGTAACTGTATAGTTGAGGCAAGGATTGATGACACCTGCAAGATTGAGCCTGTTGAGTATCCGGCAATTGACAACCTATCCAGTGATAAGTGAGAATGGATTTCATTATTTTCTTTTTGCTCACTTGTTATTTGGAGGGTTTTTGTTACTTGTATTGCTCTGGATTGTTACCTCTTAGCTGTTCCATGTCCCTTTTAATCAACACTCAAATTTCTCTGGTTGTACCCTTTCTAAGTGATATTGGTCCGGATTGTTTACCTCTTAGCTGTTCCATGTCCCTTTTAATAATATATGTTGTCAATTAAACAACTGGTATGTAATTATATATAGCATTGTTCATTCCCAAATCAAATGTTGTTATCATCTTTAAGTAGCTGCTAGATGCTTTTGTTTTGCCTGTCTAACGTTTGGCATATTTCTTTAGCAGGGCACGTGTACAGTCTAGTCGTGAAAATGATGTGAAAACAAAGAAGAAGAAAAAGAAACCAGCTAAAGAAAGGCAAACTAGTGAAGTTGGGGATGATAGCGTGTTTGTTGTCCACAACAAGGAAAGTATTCAAGTTGATGAACCAGTGAGTAATGACATCAACCAGGAAGTGAGCGCGAAAGATAATGCCATTGATAAGTGAGTACGAGCATCAATTGTTAATGTCTATTGTCTGTGCATGATACTGACATACTGCAAGATTTTATTTTTGACTATTTGTTAGATCCTATTAGAGGAAGAATTTTCATGACTAAGAAGCTAATTTTGAGTAAACACATAATTCCGTCACTAAAAGTACAGACATATAACCTGGATGGTTTTTAATTTGTTAAAATTTAATGCTTAAACTGAAGTGTGCGTGTAAGTAGTACCTCTGACACCTGATATTAGATCCTTTTAGGGTTTTTTCTTCCATTTCTCCCTCTCTGTGAAAATATAAAACAAAACCTGATATTTACTTCCCTAGGAGCGAAATATTTATATAATAGTATCATGGTGTCCTGAAATAGTTACAAATATATGATGGATTTGTTATATGCTTGAAAATACCTTCTGGTGAGGCAGAATGACTCTTCAGGGCCCGGTTGGTATCGATCATGGTTGGTGTCTAGGTAATAGGTGGTTGTTTGTGCAAAAATATAGGGAATTAGTAGCCACTTTCTCCTTGTGTGCTATTTTCGTCTTGATGTACATATTTTGTTCTATATGAATATGTACTTGTTCTCTATAAATAACGGAAAAAGCGACCATGAACACATTATACATCAGTGATATATTGGACTTTTCTTGTTAGTGATTGCCAAGTGAATTGTTGGGAGGAAAAAAAGAACATATCAATTGTTGTTGGAGAAAAGCAAACTCTGACACAGATATGTGCGTTTGAGTTTGATAAGGGTAAAGAAGTGCCTGGCATGGCTTCATAAAGGCAATTGAATAATGGGAATACAGATGTTGATTTATTCTTGAGCTATGATTGAGATAAAAATATAATATTTTTTATGTTCACATTTTTTCTTCTTCTTTTTTACTTATTTCTAATTAGATAAAAGAATAAAACCTTTCTCATCTCTCTTTGCATCTCTTTCTCTTCTTCCCTCCACCTTTTCTTCATAGTTTAGGCTGTTCATCATGTGTCTTAGTGTGTCAGTGTATCCAATACAGATTTAAAAATAGGATGTGTCCATGCAAAAAAAATATAACCAGTAAAAAGATGTTATTTGAAGGCATTATTGTTGCAGACTTGCAGTTGTAAGGTGAGTTACTTCTTAGGTTTAATGTATGTAACTTTCTTATAAGCAGGTGTGCTGTACATCAGAATGAGTCTTCTCTTTTTCCCTCGGAGATTGGTCATGATAACAAAGAGAAGGAAAAAAAGAAGAAAAAGAAACATGCCAAAGTTGGTGGAGTTGGGGAGGATAGCTTAATAGTTGTCCACAAAGAAATTCAATCTGAAATTTTAGAAGCGAGGCTCAACGATGTCACAATAGAGGAGCGTATCACAGTTAAGGAAGAAAGGTGTGACGTCACAATGGAGGATTGTATCACAGTCAAGGAAGAAAAGTTTGACAAACAATCCAATGATATGTAAGAATTGAGTATAACACTTTATCTCTTCGTTTACAGCCAAACTTTGTTGTCATACCTTTGTGTGTTTATCATAGTACAAAATATCGCGATATATCGCGATATATCGCGATATTTATCGGTTTTCAAAGAAAACGATACGATATATTCCCGAAATTTTCGCCTTAAAGTATCTGTAAAATATCGACCGATATTTTCCGATATATTCCGATATATTCCGATATTTTTCGATATTTACTGATATTTTCCGAAATTTTCTGGAAATATTATTTTTTTTCAAATTTTTTTTTTTGGAAATAATTTGTTTATTCTATTTTTAGTAGATATGATGTTTTTTAGGTAAATACTACGAAAATATACTTCCAAATTTGATTTTATATATATTTTGTATAACAAATTAATATATTAGTCGATACATTCCATGTAAAATATCCACCGATAGATTCCGATATATCCCGATATATCTATTTTTTGGAGATCGATACATTAGTCGATAACGATATTTTGTACTATGGTGTTTATAGTTGGTCCAATGCATGTCACTTTGAAATTCTTTTTGGAGCTTTCTCTTCCTAAAGGCATACACTCACACCTACACATTTCATTCTATTAATTTAATTGGACTGTAACACAGTATGAATCACTCTCTAAGATTTGCTAGGCTAATGATTTGCTAAAATACGTCAATTTTGATTTGGCTAATGATTTGCTATTATGCGGTAAGAAGAATGTTGATTTGCTATTACAGTATGAATCACTATCTAAGATACAATGAAGCTAATCAATAGTCAGAGCATGCATGCTATTAAGGATCACCCTGAATTGGTACCTCGTAGTGGTAAATGCTCATTTTGTATCTAGTAGTTGATAATGGTAATTGATTTTGTTGATGGAAAGTTTAATTCTGATAAAACATAATTGTGTGCCATTTGCGTCAGATTTGTAAACGGATAAACTCTTTGTATTATTACCCGAGCTTGCTATTAAGGATTACCCTGGAATCCTGGATATGTTTTTTTGGATATGTACCTCCAGCAGTTTTATTTTGTTCATCGTTCCATAATAAAAACGTTTCATTTCATAATTAATTTTGAATTTACGCTGAATGTAACACAAGGTTAATTTTTTTTTCATCCTTGTATTACAAGCTGATTAACGTTTTTTACGCAGGTGTGTTGTGCAGCAGGGTGATTCTTCTCTCCTTCCCTTGGAGATTGCTCATGATAACAAAGAGAAGCTAAAGAAGAAGAAAAAGAAACATGCCAAAGAAGGAAAAACTGCTGGAGTTGGTGAGGATAGCTTGATATTGCTCCACAAAGAAGTTCAATCCGAAATTCTCGAAAAGAAGACTGATGATACCAAGATGGAGGAGCATATCCCAAAAGAATTTGACAAACAATCCAATGATATGTAAGAATTGTTGATCAACCCTTAATCTTTTCTTTATACAGCATCTGAGATTGTTTCGTACCTTTGTTCATTTATAGTGAAACTTTGAAATTTACCTTTTAATAGTTGTAGAGGCCGTGTTAGAGTTCTATATCGTTGAATTTGTCTGGTTCTTGAGTCATAACACTGGTCATATACATTGTCCTATTAGACTATTAGTAATTGCATTTTAATATTGCCTTAAGAAAAGGAAATAACTGAATAGACGATAGTTTGATCATTTTGATTGCTAATTTTGCACTAGCTCGAAACTCTTCATGTGTACATGACTTTAAAGCTTTTTGTTCAGCCCTTCTCTTCTCTGATAGTTCATTCCATCATGCCAAGTTTACTATTCAACCTAAGAAAGACTAATTGAAAACTTTATTTTTCATTTTGTGTAGTGTATGTAATTTAAACAACTTAATGCTATGGATATGTTAATATCTGTGAAAATATTTTATGCAGTGTTCCTTTCCCAAACCAGTTGATTGTAAAGTTGTATTTTGCATCCAAGTCCCAGTGTAAAAAAAAGTTTTTGACCATGTCTCTGTTGCACAGGATTGTAACATTTGATGCCAACTATGTCGCTGATGAAGAGATCACTGAAAAAGAGCAGAATGAGAAACCAAAAGGTTGTAGTGATACAAATACGATGCCAGAGAGTGGCAGTGCTGCAACTGCAGAGGATGCAAATAATAGTTCTGTTGCAGAAATTGAAGGCAACACTAGTGTATAGAACAGGAGGCTAAATCAATATTTTCAAAAGTGGGTAGATCATGTCCTTAATTTACTTTTTGTTGTTATGCTTTTGGAGCATCACTGTCTTTGTTTTGAATTTTGAACTTTAATGTCAAGAATGTTGAAGTGATGTGCTATATGTGTAGGTTCTCTTACTTTTTTAGTTATGTTCTTGGAGCTTTGTTTGATGTTTATTGAAGATATGCAAGTATCATATCCCCCATTGAAGATATGCAAGTATCATATATATTATATTTTACCTTATTTAGATAGCTAACATGTAACACATGTGTAAATATAAGATTGTATCAATTACCCAACTGTGATTTAGGATCTAAACTAGTTACCTTAGATAAACCCTTCTTCTCTATAAATTGTATGCTTATGTACAGAGAAAAACATCAAATACAATATGCCATTCTATTCAATTTTCATGGTATCACAGCCATATTGATCTATTAAGCCTATTTTTATTTTTTTTTTCTTTCTCACCCCTTCATACATTTTACAACAATGTCTGGTTCTAACATTGAATCCAGTATTCCTCCCACATCTAATGGGAAGACAACTAATGAGGAGATCTCGCTGACGAAAGAATATGCAAGCTCTTCTCCCCTTTATCTTCATCATTCTGATAACCCAGGTGTAACTCTTGTTACACAACCACTCCTTGGTGATAACTATGCTACATGGTCTCGTGCAATGAAAATGGCCCTTGATGCCAAAAATAAACTCGGGTTCATTGATGGCAGTATTGTTGAACCCGAGGAATCTTCAATTCAGTTTCATCAATGGACCAGATGTAATAGTATGGTCTTATCTTGGATTGTTAATTCTCTTTCTTCTGAGATATCCAACAGTGTTATCTATACTGCGACAACACGTAAAGTTTGGGATGATCTCCGCGAACGTTTTTCTCAAAAAAATGCACCTAGGATTTTTGAGATCCGACGTGCCATTGCTAATTATACACAAGGTAACTCATCTATAGCATCTTATTATACTACCTTGAAAAGTTATTGGGATGAGTTATGTTCGTATGATTCATTAACCCCTTGCACTTGTGGAACGTCTAAGTCTCGCATAGATAATATGCAAGAAGAACATCTTATGCAGTTTTTGGCTGGTTTGAATGAATCCTATTTCGGGGTTCGCAGTAATATGCTTCTTCAGGATCCTTTGCCCACCGTCAACCGTGCCTATTCTCTATTGTTACAAGATGAACGTCAGCGTTCTCTTCAACCTGCAACCATAACATCTCTTGATCAGTCTGCCATGGCAGCCACTCGAATCCAGTCTCGTAAGACATCTTATCATTGCAAATTTTGTGATGTTGATGGTCACTCTGAATCTCGCTGCAGGAAAAATCCTGCCAGTAAATTCTATATGCATTGCACCTTTTGTAACACTGCAGGACATACAGAGTCTCATTGTAAGAAGAAAAATGGTACGGCCAAGTCCAATTCCAATTCTTCTTCCTCCAATAATGCCTCCAATGGTTCTTTTGCTGCAACAAGTACCAAAACTCCGGCTGCACCAACTTTGACTTCGGAACAATACAATCAATTACTTGCCTTGTTACGCTCTGGTAAAAATAATTCCATGGCTAACCTTGCAGGTAATCCTTTATGTTTTCAATCTTCATTAGATCTAATTAAATGGATTATTGATTCGGGTGCAACAGACCATATGGTTTCTGATGCCCATTTATTGGAAAACATGATAGTTGTCGATGCTGCCCCTATTAAATTACCTACTGGACAAACAACTAAAATTACTCATATTGGTTCTTCAAAACCATTAGCATCTTTACCTTTAAAAAATGTGTTATTAGTACCTGATTTTCATTTCAATCTTTTATCTGTTAGCAAATTGACCAAACTTCTTAATTGTGTTATCATCTTTTATTCTGATCATTGCATTTTGCAGGACCTGAGTTCGAAGAGGGAGATTGGTAGGGGAGTGGAGCGTGGTGGTCTTTACTACTTAGTTCCTAATATCCCTTCCATAGCTAATTCTGCTGTTTCTTCACCGGGTTGTAATCTATGGCACTGGCGTTTAGGCCATCCATCTAAATTTATTTTTCCTTGCCTACATAAATCTAATCCTGAAATTTATATTGATAATAATCATGTTTGCACTATTTGTCCTTTAGCAAAGCATTGTCGACTTTCTTTTCCTTCAAGTACTATTTCAACAAATGTTTGTTTTGATTTAATACATTGTGATGTTTGGGGTCCCTATTCAGTTGCTTCTCTTTCTGGTGCACAATACTTTTTAACCATAGTAGATGATTACTCTCGTAGTACTTGGCTTTATTTAATGCAACATAAATCTGAAGTTAGTACATATTTACCTCGTTTTTTTACTATGATTAAAACACAATTTAATCTCACTATACGTCAAATTCGGACGGATAATGGGACTGAATTTTTTAATAAAACCATTGATCAATTTTGTGCTTCACATGGTGTCATTCATCAGCATAGTTGTGTTGCAACACCACAACAAAATGGTGTTGTCGAACGTAAACATCGTCATCTTTTAAACATCGCACGTTCTCTTCGTTTTCAATCAAATCTGCCTCTATCTTTTTGGGGTGATTGTGTTCTTACCGCTGCATATTTAATCAATCGTTTGCCTACCAAAGTTTTAAAAGGGAAAACACCTTATGATATTCTTTTTAACAAAACACCACCTTATGCACATTTACGTATATTTGGTTGTCTCTGTTATGGGCATAATCTTTCCCCTCATTTGCATAAGTTTGATAAAAGAGCCAAACCAGGCATATTTATTGGTTATCCATATTCTCAAAAGGCATACAAAATTTTTGATTTAGAGATTAAGAAAGTTTATACTTCACGCGATGTCACCTTTTATGAAACTGTTTTTCCTTATCATTTATCAAGAACCACCAATAACTTACCTGGTGTATTACCTCTTCCTGTACAAGATTTTAAAGTCCCTAACACACCACCTTCCAACCTCACTACAACTTCACCTCCCACCGACCCTCTTATACCAATAAACGAACCACCTTCCAACCTCACTACAGCTTCCGCTCCTACCCATCATCTTACAACACACCCATCATTTACACCACCAGATTCTCCCCAACCCTTATCTCATCCCTCTATCTCTGAGTCCATACAAACTATTTACCCACCTTCACCACCACCTGAGTCCATACAAACTATTTCCCCACCTTCACCACCACCACCTGCAATACAACATACTTCTCCATCCTCTCCCGTGACCTCCCCTCCCTCTTCCACAACAGTAGCTTCTGACTTGCCTTCTCTTTCTCCTCGTCATCGAAAACCGCCAAAACACCTCAATGACTACCATTGTTACCAGTCTCAAGCTGATCCCCTTTCTTCCACTCCGGTCCAACGTGGTACAAGGTATCCTTTATCGAAATATTTATCCTATGAAAAATTTTCTACTAAACATCAATGTTTTCTTACTTCTATTTCTACTATTGTTGAACCTAACACTTTTGATGAAGCAAATAAATATCCTGAATGGAGACAAGCTATGCAAACTGAACTTGCTGCTTTAGAAGCTAATCATACATGGACTCTCACAACCTTGCCTCCACATAAGAAAGCCATTGGCTGCAAGTGGGTCTATAAAATCAAACGACATTCCAACGGCTCTATTGAAAGATATAAAGCCCGCTTAGTTGCAAAGGGCTATACACAAATGGAAGGGATTGATTATCATGAAACATTTTCTCCGGTTGCCAAACTCACCACTGTCCGCGTCTTATTATCATTGGCTATTTCCAAGGGTTGGCCTCTTCAACAATTAGACGTCAATAATGCCTTTCTTCATGGCGATTTACGGGAACAGGTATACATGCAACTCCCTCCAGGCCATCAAGGTAAAGAAAAAAATCTGGTATGTCATCTAAACAAATCTCTTTATGGTTTAAAGCAAGCTTCTCGTTGTTGGTTCTCAAAATTCTCCAAAGCTTTGCGTGATGTGGGTTTTACCCAATCCAAAGCAGACTACTCCTTATTCTGTCTTCGAAAAGGAAAGTCTTCAATTTTTTTGCTTGTATATGTTGACGATATTATTATTACAGGTACCGATGCTGCCACTATATCCATCATCAAACAATTTCTGCACCAACGTTTTCATTTAAAAGATATCGGTGATTTAAAATATTTCCTTGGGATAGAAGTGTCTCGTTCTCCAAAGGGATTGTATCTAAGTCAAAGAAAGTATGCACTCGATATTTTGAAAGACTCTGGTCTCATGGGTGCACGCCCTACTTCCTTTCCTATGGAACAAAATCTCAAATTGAACAATGAAGATGGTGAATTATTACATAAGCCGGCAACTTATAGAAGATTGGTGGGTCGCTTGATATATCTCACTGTGACTAGGCCGGATATAGTTCATACCGTTCATATTTTGAGCCAATTCTTGCAAAATCCACGTACAACTCACAAAAGGGCCGCTTATCGACTACTGCATTACATTAAAGGCACTCCAGGCCAAGGAATTCTATTACCAGCTACAAACAATTTTCAGTTGCGAGCTTATTGTGATTCTAATTGGGCTAACTGTCCAATGACTCGGAGGTCGACTACAGGTTACTTTATACTTCTTGGACAAAGCCCCATCTCATGGAAAACAAAGAAACAAGATACTGTATCACGTTCATCAGCTGAAGCAGAATATAGAGCAATGGCTATGGCAACTTGCGAACTTCAATGGTTACGGTATTTACTTCATGACCTTGGCATACCACACTCTACACCAAGTTTATTATACTGTGATAACCAAGCTGCCTTATATATAGCAGCCAATCCAGTATATCATGAACGCACAAAGCATATTGAAATTGATTGTCACGTTGTTCGAGAGAAGATACAAAATGGTTCTTTGTGTACTGCCTATATTCCTTCAAAGGACCAAATTACAGATGTGTTTACAAAGTCTTTAGGAAAAGACCAATTCCAACGTCTCAAAGCCAAGCTGGGTATCCTTGATCTTCACACTCCAGCTTGAGGGGGACTATTGAAGATATGCAAGTATCATATCCCCCATTGAAGATATGCAAGTATCATATATATTATATTTTACCTTATTTAGATAGCTAACATGTAACACATGTGTAAATATAAGATTGTATCAATTACCCAACTGTGATTTAGGATCTAAACTAGTTACCTTAGATAAACCCTTCTTCTCTATAAATTGTATGCTTATGTACAGAGAAAAACATCAAATACAATATGCCATTCTATTCAATTTTCAATGTTCCTTGTCTAGCATCCATAGGAGACCTTTAGCCGATATTGTGATCTTCCTTGTCTAGCATCCATAGGAGACCTTTAGCCGATATTGTGATCTTCCTTGTCTAGCATCCATAGGAGACCTTTAGTCGATATTGTGATCTTCTCCACGTTGCCCCTTACGGTGCAAGCTTCCATAACATGGTGCTCCACTTATCGGTGCTGATTTTTGGCCTTTTCCGTATACTTTCTACCTCTGCAAACCTCATAGCATGTGTCGCTATTCCATCCATACTTTTTCAATCTTCGTAGAACAACTTTTAAGTATATTTTCTTCTGCCTTTTTTCACACAAGCTATTCAATTCCCCATGGTTGTTATTTGTTAATCTGATAGTTAAAATCCGTCCACTTTCCAAATTATACTACTAGGGAAATTTTCAACTACAACTCCTCTTTTTCTTCTAGAAAGAGGACATACTGCATTTCACTTGGTAGTCTTCTCTTATCAATTCTTCCCCCCATCCATGTCGCCATGCCCTAGAGATGGGAAACTATCTAATAACTTTCTGTGGAGGGACAAAGGAAATAACAATCACAACCATTGAAGGTGAGGCTGTAGTCAAGCAATAAATTAGAAATGCTGCGAAGTACAGGATATCCCAAAGCCTTCTTACATTTGCCTTTTGGGACATAGCTAGGCAGCTAGCAAAAAGAAAACAACCACAGTGCTATTGCCAAGGGTGAAACTTATTCAGTCAATATCTAGAGAAAAAGCTTATTCCTGTAGCAAGGCGAGTTCGGTTTAGCGTCTCATTTTTAGTGAAATTTAATAGTTGAAGCCCAATAGAAGAACTGAAAAAGGGCAGAAGAGCTTATGTGCACTATGGTGCATTTAGCTGCAAATGTGAACCTCCTGGCAGGGAAACTATCTATCTCAACACAGCCATTGTAAGTGAGGCTATAGACAAGCAATAACATAGAAATGCCACAACATACAGGAGGCCCGAAATCCTTTTCTCTCTTCATCTTGATAGCTTCAGTTTCAACCTCTGTAATTTAGCCAAACATACTACAGTATATAGGTCTTTTTGGGCAAAGGATTTGCATATCAGCAAATGCATTGCAATGGCAGGGCTTCATTACTAGGGTAGCAGTCAGCAGTTTGCACACTTAGCCATTTTTGTCAAATTTGCACTGATGACCATTAAAATATATATGTTTGTTGAGTGTTATCAAAGTACAAACCAATCTGCATCCCAGAACAAAGAAAAGAAAAGCATGAAAGAAAGAAAAACCCAGCAGTATAATTTAGTGCACATTACTTGACAAAAGAAAGTTTCCATGAATTTTCCATCAGCCACAATGAATACTGATCACTATTGTTTCATATCCTAAGAACATTGTAACTAGCAAAATCGATCATTAACTTTAATTAGTTTAAGATTAAGATCAGGAACACTGGGGATCTTCGTAAACATGACATAGAGTTCCACCATCTTCATCTGCAAATCTTATTTTCTACTTCTTGTGGATCTCATAACCAAATGGTAGTGAAGGCTTTGTTTCAGTCATTTCCTGTTACCCAACAATTTAATATCCAAGTCAGTATATGTCATACGAGACAAAACACCACCACCTGCCCAACCACCACCAATAAGAGTAAACGTATGTGTGAGGTAATTAGCCTAAAAAGGTAAGAACATATACCATGATTTTACAAAAACGAGCGCAATCTCTAGTCATCATGGAGAGAAATTTTTTGGTTTTTTGCTCAGCTCCTGCTGCATCTTGAAGGGCTGATTTTATCTGTTGGGTGTAATAAAAATAAGAAAAAAAACTGTTAACGAACATGCTCAGAGTGAATTTTTCAGCCGATCAAGCTGCAAAAAAAAAGAGCTGAACTGACTGCAGGAGAAGAAATTATTGTTCAAGGAAGACCACACTGGATTGTCAGTTGGGAAAATGCAAATCAGGTTTTTGTAAGACTTTTTCAGAATGATATAGGTGCACCAAGCACCTATGTTTAATATATACAAGCTCTTCTTTTTGGAAGTTCAGAGCTATCTCCACACTGTATATATCCTACATAGTTTCGTTGGTTTCTTTTATAATCAATTAGAAAGCACAATCCATACAAACTAATTCATTAAAAAAAAAAAAAAAAAAAAAAACCTTGAGGCCACCTTCAGTTTTCACAAAGAATTAAGGCAGTGAATCATAGCAGATTGAGATGGAGGAAAGCTTCACGGTCAAAATTTAGGATCAAAACAATTATATCAAAAAATAAAAATAGCCAAAAAGTTATTGGTTTGATTGAGGTACTCTTTCACTGTGTTGCGCCAATATATGTACCTCTAGGTCTCTACCGATAGTATATTGTTTCGCATTTACTTTCCAAGATTAGACAGTAGATTCGTAGTACATATTGATATGTACACTCAATATTGACAAGGATCACACCTTACTGCTAAACTATGGAACTCAAGGGTACATAACTACATATCGAGGACAGGTGACAGTTAGTTGGAGGCAATGTGATATTGGTTTAACTGTGAGACTAAAATGGCACATAATCTGGAAACTAGAGAAAGCAGAGAATGGCAGTGAACTCAGAGTCGGGCATTAACTGCCAAAACAAAAATGATAAGAAGTATCCCACATGTACTCTACTTCAGTTTTTGACAGATGATACAAAACTTCAACTGACAACCATGAGCAAAGGTCAAAGGGCAGTATGCCATTCGGACTATCCATAGGACGAAATCTCTTCAATATATAATGCAAAGCCAAGCAATGATTACCATGCTGGCTCAACTGGTTGTTACTTTTTAACTATCTGGATCTCATTAAAATATAGTAAAGCATTTAAGTAGTAATAACACATAAGGCGGCATAAAGAAAGGCATTGCATATTTACTGACACATACCTCATCTGCACTGTATTTTAAAGATTGGGCCTGGCCCACGTCAGAGAGCAAGTTTTTTTCCACAATAGCACGACTAACTCGTAATTCTTTCATGAGCTTTGATGCAAGAGTTCTAATGTCGAGCATTTGCATTCGTGAGAATGCGATGGCCTTTTGAGCAGAAGTTGATTCAGATGCTAATTTAGAGCTAGTAGTAAGTACTTTGCTAATGTCCTTAAGGCTTCCTTTCGAAACCAAGTAAGAAAAACCACTTTCCCTATTCTTCAGTTTCTTGATGTTCTGTCTGGGTATTTTGACATCTACTGCCTCAACACATGATTCACCCAATGAATTCTTCCTCTCTAGCTGTTCCTCAAGAAATAGTCTCTCCCTGCAATCTGAAACATTTGGATTCACAATATGAGAAAAATTATATGGAACGGAATCAACCGATTAACAAAATTCAACCAGAAAATAAGGAGAGACTAGATAGACTTCAGCCAGCTCATGGACACAGCATTATTTCATCAAGAGAGCAATGTCCCAACATAGTGACGCCACATAATGGCCTTAAAGGTACACCACATAATCCGATTGTATAGTCTGATCACTCTATAGGAGCGTGTACATCGAAGCATGGACAAAATAAACAAACATGGATGTGGTATGACTCACTGAATGTTTCCTCATTGTCACATGAATCTTCAGCATTTAAGCCTCGACAAAGCTTTTTTTGTGAAGTAGGGGATATGACCTGAAAGGAAAATCGTATGACGAAATAATTTTAGATCATTAATATGCAAGAAAAGAACAGACAAACAAGAGCATATATAGACCATACCTTTCGAGTTGATAATAGCCTTTTTGGACAAATAATTTCTTTGACCTCGCGAAGGCAACCCTCCTGTGATTCCACATCTTTAATGGCATTTGTAGCATCAGAAGAATGAATACTTGAAGAGCCTTTTACATCAGATGCAAACAAAGATAAACTCGCTGTAAGAGATGAATATTTTCCCTCATCTACCATTGGACCATTAAATATAAAGCCGGAAACATTATTAAGACTAAGAGATGGATACAAATCCTGAGATGAAACTGGGTCACAAATACTTGTTAGAGTGGTGGCAAGCCCGGGAGAGATATCCTTCTTACTGTCACCATCATCGCCTACACCGACATAACAGCTACCGCCACCATTACCAACTTCCATTGGCTGGGGAATATCAGTGGTTAATATATCTTGAATGTATGTCGAAGATTTGCTCTCAGCAACATTGAATTTGAGGTCAGAGATATCATCCTTATTATCACCCTCATCCTCGCTATCAGGAACAAATTCATCAATACCATCACAAAGTTCTGTGCATCGCAAGCTATTGTTGAGAGTCAAAGGAGGCATCTGTGTCACAGTATCTCCATCCTTATGCCATGATAACTTCCCCAGCTGACTGCTTGAATATTTCTCAAAGCCCAAATCATTAGTGACTGGAATTTCCTCGTTGTGGATAGATACAACTGACCAATTTGTGCTTGCCCCTTCAAGATATTCGGATACATCCTCATCTTTGCTATCGGGAAGACTTCCATCACCACCATAATGGAGTTCACTGCATTGCAAGTTATTGTTAAGAGGCATCTGTTTCAAGGAATCCTTATCCTTATGGCATGACAAGTCTTCCAGCTGAATGTTTACCTTAGTGACAGAAACTTCCTGCTGAGTGCTTGCATAGTTCTCAGCAACTAGTTCAAGATGTTCAGATACAACATCGGGTTTGATGTCACATACATCAACATTCTCATCCTCCTCACTAGTATCACAACCATAATGAAGCTCATTTTCTTGCGAGCTATTGTCAGCAATATCAAGCATCTGTGTCACAGTACACGTCTCCTGCTGAATGGTTGCATTTTTCTCAGAATGCACGTCATCAGTGACCAAACTTTCCTCCTTAGGGCTGTGATTTGGATCTGAATGAGTAACGGTTGCCTCTTCAAGATTTTCACATACAAATGAGGGAAGAGATTTGAAGACTTCTGAAAAATATGCGTTTGGAATCTCTCCAAAATGATCTGGAGTGTTAGCTGAAAGAAAGGCTTTTGCAGGGTCTGAGTATTTTTGGGGAATATCATTAGTGGGGCAACTTGAAATCCCCTTACACAAAGAATGTGATTCCTTTATTTCTAACATTTGTCCATTAGCCCTCTGTAGCATTTTACCATAGCAATCTCCGCTGTAACCCATATTAACATAGGAGCCAGGGGCAGAACAATCAACAACATTAACAACATCATGGCAATTTAAACGATCAAGCTCCTTAGCCTCAATATCAATGTCAATAGGTCCATGTTCATCAACAACATTATGGAAGAAACTTTGATCGTTCATAACTTGTTCAACTGATTCATCTAAGGAAACTGTTGATTCGAAAGACATGCAAGGGGCTATAGCAACGGTGTTTTTCATTGCCTTCAGTTTCATTTTCGAAATACTTAGTTTTTCCTCGTACGCAGCCTCAACCTTCACTTCAAAAGTAAGATCAGTTTTACTGCAAGATTTGGAACCAGGGGAAGCTATATCGTCAGATTGTGAATGTTTCCTTTTCTTTGCCTTGCTCAATTCTCTTATCTCTTCCAGAGCCAATGAACCAAGGTTATCATCATCTGAGTCACTAGTACTTTTTCGTGCTTCTTCAGATTCATATATAGCTTTGAACCTTTTAAATTTTTGAGCTGGTTGTCCATGGGAATCTCTGTTCATGACCTTTAAAACTAAACCCCCCTTAATAGCTTGAATAAAATGTTCTTGGCTGCAGTTCCTTTTCTTCATTGACCTGTTACGGTGCAAAGAAAAATAATTACATTATACTAAATTCCCATTAGATAAAGAGACCAACAACATGATGTAAATTGCGATGTAATTGTTTTAATTCAATATTAATTAGTAGGACAAAAACGATGCCTTTAATGTAGTAGGAACTTGAACATTAGCATGTAAATGTTGAGAGAGTATCAAATTGCAAATGGTCTATGAAATGGTTTAAGGGTTTAAGTAAACCCTAGAACATTAGTATAATATATCATTATAAATGATTGATGAAATGGTTTATGAAATTGATCTTAAATTAAGATGATATACCAAAATGATACAAATTTAATGAAAATTACTAAGAAGAAGAACACAAAACCCTAACTTCCAACAACATTAGTAAGTGAAGATGATGATCTGCAGTCTGCAGATGAATTATCAAATAACTAAATCCAAGAATCAACAATAATATAAAATAAAGAAGAAATCAAATACCTTAGAAAGAACTAGTTGATTGAATGATGAATGAAGAGCTCTCTCTCTCTCTCTCTCTCTCTCTCTCTCTCTCTCTCTCTCTGAGACTCTCAGTGAGTCTCTTTGTCTGTCTGTCTAGCTACTTAGGTAGGTAGAGGGTTTTTATTTATGAGAAGCCAGTGTTCTATTTTGGCGCCAAATGGAATGGAATAGGTAATGGACCCACCAACATGGTGTTGGAAACACCAAGAGTTGCGAAATACTTGATGTGATGCATTGAACTCGAACAAATGAACAGCTTTTGGACTTATGGTTAATTGGTTATGGTGGTACATTGTGGACTTACACTCCACCTGTACATACAGTCAGACAGTCAGTGTTGCCAGACTTGTATCGCATTCACAAGAATATTTATGTACTGTATATTCTTTTGTATGCACTCACAGTCACAGATCTTGTTGCCATGTAAGTAGCAGATATTCATTCAGTAACGAACAAAATATTTTGCTTAGGTTACTACAATATGTAGCACATTTTTCTCGTCGCATAAAGCCTTCCAGGATTAGGATTGCCCTTCGCTGCTAGCTCCATCACAATTAATTAGCTTTCGAAATGTTAATGGAAGTCATTGTGGAGTTGAGATATGGAAATGTACAACGTTCTGCATGGGGTATGATGTTTTGGAAATGTGCATTTTCTTGTAGATATGTTTGGATGTCTGTTTCGAAACCAAGTACCGTTGTGGACACAGATACTCATCATTCTTAATTCCGTCAAGTGTGTATGTGTTTGGTTTTCCTTTAGCTTTTAGGAGACTTTAGTTGCAAGTAGGAAGATTAAGCTTGATTTTAACCTGCAAATACTGGTTGACTGGTTGGAGGTGAATGAAATTAGATATCATGTGTTCTGACTTCACTAGAAATTGTCGAATGCTGTATTATACTACTTTCTAAGAATGTTGATGATTCCAAGATTCCAGAAGAGTGAGTGAGACACTATCTTGCAACCATTTTCGCCCTTGGGCGGAGGAGCACCCACCTCCTCCAAATAAAATTTATGGTACGTATTGTCTAAACTGATTAGAAACTTCTTAATTATTTTTAACCGCTCGAAACTGCAAATCCTGATATGTAGGTGGGTCTAAGTTCATTTGCAGAGCAATGTCATTATGTCACTGCAGTTTGTGCAAACTTATATAACCCAAGATATCTTATCAAAGATACCAGATGCGCAAAGCTGATCATGGATTTTCTTCATGATTGTTGTCTTTTCAGTTTCCAACGCCCCCGTAGCCCTAAATCCTTCCGTCATGGATTTTCAGAATATATCCATTAGTTGTGATCTATCTGGAACATTGTAAACTATTTTAGGGAAGCTATATAGTTCATTGTGATGATGACGCTGCTGTAGGAAGCAGATGGTGTTGGGGCTATGGGTTCGGGCATTTTATTCATATATTGGGGCTTCAATTTGATACGTGCGGCCACTGTGATGCATGATGGTGTTATTGTTAAATGTTATGTTGCTTTTCTGAAAGTTCAGAGGTTGACCATCTCCATGTACATCTGCATTAGGTATTTATTGATGCGAGAGAGGTATGAGCTTCAAAGTTTCTCATGGGTACTACATTAATTAACTTAAGGTTTGGTTGTAGGCTGTTCTTTAATATATGTTTTGTTCACTTGCCCTAAGGCACTCGCGGCCAAGTGAGAATGCATTTGGTACGAAGTTTGTTGGTGGCATTTGACCTAACCAAAATGCATTTGATATCGGCGAATGAGATTGTACATGGCAAAATGTTAAGCAGGAAGTATGTAAGAAAACAATTTAGAACTTTCATTAACCTCAAATATCGTCCAAAGTGGTATGTACAGCATTGATAACAAAAGACTATTAACAGTGCCCTAGGCAGAAAACTCGGCAGAAAGCCTTCGATTGTATTTGCCAAGTGCTTTCCCTGCATGTTTACATACACTCGGTGCTTTTCATGATGGTATCATAGTCTTTGATGCATTCTAGTGTTTGCTTTGGATCTGATCCCATCTCTTTAGTTAGTTGCACTCCCACTACAATTGGTTTTGTCTTTCTGGCTGGGATAAATTTGTCCTTCGTACCACTTTGATAGATTTACCCTTTATAGCACTGCAATAGGCCATTAAAACATGTTTCTTCATCATCTCTGGAAATTCCCCCAAGTTCTGTCTTTGTGTCACTCAACGTCTTCATTCTCACCTGCCATAAAAGTTTTCTTTAAAAGCACTAAGCTATCATGATACATATTATACAGAATGTTCTTATAATGATCCTTAAACTATGATATTTAACATATATGTTTATGTAAAAAATATGATTTATCTATTTTAAACAATACGTAACTTTGAACTGAAACTGGCACTCGGTTATTTGACATTAATTTTGTGACATTGATTGTCTCGGTTATCTCGCCTTGAGTTCATTGTTAGGAAAACCAAGTTGTACGTGCATCGTCCCGAGTCTGTGTCCTCGCGTCCTTTTGTCAAAAGTAAGTTTTTGGGTTTAGGACGTACGTACCTAGTTAGGGCGTACATACGTCATGTTAGGCAGCAAACATGTTTTGGTCAGGACGTACGTACCTAGTTAAGACGTACGTACGTCCAAGCAGGCAGCAAACTTTCTACGTCACAGGACGTACGTACGCTATTTCGACTTACGTACGTCCCATATGAAATTCGTCCAATCCGGCCCATTTTGTTTTGTTTCAAACCCTAACTATATATAGGGTTTCTCCACCAAAGAACAACTCAGTTCTTTGGCCGTCCAATTCATCTCTAGTCTTGGAGTTTGTTTAGGTTTTGGTGATTGAACTCATCTTCTTCTTCCCCATTCATCTTCTTCTTCCTTATTGAATAGTGATTTAGCTTCGAGTCTTCTTGTGTGTTCATTAAGAAATCGAGTATCCTTGTGTGTTCATCAAGGAATTCTGGTGTAAGCTTGTTACATAGATCGGCTTCGAGTCTTCTTGTGTGTTCATCAAGAAGTCGAGTGTCTTGTGCGTACATCAAGGTGCTCTGGTGAAGTAAAGGTGTTAGAGATAACCGGTAGTGTCAACTCGCAGTGATTGCAGGTAGTTGATAGGTTTGTACGTACATCTCTTTTCATCTAGTGGATTTATTTGTTGTCGCGAGGACAACCGTGGACGTTTCCCATACTAGGTTTTACCACGTTAAAAATATTGTGTGTTCTTTATTTGTTTACTGCTTTATTGTTTGTCTTATTATTGTTATATTGCACATATATTGGGTTCTCATGAACAACATTTAAATTTGGAGATGCTCTGACTCTGAAGATGGAATTCATGGTGTCAACAATCTTTGAATAAAGGGCAATTCGAATCTGTAGATTGCAATAACCTCTTAATTCTTTGTAATTGAAAATTTGAAACCAAATATAATTACATTATCAACCTAAAGTGATAGATTAAGTTAACTTTTGTACCCTTTGCCGTGGATGAATAATGAGCAATGACTGTAGTATGTACTACCTGCAAAAGCAAGGATTTCCATTAAATGAAATGCCAAATCTCAGAAATCTGAATAACCGCCATTTTACAGGCCTATCTCACATCAAACTTTCATATCACACAAATGTATCAACAATAGCTTTATATAACTATTATTAATATAGACATCGAGAAAGGCTCTTTGATGGGAATGTACTGCATTTTAATGGCTTGTTCTAGTTGAAAATGTAAAGCAACATATTGTAGTGGAAATGTATAGTTGATGACGACAATTAAAGAAGAGTTCTAAATTTAAGCTGAAGGAGAACATTTGGAAGATCTAAATTCAAGCATGTATGATTAATCTGATAAAGATGCATATACCATTGATAAGTCCAGTAAAGTCCAGGGAAAGGGATCACCTTTGTAGCGGTTTGTTGAGTACTATTTCTGCCTTTTCTTAAAAAATCTATTCTCATCGTAGATGTGTAGTATTTGTCGAATCATGAACAAAAAATTTACACATTAAGGAAAGAATACACACATAAGCAACATTAAGGAAAATTTTCATTAGAGTATAAAACGAACCTGAGTTAAAAATAAAGTGGCCTCCTATTGTAGCTGGTGTGGAACTATAGCGTTCTGTATTCAGCATAGGTCAGCCGAAGGTCGTTAGAAACTACAAATCATCCATAAACTGCTGGGAACCTGCATCAGAATGCTGATCACTGTCAAGCATTGTTTTCCGGAATTCTAATGTCAACCTTTTGATCAGATTGATCACAGTGACCTTGTAGACTGCAGATATAGAAGAAGTGGCGGTATTTAGTAATGGTAATGGTAACGTTGCCTGTAATTGTATGAACACCTTGGAATTTATCTGCTACGGGATTGAACTACCCATACCCAAGTGGAAATTCATCATCACAAAGAAAGGTTCCACTTTTACATCTGAAGATCCCTAGGGCAGAGGGTGGAAGAATGGGCCAAGACTGTCAGCCGGTTCATATCAAGCTGGAAACAGATGCAAAGGGCTTAGGCAAGCAGTAGGTTCAGTGGATGAGCTTAAGAAAGCATGTCCAACTACAATAATCCCTTAACTACACCAGAGGGGAGTCATCCTACATAGAAAAACCAATTTCATTCTAAGGGAAAAAAATTATTTCCATGAATTAGAGAAATGCCATGCAAACTTTCCACAGGATAAGTATCTCACCTTCTTGCTCATTGTCAATTCACTTTTACGAAAGAATATATTTCGTATGCAAAAATAGATGTAACGGAAATCTCTGCAAAAAAAAGGAATGCCTGTACGTAAATGACTCTTCAGATAGTACCAGGCCAATCTATGAATTGTAGTAAACCAACCTGATTCAATTCATCATGAAGACACAGACAGGAACATTTTAAGAAAATAAATGAAAACAAAGAGAAGGTTTAAATAGATTATCCGGCGATAGAAAGAGAACAACGAACAGGCGATTTGAAGCAAGAGGGTTGAAAATCCATGAAACGCAGAGGAATAGGATGTTCGCAGTACTATTATATTCCTTTGGTTCCGTGTCACTCTTGTTGGTAACAATAATAATAAAACAAAAAATGGGTATTATCTTATTAATCAATATCCAATTTTAAATACAGGGAAAAAAAAAATGGACCCCCATAAGAGCCCAAAAAGCAACATTTTCCTATCTAAGGAACAAAATGTAAAAAAGGCCCCATTTTAAAGTCCAAGAGGTGAATGCTTACTATGCCAAGAGGAATGCTTACTATGCCAAGAGATGAATGCTTACTATGCCAAGAACTCAATGCTTTGTTTCAACACAATTTTGGGGCCTTTTTTACATTTTGTTCCTTAGATAGGAAAATGTTGCTTTTTGGGCTCTTAATGGGGGCCTGCATTCATTTCCATGTTTTAAATATCTGTATGAAACCAAATGGTGAAGAACAGAATACAAATCATTAGTGAGAGGGATCTGATAACTTCTATAATGATCATATCGAGTTTCTAATCAACCACCTAATAACATTCGTGAATGTTCATTAAGATGTACCATTATTATCCGAAAGGCATGCATGTTCTTCTACCTATATGAATATGTATGCTCATGTATCATTAAAATAAGTGGCAATAAAATATATTTTTAATCAACCATGAAATAGTAGATAGTAAGTTGCAGGCAAACTACATACCTCTAAAGAATGCATTGCAGGAGGGAGCAAAAGTTTTGAACGTAGTAACCTGTAGTAAGAAATAAAATTAATCAATAATAAGTTCTAAAAAAATGAAATTAATATTAGAATGAATTATACTGTGTAACCTGTGTTGTTTCTTATTTTATTTTTTAGATGGATCCTGTGTTGTGAAGGGAAAGTAGCATGGCAAAGGTTCCATCTGAAATAGAGTTTCCCTTCACAACACAGGTTTTGTCCCCTACTGTACGTGTAACCTTGTTTTTCTTCACTGGCTTCGTGTCAGGTGCTATGAGGATATCTGCCTTGAGTGAAGCTTGCGTGATTTCTGTGATGACTGACAACTAAATTGGGATTTGAAAGGATGACCCAACTTATCAACCACGAAATGGAAGTTCAGTTGGGCAACGTTATGATATTTTGAAGAAGATGATAGTTTATACACCATCTAAAGTGCAGATATGAAAATTGCACCAAGTCATATTGGCTTTCTAAATAAATAATATCGCTATATGATGACATGTTTCCCTTAACTACAGGCTGGTTTGGGACAATGCCAATGGAGGGACAACTTAATAAAAAGGAAAATAGCTATTTAACTAAATCCTCAGTTGATTCACCCACATTTTAAGCCAAATCAGTAATTCTGCACATACAGGGCCTTCTCCATCTGAATTTACACCATTATACGAAAATGATTCTTTGGTAGAATAGGAGATTAGTCTGATAGAGTTTACAAATGTAATTGCATTTACATGGGCCAATGTATGAAGCCAAACATTTAAACAACAATGGACACATACATTATTTTGCTTCATTTAAAGTTTGCAATGATCTTTGCTAACTAATTGTTGATACTCATAATATACCTGAGAGTCTAACAAGAAAATATGGGGAAGGTATGTTGCTCTCCACCTCAACGTATGCTTTTGCAGATGCTATACCAACTGCTATACTTTGCATCACATCCAAACCTGCAGAAATGGATGCAATTGTGGGATCAACCAAACACTTAGCCAGCACTTGTTTGTAGGCCGTTGCCAGCATTGATAGGAATGTACGTAGTATTCACATTTATCTGCATACATATCTATTGAATGGAAATTTAAGTGTACGGGCAGACAGCCTGTTGAGATAAATTTATTCCTAAACTAACCATTTTCGACTACACTGCTACACATCTAGCTAGTGTACGGGCAGACAGCCTGTTGAATAAATTTATCATTCAGCTGCATTTGTTTGAATAAATTATAGGGTAATTTCCCAAATAAGCACAACATTAGGCACAACTTTCCTAAATAAGCAACAAGTCTAAAGTTTTTCCTAAACAAGCATAAAGACTTTTTTGTTTCCTTTTCTACCCATCTTACACATTCTCTCTCTTAAATACATAACTTTTAAACATCACCATCATTCTCTCTCTTAAGTACTTCAACATTAAACATGATAATGACATGCAAACAAACACTATCCCTTAGATCTCCTTTTTTCATCTCAACCGTCCATCTCCTTTGTAAACCTTAAACAAGTACATTTCATCATCTTCTTCTTATTCTTCTTCTTCTTCTTCACTGATTTTTCTGTTGTTCTTCATCTGCTATTATATAAAAAAAGTTTTTCTATTTCAAGGTTTTAATCTATCACTTAGTTGTTAGGTTGTTGTGTTATTATCACCTACAATTTCGGTTTTTCCGTGGTACCATCACCAACATAAAGACACTTAGGTACTGTTTTAATGGGGAAACAAAAGACAACCAAGAAGAAATTTAATGTTCTCGAGGAAATACCCATACCTGGTATGCATTTAAACCCTTAATGTAATGATTGATATTTAAGAGGGCTTGCTATTCAATTTCATACTGTTTTCGAACTAAATTCGCATTAAATTCCTTATGGTTTGGTATTGTTTAAGTTAGTTTGTATTTGTTCATTTTGAAAGGTTTGATTTTGAAAGATTTGAAGATGAAAGCTTTGATTTTGAAAGATTTTAAATTGATTTTTAAAGTTGGCCGGGCCAAGATGCAAGATGCAAGCTTTGCTGTTGAATTGATTTGATTTCTAAGTTTGTTATAGATGCAAGCTTTGTTGTTGAAGATGCAATTTGGTTTAAAGATGCAAACTTTCCTTTTTAAAGATTTTAAGATTTCAGTTTGTAGGTAGCAGATAGATTGTCTATGTAAAGCAACAGTTTTTGCCAGTAGTAGATACAATAGAAGCATGTAGCAGATACATTTTAGAATGCATGAAACACTTTGAATAACTACTATAACACTGTGATACTAATCAAAATTATTAACATGTGGATACTTTCAGCAAATACTTTCAATGTAATTTATCGATTTGGTGGTCTGTTGGAGGTCACAGCTGAGGGGGAAGAGGTTGGATATGTGGATGGAGAGTCAAGAATAAGGATTGTTGATATTCAGACGACCTATACAGACTTCCTCAAACAGGTATCTTCCTTATGCAATCCTCCAAAAGGAACATGGTCACTTCGAGCAGTAGTCAACCTCAGGGTATCCAAACTTGAATGTGAAGATCATTATAAGGCAATGTTAGTTTCCATATACAATTCAGCTGCAATGTGCATATCTGTTTGGATTGTTAATCATAGAAAACCACCTATACTGAAGATTGTACCTGAAATAGCAAGGAGTGAAGAAAGGGAGATACCATTTGTTTTACAAAATGAGGCTCCCAAAAGCAAAAGGAAAAGAAAACTTTTTCCTGAAGCTATTCCTTCTTATATACCTTTGAGTGAAGAGAGGGAGATACCACCAATGCAGTTACAAAAGAAGGCTTCAAAAAGTAAACCCAATTACTCTACTTATCATACACCCACCAAACCTCTTAATGTTCCAGATGAATATAGGTTGGAGACTCCTACTCAAGATCCAAGTGCTGATATGATAGTCAAGGGAATGGGGCATGCAAATGACCCTGTAGTTTTGGAAACCCCTCCACCTAGTAGTGTCTATATTCCTAAACCTCCAATCCAACATACTCCCACATCTGCTACCAATCAATTATCAACCACTACTTGTACACCCCTATCTGTTAAAAGCAAAGGTTTCATGGATGCAGCTGGAATTCTTTATGCCATGCAAAAAGATGATGGTTTTTGGGATTCACTTTCATTACAAGAAGTTGATGTTGTTCTTCAATTTGCACAGAAGATACAACCGACATTAATAGATGATGATAGTGAGGAGGACTCTCAATCGCCTAAGTGTGAGGAATACCATTGGGATACAGATCCAGAAGTTTTCGACTCACCTGCATCTTGGAATACTGAAGATGAGCTCGAGGATCAAATGTGGGATGATAGTCAACCAATGTTTGCTCCTTCTAGACCAATCTTCGAAGAAGGCAGCCCAAATGTTGGTGATAACGCAGACACGCAGCAAGGTGACAATGTGGCCGATGAAAGTGAGAGGAAAGAGGGAGTCAGGTGCAAGCTAGCCGATAGGTTTGACAATCTAGACGATATGGACAACAATCAGCCATCACAACACGATATGCCGTCTCAAACCAATAATGTGCCTCCTCAGAAAAATGTGCCATTTCCTAGCAATGTACCACTGCAACATAATACTAGGGTTGAGGAAAATCGTGATTTCGATGAGGTAAAACGCAAACTTAACAATATTTTTTCCTTCTATATTGCGACTAAAAGGGCAAATGTAGGTTGTGCTCCTCACACAGAGCCTGCACACAACGACTATGTGCAACCTAAACGAGGAGTAATCTACAACAATCGTAATGAGCTTGAAAGGGATGTCCAAACATACGCGATTAAAATGGAAAAAGATCTAAAACGTGCATACACAAACAGTAAGAGGATGATTTTTAGGTGTCCAGCTGGTGGGTGTAAATGGTATCTGTATGCAACCCCAAATGGTTTTGATGGAAGTTGGATTATAAAAACACTTAGAGATGACTACTCATGCGGTAACTTTAGAGTTGGAAGTAAAAACCGCCAAGCAAACAGTGATTGGGTTTCAAGAGTTTGTATGAGAAGGTTGAGGGACAACCCAGACTTGCCACCCCTAAAATTGGTGAGTGCAATCAATGAAGAATACATGGTCAAAATTTCTTACAAAGTTGCATGGTTAGCTAAAGAGAAGGCAATGAGGAAGGTAAATTAAATCTATCCCTTAGAAAGACGAAACTATCTGTTATGTATTCATTACAATCGTCTACAGTAAGTACTATATCGTCTTCAAAGGGCTTAATAGTTTATTTATTTACAGATAAGAGGAAGCTACAGCCACTCATACCAAATGCTTGAAACATACTGCAATGAGCTGAAGAAGGTGGATCCAGATGCAGTAACATACATTCTTACCAATCCATTGGGTAATTTTGAATGCATATTTTGGACATATGGTATTACAATTAGAGCTTACAAGAAGACTCTACGTCCCATAATCTTGGTTGATGGAATTTTTCTTAAGGGAAGATACCCTGGCACAATTCTTACAGCAATTGTAGTTGATGGCAACAACCATATCTTCCCCATCGCTTTCGCAATTGTTATGAAAGAGAAAAATGAAAGTCTGGACTGGTTTTTCACAAAGTTAAGGGACCATGTTGTTGGAGAGGATCATGAATTTATTTTGGTATCTGATAGGCACAAAAGTATCATCCAGGGTGTCCCTAAAATCTTGCCAAAGGCTATCCATATGTACTGTTCTTATCACTTGAGTGGCAAGTTTGGTAACAAGAAAATCAAGTTCTTGGTCCAAGAAGGTGCAAAAACTCTCAACCAAGAAGAATTTTGGGGAATGATGCTTAGAATCTGGTGTATGTCAAGCAAGGCGCATGAAAAACTTATGGATGTTGGGCCTGTAGAAAAATGGGCAAGTGTTTTTCAAGAAAAATCAAGGTCAGTCAATATAAATATATATCTGCTAGTGTGTGGGTTATATTCTCTACATATGACGTTCTATCGCCCAGACGTTGTACAATATCTCCTACATTATCCTTTGATTATGTGTTGCAGGTATGGAATTGTGTCCACAAATCACGTGGAGTCCTGGAACAAAATGATTGTTGGGGAGAGAATGATGCCAGTTACTACTGTTTTGTCAATGATAAG
Source organism: Aquilegia kansuensis (assembly GCA_020826895.1). Lineage (NCBI taxonomy): Eukaryota > Viridiplantae > Streptophyta > Magnoliopsida > Ranunculales > Ranunculaceae > Aquilegia > Aquilegia kansuensis. Next base: position 22,401,082 of record CM037007.1, read on the forward strand.
AGACAATGTGATTAGGCATTATCGCGATTACCACAATGACTCCCTGAAGTTCAACTCACCAGTTACAACATGGTGTCAAGAGCTAATAATTCACAATGTTTCCACAGTAAGAAGATGCACAGTTGAAAGAGTTTCAACGGGAATTTGGACGGTTACAGGGCTGGTTAGGTCATGTGTAGTCGATCTTAACAAGAGAACATGTACATGCAAATGGTTTCAGCATATGGGGATCCCATGTGCCCATGCCATGGCAGCCATAAAGGATGTAAGCCATGATCCATACAAGTTTGTTGATGTTTTTTTCTTGAAAGAAACATACATGGAAACGTACAAGGAAGAATGGATTCCCACTCCTGGAAAGGAGTCATGACCAACTGCACGACCGACAAGAAAAATATTGCCACCACTTAAAGTTTGCATGCCAGGTCGACCTAAAGTGGTCAGGAAGAGAGGTAAAGTTGAAGGTGTCCCAGTCCAGAGTAGGAGATGCTCAAGGTTTAAACGGAGAGGTCACAACAAAAAAACTTGCACTGAATTCATAGATGACTATGATCTTTTCACTCAAATGCAGTTTGGAGAAGGACCTCCTCTCTCTCCTCTCACTCAAACAACATAGTAGGTGGAAAAATATTTGGCTATATATACACTTTTGCTATCTTTTGCTATGTATACAGTTTAGACTTCACATATTATCTGCTAGTAAGAGCATTCTATCTACTAGACTGATTCTACTATCTGTTATTTAAAATCTTGGAATCTTTACTAACATGTTCAACAGATGTTTAAGGGTAATCCAATATACTGAACAAGGTGTCTACCATAAGTTAAAAGGATCATAAGTTTCAGAATACAAAACAAGAAATATATAAGTCTTCACAAAACATGTCAATAGGTTCATAAATCAGGTCTTTCTCTTTGGTGGTAGCTCTCCATAATCAATTAGGTCTCTAGCAATGCGGTAGCGCATCTGCAAAGGATCTGCCTCAAATTCCGGTGGTATTCCTCGAAGGACACATTCGACGAATGCAAGAAGGAATGCCCCACAAGTACAAAAGTCTGGTTGTGTAACACATGATACATACTCACGCTTCCACTTCCTTTCCAAATCAAGATGAATCTGCGATGGGTCTACAACATAAATAACATAGGGCAACATCTTCTCCAAGTTTCTCAGTTCTTTAGTTGCCCTTTTGTAGCCCAACGAATCATAGATCCTAACTATACTCTCACTGAAACTAAATGAGAGCAGAATCCAATGATTGTTATCCACCTGCATTTAATAATAGATATATAAGATATGGTAGATGAAATGTACATTATAGAAGATAAATGTATGAACAATGTGGCGGATAAATGTAGAAGATAAAAGAGTGTCTATTATGAAGTAGTAGATACTCATCCATATCTAGCAGATACGCAATAACGAATAGCAGATATGCTATACAATGTAGCAGATAAGGTAGTATAAATGAAGACAAATACCTGTAAAGGAACAAGAAGTGCCTTAGCTTATACAGGGTGTACTTGATTGCGGAGGCCTATCCATGGATCAACAAGAGAAGTAATATTTGATGGAATCCTAAATCTCCCAGATAATATCCTCTCTTGTGGCTTCATTTTGGCAAAACTTTTGTCCTTCGTTAAAGCATCAAACTGAGGCTTCATATAAGAGGCGATTTGGGTCTAAACAGATGAAAGCAAGAATAAGAACTTGCTTACATGTAATAGAATTACAAGAACATAACCATGGAAGAATAAATATTCAGAAGAATATACTTACATGTAGAAACACAGTTGGAACCACAGCATATTGATCTTCTTCCTTGTAATCTTGTGGCCTCCTTCCAATCATCCAACGAACCAACAACCTCAAATAAACATCAATAACCTCATCATTAAGCCAGTTGTCTTTATAGAGTGTGTTGAAAGCACTCACAGGGCATGATTGAAAATAACCATAAACCCTCACATACTGCCTAAACCTCGAAGGTTCCTTAGCTAATCCCCAGAAATAATGAAGAAGATCTGCTTCTTCCTTTTTAACTTGCCTAGTGAAGAATGGATCCCTCATTATATCTTGAATCTTTGCATCACACCTAAGACCAATCTGAACCTCCTCAGGTGATATTTTGGCTAAAAATTCTGCATCCTGTTGCCTCTTTCTATCCCTAAAGAACTGAAGATCGAAGTTTTTGATATCATCATCATCATTTGAACAGACACCAAGATAAAGAATGGAGGCTTTATCTTTGTTGGGACTAGCTGTTGGATCCTTGTTGGGACTAGCAGTTGGATCCTTGATGGGACTAGAATCTTCATCTGAAAGTTCTGGAGTTTCAAGTCTATAATCTATTGGAACTTTCTCCTTGTCAATCACAATATCAGCTATAGCATCAACCCCCCCTGTAGATTGTTCATAATCATCATCAGTGGACTCATCCTTTGAGTCTTCGGTCTTAGAGGTTGTAGATGCTGGTGGTGTTCCTGTTGGTGTTGTTGTAGCCGATGGAGGCACATCAGTAGCAGATGGATGACCATTTGTAGCAGAAGGAAGAGTATCTGAGGAAGATGGTTGACTTGACGTAGCAGATGGATGAACATCTGTAACCGATGGTTGAGTAGCTGTGGAAGATGATTGACCAGATGTAGCAGATGAACTACCTATGGTTGATGAATCAACCTTCATTGAAGCAAGAATAGAAAGTTGTTTCAACTTTGACATCTCTGTGTCAAGAGGATTACCTCCTTCTTTCAAATTTTTCGCCACAACTTCAAAACTCTCACGATCACTACTATCATCATCATCCCAAAAACTCAATTTTCTTGCTTTCTTGGAGCTTGGGACATCATCATCATCATCATCCGATTGTGTTTTTCTTGCTTCAAGTGCCCTTTTCTTCCTTGCCTCATTTCTCCTTCTAATATCTTTCCTCCATATCAGTTCTTCTGCTTCATCCTTAACCTTCCTATTAGGTTGTAGTCTTGAAGGAGGAACTCCAACTTCTGTTTTCTTCCTCTTTCTTTGTTTCACCTCCTTTTCTGGAATCTTTGTTCTTTCTCCATCATTATCATTATCTTCTTGCTCTTCTTGCTCATACCAGCCAAGTAGAAGGACTTTAGGGGGCTTGAAGAATTCCATGTCTATCATTTCTTCACTCACATAAACACCACCCTCCTTCACTTCATCATCACCACTTTTTCCCTTCTTACCCTCCCTTTTACCCTTCTGAACTTCCTCAACTTTATCCCCCACTTTCACCTTCTTGGTATCCTTCTTATCTTCTTTATCTGATCTTTTCTTCTTCTTAACTTTAGGAGCTTTTGGTTCTGTTGCTTCCCTTCTTCTTAACTCATATTTACCAACTGTTGTAACATTATCCTCCAAGGATTTCCTTCTGGTAGTTCTAACTGAAGTTGGTGATGTTGTTGGCTTTGGAATATTCTTCTGGGATTTAGGCTGCGATGAATCACTCTTAGATTTTGAATCCTTGTTGGGGTTGGTTGTAGGGGGTTTCTTCTTAGGTGGAAGTTTCACTCTCCCAACTGGTTTGGGTGATACACTAGCTTTTGGGGTTGGAACAATGGGTTTCTTGGCTGCAGCCTTTTTCTTAGGTGAAGGCTTGTGAGGTGAAGGTTTGTGAGGTGAAGGTTTGTGACTTGAAGGTTTGTGAGAACTAGGTTTCTTGGTTTTAACTGGCAAGTTGGTCTTAGGTTTGGCTTTTGGTGTTGCCTTTGATGAGGTACTTGACTTCTTTTCTGTTGTTGCCTTAGATTTGGATGCCCCCTTTCCAATCTGACCTAAGGCATCACTCACAAATTGTTTTGCATCAAGTTGGTGACCACTCTGTAGAAATGAGGACAAAACATTGTAGCCGATAAAATTATAGAGGTAACAGATATAACACAAACTATGTTAACGAAATCCAAGTTTCTATCAGATAGTAATTAACAAACACATTTAATTACTTTTCTAGCGGATATTAGTACTAATGTAACAAATAAAATAGATATTGTAGTCGATATCACAGTTTAACAGTACAATTCATCAATATAACAAGTGGCAGATATAATACAACAAGTATCATACAAATGGCAGATATCATAAAACAAGGAGTAGATATTTTGGCAAAACATAAAAATGGAAAATTTTATTGTAGCAAACAACATACCTTCTGAGTCATGCATGCCTTCACTACTCCACTCAGAATTGTCTCAAGAAAATCCTTGTTAATTGTAAGCAAATCTGAACCTCCACCACTTCTTGTTGAAGATGTTGGATAAGACGGAATGGAAGGAATAGATGGCCTAGAGGAAGCAGACTCTTCATGTTCTACTTTGTATTGAGCTTCAAACTGCAAATAAAATGTAGCAGATAATTGTTGTATTCTAGAAAATAGATAGTACAATATAACAGATTAACTTAATACAGAAAGGGGATTAATTTTTTTGTAGAAGATAAAAACAAAATTCAAGGGGATTTACCTCTGCAACCTGTTGTAGATTAGCAAGATCTCTTTCTTCCTGGGTGACATCTAATGGATATGCCACAGTACATTTACCTTTCTTGGGAAACAACTTCAAAGAAATTTTATTCCTAGTTTTGTTCCTGTTGAGCAACTCAGACCATCCAAGCATCCATGGAAATCCAACACTTCTATCTCTCCTAGGACCTAAATCAGGGAAGTGCAAGTATGCCCAAATCATAAAAGCTAACATACATCCATTGATGCAATAACTAGGATTATCCTCAATGACTTTGGGATAAATTTCTTCAAGAGAAGTCTCAAGCAATTGAAAAGTAACAGTACCCCATGGAAAATTATCAAATGCATTCAAATCTTCGGCTAAATCAATGTACTTTACACTCAAATTTTTTGATGACTCGGCAAGAAGAAAAATGCACAGAAAATACAACCTGTTCAAATGATGAACATCGTTTGGATCAGCTTCTCCCTTAGCAATAAATCTCCTTGCTTTAGTAATTGCACTTGAAATGTGATCATCCCTTATGTGAAGATTTGTACCGAAGTACTTGCTCCTGAATGTAGTATATTCTTTCGGCTTCCTCATCAGAAAATCAACTGGAACCTTTTCAAACTTTAAAGGGCCTAAGATCATGGCGACATCTGACATTTTGAACTCGACAACTCTTCCTCCTATTCCATACTTTAACCTCCCTACTCTACATCTCACAATTTCTGTGATAACAGATGTTATCATATGAACATCTTCGGAATTGAAATCGAGAAATTGACCGAAGGGCGAACTTCTAAATGATTCTAACTCTAAAGGTGGAATTTTATCACTTGGATGTTGAAAGTGATCAAAGAATTTAGTTGTTGAACACCTAACTGTAAGAGTAAATCGCCTACCTTTTTCATTGATTTCGATTTCATCATCTCTAGTTTGCTGCTGCTTCTTCTTAATTTCCTTCATTCTTTGTCGAATTAGAACTTTGGGTTATAAATTGAGGTTATAACGGTTGGGGAAGAAGAAGATGAGAGGAAGAGTGGCGACGGTTGAGGAAGAAGAAGATGAGAGGGAAGTGTTGCTGTGCGAAATTGAAATCCCTAAATTTAGTTTTCCCCAATTAAAAGCCCGCCTCTTTGTTACCTAAACAACTTCTGCCACGTGTCTAACTAAGGTATCAGATAATTTGGGTTTTCTTACAGATTAGCCCAACTAAACTTTACATCCAACGGTCAGAGTTCATCATGCGAATCCAATGGTCCTTATTTAAAGAAGAAACCTTTTCTCACCTGTCACATCTGTCATTCAAACCAAAATATTAAACAAAAAGTATTATTTAAGTACTAAGGGTAATATAAGAAGAAAAATTAGCTAAAAGACAAAAACAAAATTTTAAAGAGAATCTTTGTGCTAATTTGGGAAAAACTTTAGACTTGTTGCTTATTTGGGAAAGTTGTGCCTAATGTTGTGCTTATTTGGGAAATTACCCTAAATTATATCTCACATACAGTACTATATACCTCTTGAGGTAACTAAACTCAATTCAATTCCTTAGAAAATTATTTTGTAAAGTGGTTAGTGCAGCATCTGTTTGTTTCCCTCTAGATATGACCTATCAATCTCTACCAAGTTAAAAATACCATTTATTGTCCTTAGTTTATTTAAATGTACTTTTGATCAGGCTTAGTCCTTCATTTGATGATTAGAATCAGAGCCAAAATCTAATTCTACCAAAATGTATTCACTAAGTGCTAACCAAATACAAAACTATAGAACGTGATAGAGATATGTCGTTTCAAGTGGAATGATTATTAACACAGAGTCAGGATGACTCGATCCATAGAACTGGATATGTGATGGTTTCATCCAGTGTTGGTGTGCGGGGACAAATTTTATCAACTTTCTACCTGATTTGCCTGTTACTTTGATAATTTATTTAATTTATTAGTGTAATACAAGTTAATATCATATTTATTACAGGGAAAAAAAAAATGGACCCCCATAAGAGCCCAAAAAGCAACATTTTCCTATCTAAGGAACAAAATGTAAAAAAGGCCCCATTTTAAAGTCCAAGAGGTGAATGCTTACTATGCCAAGAGGAATGCTTACTATGCCAAGAGATGAATGCTTACTATGCCAAGAACTCAATGCTTTGTTTCAACACAATTTTGGGGCCTTTTTTACATTTTGTTCCTTAGATAGGAAAATGTTGCTTTTTGGGCTCTTAATGGGGGCCTGCATTCATTTCCATGTATTTATTATTACAGCCCCATAATCTGATCTTGCTGAAGCAGTAATGGAAGATTTTGGCATGATATGAATTTTTGTATCTACAGTTATCTGGTGATATACCAAAATTAGAAAACAACAATGACTGACACTGACACTGACTGTTGTGAAGAAATTTCAAACATCAAATAAATTAGTTAATGTCGAATTAAAAACCAGTGCATAAACAAATAAGAAGAGGAACATGCATTTCTCATATTTTTATCTTTTGATTTTGGGTAATTTCTCGAATAAGCATAGGTTTATGAACTTTCTTCCCAAAGAAGCACATTTGACTGCAATCTTCCTCAACAAGCACATTTTGGACTTTGACTTATTAATTGGACATTTCTACCCTTATGACAACTTTAAGCCATCACATCATATCTTTTGTTTGATTGATTTTCTCTCTCATCATTAAATTCAGCAAAGTAAACTCTCGCCGTTAGATGAAAAAACATCTTTGATTACCACCGTTGGATGAAATAACACAGAAACCAGCATTCTCAATCCTCCACATCACACTACTCTATCCTCCACCCAGAAAAGACAAAAACAACTGTCTTACCTTAAAAGAGAAGTAAACCAAACTTTTCTCTGTTCTTCTTCTTCACCTTCTTTGTTCATCACATAGAATGAACAAGAAGATAACCTCTTTTCATCAGATCACATTCTCTTTGTCGTAAAGCTTCGATTTTTTTTTTTTTTTGACGTTGGGGTTTTCATTGGTAATATTTTCATCATGGGAAAAAAAGAAAGCAATAAGGGCAAGCAAGTTATGAACGTTTTTCAGATTCCTGGTAAGTTTTAAGGTTTGAAGGTTGTAATGTTCATTTATAATGATAATGGGGGGTTTGATTTTAGTGGCATCAATACCAATCATTGGTATTAAAGTTGTCTGTTTTAGGTTTCAATCTCAGTGGCATTAAAGTATTCACTCACACACACCCACCAGCTTAAATGCAAGCATTCAATTGTGGGTGGGGTTTCAACTCTAGTTGATTGTTGGGTTGGGGGTATGAAAACCCCAGAATTTGGTTTATGGGTTTCTAGTATGTTGTTTTCAAGCTTTAAATCACTAGTGTCTACCGTGTATTGGTCTTTGTCTCTGTTTTTATGGGGGGTTTTGAAGTTTTTTATCTAATGATTAAAAGATCTAAAAGTGGTTTTATCATGTGATACTGATTATCACTTTGACATACATTCTTAAACTTCTAGACGATAAACTGTCAACTGTAACCGTTAATACTGATATTGTAGCCGATAACGTCAGTACACTCGTTTATAGAGATGTGATATTAAACCCATTTTAATTGATGTTATGCAGAGAACACATTTAATATCATATTCCAATATGGTGGGCAATTGGTTGTTACAGTTGAAGAAGTTGAGATTGCATATGTACATGGTGAGTCAAAAATAAGGATCGCTAATAACAAGACATCCTACGGAGACTTCTTGGAATTGGTTGAATCCTTATGTAAGGCACCAAGAACAACTTGGTCAATGCGAGCTGTAATAAACAATAATCCAACTAAGGTTGAATGCGAAGATCATTACATGATAATGATTGCATACATTACAAATTCTGCTGCAATGGTGATTTCTATTTGGGTGGTTGATCATTTAACACCAGTTATGATACAGTCAGAGTCTAATGAAGCCTCAATGATACGAGATAATGTAATTAGGCATTATCGAGATTATCGCAATGATTCTTTGAAGTTCAATTCACCTGTCACAACATGGTGTTAAGAGCAAATAGTGCACAATGCTGCAATTGCAAGAAAGTGCACACTTGAAAGAGCTTCAGCAGGTATTTGGTCTGTTACAGGGCTTAAAAGGTCATGTGTGGTTGACCTCAACAAAAGAACATGTACATGCAAATGGTTTCAAACCATGGGGATACCATGTGAGCATGCCATGGCAGCTATAAAGGAAGTTGGATTTGATCCATACAAATTTGTTGAGGTGTACTACTTGAAGGAAACATACATAGAAACTTATAGAGAAGAATGGACACCCACAAGAGGGAAGGAAAAATGGCCAACCGACAGACAAAGAAGAAGAATTCTTCCACCACTAAAAACTTCAAAGGCAGGGCGTCCTAAAACAGCCAGGAAGAGAGGTAAAGCTGAGGGTGTCCCTGTCCAGAGTAGGCGATGTTCAATGTGTAGAGTCAGAGGTCACAACAAATCAACTTGTCTTGAATGTGTAGATGACTATCAACTCTTCAGTCACACCCTATTTGGTGAAGGGCCACCACTAAGCCCTGTCCCAGCTACAATCTAAGTACTGAAATGGGTTTTGTAATTTTTTGGGAATATATCTTCCACATACATCGTGCTATCCTCTACATATAGCCTATTATTCGTTGCCTTTATTTTGTATTGATTTTCATGTTATATAAGTGTAGGGGCTTAAAATCCAATATATTTTTTACAAGCAAACACTCTTGTTATCGTATGTTTTATCAGTGACACTTGAGTGTTATCTTCTTTTGTTAGGTTTTTTGCATAGATTGTCTACTGTGCATTTCAGTGATGTCCTCTATGTTGTTACTACCTAACGGCTACCATATATTTGTTTATCCTCTACAATTCAAACATAAAGAACAAGAACAATATAGGTTCACAAACAACCAAATAAGAACAGTGACAATCATTCACAACCATGAACATAGATTCACAAACAACCAAATAAAAAACATTGGGTTCATAAACAACCAAATAAAACATGTCTTCAAACAACCAAATAAAATGTATAGCATATAATACAAACAACAAATAACTAAACTTTGCTCTTGTTTTTGGAAGAGGGAGATTCCCCTATATCAATTAGATCTCTGGCAATACGATAGCGCATCTGAAGAGGATTTGCATCGAACTGAGGTGGTATTCCTCGAAGCACGCATTTGACGAAGGCAAAGAGGAATAATCCACAGCTACAACCATCTGGTTGTTCAGCACACTTAACATACTCACGCTTCCACTTCATATCCAATTTGAGTTGAACCTGTGATGGATCAGCAGCAAAAACAACATATGGCAAAAACTTTTGCATGTTTCTCAATTCAGGTATACCCCTTGTCATTCCCAAAGAATCATAGATTCTAACAATTTTCTCACTAAAATTGAAAGAAAGCAGAATCCAGTGGTTATCATTCACCTACAAATAACACATATATACATATCACTAGTGGAAAATAGAAAGGATAAAATAGGGGATAATTGATGACATGTAGGGGTTGTGGAGGAAAGTATGAAATATACCTGTAATGGGATGAGAAGTGCCTTGCTTTCACAGGGTGAACTTGATTTTTGAGACCTACCCATGGATCAACAATTGAACTACAGCCTGATGAAATTTGGAAACGCCCAGATGTCACTCTTTCCTGAGGATTCATTTTGGCAAAACCCTTATCTTTCATCAGTTTGTCGTATTGAGGCTTCACATCATGCTTGATTTTGGTCTACAAAAAGGAAAAATAATTCTTCAAACAGCTCAGAATTGAAGGTTATAATTACTAGGTAGAATAAGGGAATAAGGTACTTACATGTAGATATACTGTTGAAACAATAGCATATTGATCTTCATCCCTAAAGTAATATGGCCTCATGGTACCATAACAACATACCATTTCAAAGACTCCTTTGAGAATTGCCTCAAGAGCATTTCTTTCAAGTGTAATAAAATTGGAAGCACTTGTTGTTGCAGATGATTGGTGAGATGGACGAATTAGCCTAGAAACTGGCCTTGAAGAAGCAGACTCTTCATATTCTGCTAGTGCTTGAGCCTGAAACTGGAATTAACATGTAACGGATAAGTATATATCTGTAGGGGAGAAGGAAAACAAAGTAGGTATAATGAAAATACAACAACATAAAGATGACTTACTTCTTCAACCACTTGTAAATTTGCTGCAGCTCTTTCTTGCAGAGTGATATCCAGTGGATAGGCCACATTAATGAAGCCTTTCTTGGGGTGAAATTTCTCAGAAAGTTTGTCTCTACTTTTGTTCCTAGTGGGCAAATCATACCATCCTAACATCCTTGGAAAAGGAGAGTTTGGAATCTTTTTGGGACCAAGATCTGGGAGATGCAAATATGCCCAAATAATGAATGCAAACACACATCCATTGATACAATAGTTTTGTACACCATCAACAATTTTTGTATACACATCTTCTAAATTGTTCTCAAGCAATTTGAATGCAGCAGTACCCCATGAAAAATCATCAAAATCTACCAAATTTTCAGCAAGATCGACATACCTTACATCAATTGTTTTGGATGAATCATCAAGCAGAAAAATTGCAAGAAAATACAACCTGTTCAACCTATTAACATCATCTGGATTCGCATCTTGGGCTTCTCTTGCTTCTTTAATTGCATCAAGGATATGAGAATCTCTAATGTGTAGGTTAGTCTGGAAGTATTTGGATCTGAATGCACTATATTCACTTTGCTTCCTAACAACAAAATCAACAGGTAAACGCCCAAATTTCAAACGCCCCAAAATCAAAGCAAGATCTGTCATTTTGAACTCAATCACTCTACCCCCAATTGAATACTTCAGTCGACCAACCCTCTTTGAAACAATTTCTGTAACTACCGAAGTTATCATGCAGATTTTTTCTTGTCCCTCCAAACTCAAAAACTGCCCAAAAGGGGAATTTTTAAAAGATTCTAACTCATTGGGGGGCAATTTTTCGTTTGGGTTTAGATAGTGGGCTTCAAACTTAGATGGTGAACATCTCACAGTGATGCTAAATTTTCTACTCACTTCATCGCCTTCAATCTTTTTCTTCGGCATGATTATGTAGAAATTAGAATGGAAGATGGGAAATTAGAAGATGATTGTGTAGAAATTAGAAGATGATTGTGCAGAAATGGAAAATGGGAAAGAAATTAGAAGAGTTATGAGCAGTTTAATGGAAGAAGAATCGGTTTAAGAAGAAAAGAGAGTGGGTGGTTATGGATTCTGAAACGGTGTGAAAACCCTAGGTTAGCAAACCTTTACATGTTCCCGCTCGATTATCCCGCCCAATTAAAACCCAACGGTTAATGACACGTGGCGCTGATGTGGCTGTTGTTTAGTGTAGCAGATGCTTGTTTAAAATTTCAAATTGTAGAGGAAATAACATCTACTTGTGGAGGATAGGAATTAGCAAATTATATCCAACGGTTGTAACTTATTATCATGATCCAATGGTTGTAATCTATTGTCATGTCATTATCTAAGATGTCACATCTACTGAAAACCTATTGAAAACCTATTAAAAGTAATGATTATAGGCTAAATGGTATAATAGGAAAAAAAATATGCTAAAAGACAAAAATTCATAAGTCAAAGCCCAAAATGTGCTTGTTGGGGAAGATTGCAGTCAAATGTGCTTCTTTGGGAAGAAAGTTCATAAACCTATGTTTATTCGAGAAATTACCCTTTGATTTTTGATTTGGATGATATATATATATATGGGTAATATCCCAAAAAAGCCCCATGTTTAGGTGCCTCTTCCCCAATAGGCCCTGACATGGGGTCATCTTCTCAAACAAGCCCTTTGACTATTTCATAATTTTTAAGCGGTCAAAATTGCCCTTGTATTATTTTGTCCTCTAAAGTCAGTATAAGACAAAAAACTCAAAAAAGACAAAAAACAAAAAAAGACAAAAAAACAGTTGGTATATAACTTTTTGGTTTTAACATTTGAAAATTTTATAACTTGTGATTTAGAAATCGAAAATCAACATGGTGTATATGGTTGGAAAGGTCTCGACGAGATCTTTCAAACGAGATCCCACATGACTATATAAATTCAAATAATTATAAAAATTCAAAATTTCATATTTTTTTACTGAAAAGTTGGGTTTCGAAGAAAAAAAACTCCTTATGATTTCAAAAGGTTTTTCAAAATTACTCTAAAAAATCACCAATTACTACTAAATTCAAGAGTTTTTATTTTTATCCTTTAAATAATCTTTTTTTATCTTCTAACACCTAAGCAATATCCTCTAAATTATTACTTGTTGTTCTGTAAATTACAAAAGCATGATATATATATATATATATTCCATATTATTAATATATGTGGATTGTAGTCTGTAATTTGATGCATGAGTTCGATGTCTCGACTGAGGACAAAACCCTTATAGTATAGATAAAAAGAAAATTGTATTACCATGAAAAGTTTATAAAAACGTTTAAGGTATAGTTAACTTCACAAAAAACTATATACTCTTTTTAGGTTACATCCCAAACCATAAGAAAGAAAACATAACTCAGTCTAAACATAAATCCCTTCTTTTGCCTGGTGTAATGCTAAGAAGCTCGTCAAATTTGTACTCCATTCTTCTTTCCCATCCCCCACACTAGAACAATATAATAGCTCACATTTCTAACCATCTTTTTTTTTTTCTTTTGGCAAACGGGGTTGAGGGCACCTCTTACCCCTTTAAATTACGTGAGGAAACTTATAACAAACAATTAGTTACTGGCGTGTTTCCAACCAGTGACCTCTCCACTTTGTGAGATGGATGCAACCGTTGAGCCACAGACTCATGTGCTCTCTAACCATCATTGAAACTGATAATCTCCATTTGTTTAAACACTTATGCATTCTTATTTTCCACAAAATCCAAGTAATACATATGGAACTATGACCAATATACTTTGATAACCAGCTTTAATCCACTTCTCAACACTTTTCAATATATAATGTGATTTAGTAATTGCATATAGTAAAACCTTGATAAATGAATATTCGATAAATCAATAACCTCGCTTGAGTAATAAATTTATCTGGTCTCAATTTGTAGTTTTGTACTAAATGAGTGTTCGATAAATGAATAACCTCGCTTAAGTAATAAAAAATTTCAGTCCCAAGGGTATTCATTTATCGAGGTTTTACCATATTAAGTGGATACAGTAGCTTGTTTAGAGGATAAATGTATATTGTTTAGAGAATAACAATCAGTGTTTTAGCGGACAAGACCCTTACAGTATATAGAGAAAAAATTATCGAGAAAATAAAAATCACATTTTTTTTTTCATAAACATCTTTCCAACTATATACATCATATTGATTTTTAATTTCTTAATCAAAAGATATATAAGTTACAAATAATATATCAAATAAAATTAATTAATATTAAAAAAATATGTTTTTGTCTCTTTCTTATTTGTCTTATTCTAATTTTTTTTCTTTTGTCTTTAGTACAAATGGTATTTTAGTCAAACAAAATAAAGAAAAGTGGGGTAAGGGCTTGTTTGAGAAGATGACCCCATGTGAGGGCCTATTGGGGAAGAGGCACCTAAACATGGGGCTTTTTTGGGATATTACCCATATTCTTCTTTTAATATAAAGCGCAACGCCTAAGGGCAAAAAATTCTTACAAACTATTACATAATCTTGCAGCCACATCAGCAAAATTAAAGCAAATTTCCAATTTTATCCTTTCAATGTTTCAAAAATTACTAACTCTCCTTATTTTCATCGTCTTCACTATTCTATCTTCTTCACCAATCGTCGCATATTTTTGTTAGCATATCCAAAGGTTGTGATTCTTCTATTTGGCAGTTATCATCCCAAATCTTCACCAACAGACATAATTTACCCAATAGACATATGTAACGTTTCGTCGATCTTAGAAAGTTATAAAAGAAAATAACAACAAATGAATTCGTCACTTTTCTGTTCTTCTTCTCCTCTTCTCTTCTGCAATTGGTCTTCCCGGCAGAAAAAGCAACAACTAATTTTGGAAAGGTTTGAGTCTCAATTGTTATTTTTTACTCTTTCATATGTGTTCGAATTATTAGATATTTGTTTGTTTATTTGATTTGGCATTATTATATCTTGGCACAAATTTTCTTCTCCTTTTATTTTCCATACCTAAATTCCGACTATATACATAAAATAAAATAAAAAAAAAAAAATCACATGTATACGTGGAGTTGTTTTTCCTTACTCACTTGATTCAGTACAATTGGGCCCTTTATAATTTTGATTCCATTTACACTAAAAGAGAAGTTTTTACAAATCACATGTTGATGCTTGCCTTTCTAATTTTATTTTTTCTTACTGGCTTGATTCACTAAAATTTGGGTTTCTTATAATTGCTGCTGTTTATACTAAGAGAATATTATATCAATCATTTTTTGTTCGGTACAAATAACATGCTTGCCTTTCCAATTTATTACGATTATGAGCCCTTCTATATATTTCTCTTGCAATAACAAAGATTGTCGCAAGAAAGTAGTTTGTAGAGGCAACAAGCATCGGTGTGACAATTGCAAAAACTTTGTTGATTATCCAGTTGCAAAGTAAGAGAATTCCAAATCTACGAATTTAAATTAAATTAGATATTAATTCTAAACCATCATTTGGATTAATAGGTATAAAATACATGTCGAGATTCGAGATTGTGCACAATCTGCTTCAATATCTATCTTTGATAGAAAGGTTGAACGTTTGTTGAAGCTTCCTGTCACAGAAATGATTGACTTAAATACGATGGTACACTTACCATACATTATTTAGTTGTTTCTCCTTCCTATTTACTTAATTAAAAATTTACCTCTGTTGTTAAGGATATATTGAATAAACTGGTTGGATTAGAATTTGTTATTGAAATAAAAATAAGCAAATTCAATATATGCAATGAAGATGTTGTGGCCTCATTTACAGCATCCAAAGTTTGGGTTGTCAATGAAGAAATCGAGACCAAGCATTTTACCAAACCCATTGGGGTACATGTTATGTTAGTGGATTTTTGGTATTTCATCTTAATCAAATTACTCATATATTCTTCAATGTAGGGTGACAAGAAGATGAAAGGGGATAAGACTACAACTTATGCATCTTCAAGTGAGAGCAATAATGTTTCCCTACATGTTACAACTTATGCATCTTCAAGTTAGAGCAATAATGTTTCTCTACAGGTTACAAAGGTCAGCTAAGATCTCTTCAAAATAATTTCAGATTTTATGTAAATAGACTATATTTAGAACTAATTACCCTAATATTTTCATGTGCAGGAGCTAAATAAACAGAAAATGCTTGATAACAAGCAAACAAAGCTTCCGTGTGTGTGTGTGTGGTGGGGGGGGGGGGGGTAACTTCATATGTCTTTGACAGAACTAAAGAGAAGGTTTCATTTACAACCCAAAAAATTATTGATTTTCTTTCGCATATACATAATATGTAGTAACCAAAATTATTTGTTATTTTTTACTACAGGAGATTTATCCATCACCAATTGAACTTAATTCTGAAGACATGGATGATGCACCTTTGTTATCTACTTTCTGGATGATCATGCCCTTCACTTTGAAGGCCGTCTGGGAGACCGTGTTGAGATTGATTACAGTGCTTCAATATAAAACACGTACTGAACTTATTAATAATAACAATTTATTCGTATTACTTATGACTTAGAAGCTTTATCACTAACATTTTTAGCCAGCTACTTGATCATTGGCATTTTAGGTGCAGGATGTTGTGGGTGAGTGCAGGGAGTTTTACCTGTATTATCAGGGCAGGTCAAAAGCTTGGTGGAAAGGGACAATATCTCAATAGGTTTTTCTATTCTTTTTTTTTCCTTTTTTTTATTTTACAATTCTTGGATCGTAAACAATCTTTTTGGTATTTCTATTTTTGGGTATATTATGTTCATATATCCTGTTTCATTCCACATTTTAATTTTGGCAAAGAAAAAGCAATTTACTGTCAAAAGTCCATGTTCTATCAATTATCGGGGATCATCAACCAGAAGAGAGATTAGAGAATGAATTCCCATATAAACCGGTGTAGGAAGTCAGAATTCATCTTTCTTGCAGATGTATAGTGGTGAAAGAATCAGTAAAGAAACTTTTGTAGAGATGCTGAATGGTTGAGACGACCAGACTGCGCCCTATAGACAAGTTCATATGGCCAGTTTTACTGTACATGGTGATATGGATCACCATGAGGAATGAAGCCATTTCCAGCGAAGAAGAGTTTACGTTTGCCAAAGCAACTAAGAGGATCAAGGCAACAGTTTGGGCATGGTTACCAATGGAACAGGTAGTATTAAGGAACGAGAAAAACTCATATTCTCAGACCTGTTAATAAGGCGGAGGAAAACGGTGCAGCTATAACGACCAATACAATGGGGCAGTGTTCCAGGGGTGATTGGATCTGCGCGCAGAGCGGCTTCTTTCTGTTTGCTGCAATGCGAATGTACTTTACAAGTGTAATCTATGAAATACATTGTAATATTTTATTTTTTGAATATCTTGATGTCAACCGCATTCAGTATTAATAATAGAGATGATGTTCTTCGAAAAAATTTCCTTCCTGACTTTGTTCAGATCAGATTTGTGGTTATTTTAAAGGACAGATTATGAGGTTAGAGCAACACAAAACTCAAATGTAACAGGAAGCTAAGAGAACTTGCAAAAAATTGAAACAGTGAGTATTTAAATGGATTTATTAATATAAAAAATGGTGGGAAGAATCAATAGCATTTTCAACCGCCAGTAACTTAATGTTGAGCTGGACGTCCCTTAAACTTTCACCTTGGAACTGATAGACGGAGCTTTGAGAATGAGTTGTGATTAGGAAGTCCAGCAAAGCCAGTTTATTCTTTCAAGCATTAGGAAATTCTTTTAGACTTATTGTGATTAGCAAGTCCAGCTGTGGTTATTATGAAGTTAGATTTGTTGCTCGAAAGCGGAACTCTTTTATGCGATTCAGTATCACTGTTTCTTTTATTCACCTCCACAATCTTCAAACTGCTTCTTATATTCTTTTGTGTCCTTTGCTTCGTCCAAACCCTAACTGCACTTCATCTTACAGTAGTCTATCAGTAATCTTCGATCTTCACGGCCACAGCCCACAGGCCCATGGCACCTGTGTAGGGAACTTCGGAACAATTGCATTTTTTTCAGGAATACTTTAGAATCTAAAATTGAGACAAATTTAAAAAAAAAAAAAAAAAAAAAAAAAAAAAAAAACAATTTTTTTTATTAAATGATTATTTCAAGCTCCCCGTCCAACGGACGGGCTAAAAAGCTAGTATATATATATAGCACGCTTGATAGTTGATACCAACTTCAAGCTTTGTCGAAATTGATAGTCTTCCCACAGGTAGACCATAGACTTGCATAACAATGATGTATGCCATTTTATCATGTTCAAATCCAACATCCTTCATGTCTCGATAGTTTGTTGTAGTCTTGCTTGCTGTGCAGTAACAAAAGAAGGGTTTCTAAGGTATCATCCAATAAAAGTAACATATTCAGCACCCAGGGAAAATGCAATCAGCATACAATCGATACAACTGCATGTTAATGGAGTACCCACAAACTAGAACATACCTGATGTGGTGCAACAACTTGGGCTCATCACTTTGGGATATACCATCTTTTCCACATTATTCATAATTTTTCACTTTCACAGGTTTCGTGGTTTTAATGGAAATTCAACTAGATTTAAAAAAATGAGATGAATTCAATAAAATTTTGATGCAAGTATAGCATACAATTGATTTTAAACAATTAAACATACATATCTCCGACCTTTGATAATAAACCTGCAAAACTTACAGTCTCAAAAGTCAAAGGGACGCATGCACATTGTAAGCTACACCATTAACTCTTTAGAAGCCAAGCATATGGTACTCTGGTACATATGTAGACTAGGCTTAGATTATTGGTTATTGCACTAATAGTATGATGTGTAATTCTTCCCTCATATGGACTGGAGGAGTAAATGGCCGGTGGCTGGATACTAGCTCCCAGTCCATACAGGGATATGCCTATAGGGAAAGCCCGAGTGGACTGTAGACTAGAGTTAAAGGTGACAGGGAGTGTGGCTACTTGCCTACTCGAGATACGAAAGATGAGCACTGGACTGCTTGTTCACCCATGTATAAATTGCTTTCCTGAAAGTGGAATGAAATATTCTACTTGATTTCAACACCTGGGTGTTCTACATCTTGGAAACTTCTGCACTATGCTAACACAACACAACACCTATAACTCTCAGCAAAATTTTACACTCAAATTCTACCAAGTATAAATAAAACCAAAAACCTTGCAAGTTAAAAAATTATGCAGCGGAAAAGAAGCAGGACATATAAAACCAGAACAGAATTCCTGGTAGCTTCTAAGCATTCCCTGTTGTAAAATTATGTTCCCAAACTCATAATTTTCAACTTTTCTAAAGATGAAGAGTCCCACAATATGCATATATATGAAACCATATGAATAAAACAGTAAAACTTAAAGGTATTAAATTATATATATTGGTTGAATGAAACAGCATGGACTAGTTTTTGTTGTTGTTATGTTATCTATGGTGTATATGTTCAAATGCTCAATTGAAGTGGTTGACTACATTTCCCTAATATTTAGTTCAAGGACAAAAAGGTTCGAATCAACCCGAAAAAAATTAACTGACCATGGGAGAGTTGTCTTTCAGTTCTACAATTCACTGGAGTCCAACACAAGCAATGACTGCACCTGCAAATGTACATACACGTTAATACCATTGATTCTCCGATACATAAGTCCCTCTTCTCCTATATCAATCCCTGCAAGTAGAGATCACAATAGCCCTGGACAAATCAAATAATCTTTTATTATTACAAATTAACAAAACAAGATTAGATTTCATGACACCGAGTCTCCCTCCAACAGGTCCAAAACCAGTACTGTATATTGGTACAAAATCTAATGCGAGATAGTTGTCCTTCAGTTCTACTTCTGTACAGTGTCGCCCGAACACAGGCAACACAAATTGGACACTAGTATAAAATCTGTACATAAGAATGCAAGTGTTATTATCCTGACAATCCATAATTTAGCACAACAACATTTGTGCACACATCAACTCATCAAACATATAATTCCCTCCAAATGCAATCTCAAACAAAGAAAGCCCTGATCGACGTCATTTAGAATCACATTACTGTGTGACTTCTCAATATAAACAAAGAAAAAAAGTGGCACTACAACTATAGAATATAAACAAAGGCAACTAGTTGCTAAAAATGCCACTACATTAATGCATCAACAAACATTGGGTTATAATAAAAACACTTGAGACATTACAAAAAACCTCCTCAAGCTAAAAATTCCTTAAGCTACAACCATGGTGTTGATATCCTTCCCACAAAATTGGACAAATTATGAAAACAACTAAATCTAACATCAAGGCCCTGTTTGGTTACCCCGCAAAAATTTGCATGAAATTTAGCCTAATTTAATATGCTTGAAACTCTTGATAATTAGTTTTATAAACAAAATTTATGCAAAAGTTTGGTGCTATTTCAAAAGTGCAAAAATTTTACACCTTTTTCTAATAAACTTAGTAGGGGACCATCTATGATTATCTCATATTTAGGCAAGGTTTAAGTGGGGGACCAATAGGGTTTAAGCTAAAATAGGTGGGGGACCATTCAAATCAAAGAGTAAACTTGGGAAGGACCACTCTAACTATAGATGGGTAAAGATTTGTCTTTTTTGCAGCCCAAACAAGCAGGGCCCAAAATGCAAAATGAAGTTTCACTTATACTCCACATTCACACTCCAGGTCTTCGATGTCCCATGTCGTCAATGCCTGCAGTCATACATTAAACATTATAATTACAACAAACAAATTCGACATAATTGTACGATTTGGTGGATTTTAAAATGCTTTTACGATCAAATTAATTACCTAGGAAATTTATCATTCAAGCACATCCAACATCAACTTTGTGACCTCAATGATCAGTTCATTACGTCCCAAGAGAACTTCCCCCCTCAGCGATCATCAACTCTTTTGCCTTTTTATTCAGAATTTCCGCATTAATTTTATCTATGGCATCCTCAGCTCCCAACCTTTCCTGACAGTCATTGATACCAAAGCAGGTGGTAAAGTTGGAAATGAACCATTGCTAAGCTTAGATAGTTGATCTAAATAATGGTATGGAGATTCAAGGTTGTCACTAGATTGGCGTCGTATTGTCTTTGCTTCACTTGACTGACCACCACCATTTTTCTCATCTATCTTCTTGTCATCCCACTAATATTCCTTGGACAAATTATACACTTGAATTTCATGGGGTTCTTCAATCTTACGACCAGATTTAAGTTTGTTCACAGTTTTTTTCCACCTTTTTTCCAAATTGTTAACCTTGTACTGCACTTGTTTATTAGTAAAATCGGATGACAATGAGTTCTCAATGGAATTGAGAAAAATTTAAAACCTATTAGTACCGGCAACTTTGTGGTTATATTTTTTCTTGTATTCAATCAACTCTTTCAAAAGAATCATTTCATCATTATCTGTCCACTTCCTTTCAAAAGGCGACGCAATTATTTTGAGTTCATCTTCATCATTAACTTGTTTCTTTGGCCTTTTATTCTTAAGCTTCCTCAATTTATCACTTGTAGAATGTCTTTGCCTCTTTTTGCCACCAACTTTTTCTCATTCTTTGTCATCATCAGAGTACTTTTCATCCACTTCTGTTGATTTATTTTTCTCTATGACAACAGCAGCAGCAACACATTGTTCTTCTTCTCCTTCATCATCATTGTAAATGTTAAGTAAAGTAGAGGTCGGAGAAGATGATCGAAGAATGGAGGAGAAGGAGTTTTTAGTGTGGAAGTGGCTAAGCTATCTAGAAAGATAGTTGCCTACGTATCTGAGGTTGACCAAGTCCCAGAATCAAGCCTACGTAGTTCATATTTATAAGTGATTGGGACAACGAATAGCTCATTAATTGTACAATGGTGCGGTCAATTAATGAGCGGATATTTTGGATCTAGAAAGATATTGTAACCGAAGAGAATCAAAACGTATGAAGTTTGAATGAGGTCGTTGAAGGTCGAGTAAAAAATTGTTCACGTCGAGTGAGCTCGAGTAAAAATAGGCTCACGTCGAGGTAGGTCAATATTGAAAAGGATTTAGGTCATGTGACATTTGCAAAATGATGAGCGTCGAGTGAGCTCGAGTAAAAATGGGCTCACGTCGAGGTAGGTCGATATAAGTATTGATTGGCGAGTTTGACGAGCTTGAATGTAATGCTATATACATAGCCCCTTTTCATTCGAATTAAAGTGGGCAATTGCAATGTGTAGTATCATTTAGGCGACTTTGATTTGGATGAAAACAAAGGTAATGTGTTGAAATGGGCAATGAGTTGCCTTGGAGTGGATGATTTCTTTGATTGAAAAGACAGGTAAAGATTCCTTTGTGTGTTGCATTAAATGTAAGTAGGTTTTTAAGGAAACATAATTATTGCAGTTATGGTAACTGTGCTGTAGTGGACACGTGGATTTTTTATTTGAATTTTGATTTGCCAGATAAAGGGGAAACTGAAAAGATTGCGCGGTTGGATTTCGATAGATGAATGTGAGAGTTGGATTAAAATGGATTGAACGGTTGGGATGAAGCTAGTGGTTTGTATAAATGTGGATTGTGGTTTGGGGAAACCAAGGGTTTGTCTTACTCCAAATTGGTGTATTTTTGCAACCGTCTCATTAAACTATGAGTCCGGCTATCACAAGTTATGCCTCACAACTTACCCCATGAAGTCAGTCTGGATTAATGTAATCAAGTTAATCTCGAGATTATACATGGACCAAACAAAAAAAAATCGTTAAGTTTGTGACTCCGTTTCTCTCTTTCTCTCTCTCTTTGTTTCTGATCATCTTCTTCTCTCTTACTCCATATTCTATATCAAAACCCATAAATCTGAGATTTCTTGTATTTGTCGCAAAATCATCTAAATATTAGAGGTACAGTATGTAGAAATTCTTAAAATTTTATGAGATCTCCTAAAATTCAAAAACTTCTTTAACAATACTAACATGAGAAGGTCGAAGAAGTTCACAAATTTCTTCTAATTTGTAAACAGGTGCAATTTTATCTTCATCAGATGTAGCACCTTCAACCATTCTTGATCTCCAATATGATTCAACTGCTCATCTACTTGAATCTATTCTTAATCAATCAAAACGAACAATAAAACGAAATCAAAAATCACAGAACCCTAATTCAGTGTAGAAATTCTTAAAATTTTATGAGATTCTGCCATTGGTCATTTTTTCAATTTTATGGAGCAAGAGAGAAGAAGATGATCAGAAACAAAGAGGAGAGAGAGAGAGAGAGAGAGAAATGGAGTCACAAACTTAACATTTTTTTTTTGTCCATGAATCGTCTCGAGATTAGATTAATCCAACGGTTTTGGCTGACTTCATGGGGTAAGCTGTGAGGCATAACTTGTGATAGCCGCACTCTTAAACTATTAATCTAGTGGGTATGGTTGATCTTGCTCGAAATTGGCATGGAAATGGTTCTGGGACCTCATTAAGGGGGAGCAAAACACAAATGGCCCAGCTAAGAAACTAATTTTAAAAAAGGCCCTGATTAAGTATTGGTAGGGATAAGAAAATACCCATTTAACATAAAAATTGTAAAAAAGGCCCTAACAAGATTTTAAGTATAACTTTAATTCCAATATTACCCTTTTTTCTTTTCTAGAGATTTCTTAGCACCACAATTACGTTTCTTCTTTTCAAATAAATTATGTTCTTAATCTCTTCTTAATTGGAACAATTTCAATTCAATTTTTAGTGAACTATCTGTTGTGTACATTTGTTTAGCAAAATAAATTCAAACTATTGCCCAGATGTGGTGTGTATATGCAAACAAGTATCTTTCTAGATAGCTTAGCCACTTCCACACTAAAAACTCCTTCTCCTCCATTCTTCGATCATCTTCTCCGACCTCTATTTTACTTAATATTTACAATGATGATGAAGGAGAAGAAGAACAATGTGTTGTTGCTGCTGTTGTCATAGAGAAAAATAAATCAACAGAAGTGGATGAAAAGTACTCTGATGATGACAAAGAATGAGAAAAAGTTGGTGGCAAAAGGAGGCAGAGACATTCTACAAGTGATAAATTGAGGAAGCTTAAGAATAAAAGGCTTAAGAATAAAAGGCCAAAGAAACAAGTTAATGATGAAGATGAACTCAAAATAATTGCGTCGCCTTTTGAAAGGAAGTGGACAGATAATGATGAAATGGTTCTTTTGAAAGGGTTGATTGAATACAAGAAAAAATATAACCACAAAGTTGCCGGTACTAATAGGTTTTAAATTCTTCTCAATTCCATTAAGAACTCATTGTCATCCGATTTTACTAATAAACAAGTGCAGTACAAGGTTAACAATTTGGAAAAAAGGTGGAAAAAAACTGTGAACAAACTTAAATCTGGTTGTAAGATTGAAGAACCCCATGAAGTTCAAGTGTATAATTTGTCCAAGGAATATTATTGGGATGACAAGAAGATAGATGAGAAAAATGGTGGTGGTTAGTCAAGTGAAACAAAGACAATATGACGCCAATCTAGTGACAACCTTGAATCTCCATACCATGCCAAAAAAAACCGGACTCATTTAAGGTTTGGAAATATACAATTGGCCCGGTTAGGGAATTAATTGTAAAAAAAGCCCCAACGTGTTTTCCGTGCCTTATGGACCAATATACCCCTAACATCGTCTCTCTTCTCCTTCGTAATATCTTTTTCTCCTTTCTTCTCTTAAAATAAAAAGTACTGAAAGAAAAAAAAAAAGAGAAATTAAATACATAATCAATCATGAAAGAAGAAGAAAAAGAAGAGAGAGATTCATAAAGAACTTTTAACGAAAAGCCGTTAATAATTTAAAGTAAAATTTTGAAAGAAGAAAAATGATTGTTATTGTTGTTTTTCAAATCTAAGAGGGCTACCATCAGAAACTATAATCATCTCACCCATGGATTCCACCAACCCATGGATTAATTCAAAATCACAATTATGTAAATTAAAGTAGCAATCAAGCTTGAGAGGGTGAAGTAATGGCTGCTGCTGAACATAAATAACATGGGATGAAGATGATGTGTTTTAGGCCAGATCAACTTGACTTTAAACTACCAATTGGGCCAACTTGAGGATTGTTATTTCAGTCACAACATAAACATAAAATGCAAAGACTTGTTTGCATAAGTCACAAACACATACAAACATAAATGCAAATATTTGTTTGCATACTCGCAACAACAACCACATAAACCATAAAATGCAAAGACGTGTTTGCATTAATCACACACATAAACATAAAATGCAAAGATTTGTTTGCATCTATCATAAACAGATAAACCATAAAAATGCAAATACTTGTTTGCATATACACACCACATCTGGGCAATAGTTTGAATTTATTTTGCTAAACAAATGTACACAACAGATAGTTCACTAAAAATTGAATTGAAATTGTTCCAATTAAGAAGAGATTAAGAAGATAATTTATTTGAAAAGAAGAAACGTAATTGTGGTGCTAAGAAATCTCTAGAAAATAAAAAAAAGGTAATATTGGAATTAAAGTTATACTTAAAATCTTGTTAGGGCCTTTTTTACAATTTTGATGTTAAATAGGTATTTTCTTATCCCTACCAATACTTAATCAGGGCCTTTTTTAAAATTAGTTTCTTAGCTGGGCCATTTGTGTTTTGCTCCCCGTTAATGAGGTCCCAGAACCATTTCAATGCAAAGGGAGTACAGTAGTATTGTATGGGCTTTTTAAATGCAACTGGAGTACAGTAGTATTGTATGGGCTTTTTAAAAAGTGTAGAGTGTTGACAACTGAAGAGACAGAAACACAGAAGAGCGCCGCGCATTCTTTCTCTTCCCTTATAAATACTCTCTCTCTCTCTCTTTCTACAGCTAGTTTTTTCATATGACTTGATGCCTTGATGGGGCATTCAAAACGTTTTTCTTGAATTTTTTGAGAAAAGAGGGTTTAAGCCAAACAGAGTGCTGAGAAAAAGCAAAAATGGCTTTCTGGGGTGGGTTTATATTTCTCAAAAAAAATAATCTTTTTAATTGTTTTTAACCAGTGTTTGTTTGTTCTCACTCACAGGTGTTGAAGTGAAACCAGGAAAACCACATTCTCATCAATTCCATAATACCCAAACAAGAAGACTTCATATTTCTCAGGTTTTCTTCAAATTTCCTCATAAACCCAATAAAATTATTTCTATCTACTATAAAGTTTTGATTTTTATCAATTTATTTCATACTTTTAGGCAACATTGGGTGTGGGCAATTCGACTGCAAAAAGCTTAGTTCAATGTAATGTTGGTGATAAAGCTCCAGTTTTATTATGTTGTTTGATTCCAGAAAAGTCCGAATCTTGTCATTTGGCTCTTGAATTTGAAGAAGAAGATGATGATGTTATTTTTTCTGTTCTTGGTCCTCGAAGTGTTCATCTTACTGGGTTTTATCTTGATAAATCATCTACCAATGTTAATAATGCCGATGATGACACGTATCCTTTTTTTATCAGTATTTATATTGATTACAAGTAGTATGAAATAAAATATTTATTTTGATTTCAATAATTGTGTGATTTCCTTTACTATAAGATCATCAATGATCAGGGATTCTTATGGAGAAGATATTGGTGACACTGAGAGTGAGGCCTATGATAATGACGAAGATGAGTATGAGGATGATTTTATTGATGATGGTGACATAGAATTTGTTCCAGATTCTCCAAGGACAAAAGGCCGAGGTAATTTTTGTTGTTAGTTATCGGTCATGTGTTCAATTTATAGTGTAAAGTTCATACATGAGAACAGAACAAATACTTGTACATTTATCTGTAATTTGTTAGATGGTGATATTCTGTCCGTGTCACCTTTTGTGCTTACATTTGAAGGTTTTTTTTTCTTCCAAATATGTGTGTTTGGGTTATTGTTGCGTAAATGTGTCTATTCTTCCTTTAGTCGTTCAGTTAAGCTTCATGGCATACTTTTTCTTAACGTGCATTGGACATTTGTTATTTAGCATTCATGTAAATATTACCGGCTGCCTGTCTCATTGATAATCTGGGGTGTATCGCATATTTTTTGTAAGAGGTAGACGAGCATAATACATTCCTAGAAAGGGTTCAGTATAGAGATAAAATATCCCTGGTTTACCACATGTTCAATAATCATAGGTTATAATAATTATATTCTACTTCTAACTTTTGTTTAACTAAGGTATCACATGTTTATTTGCTGGTTATAGTATTCTCTCAATGAAATGTCTTACCTTTTAATTAAATGCCTGAGAAGTTTCTGTTCTGTCTAGCTGTAATCGAGGAGATTCTTGATGACGAGAAACCTGCAAAAGTAAATGGTAATCGTAAACGTCTTAAGAAGAAATATCAAGTGAGTGATTCGGATGCTGATGCTCAGAATGATATTGCCAAGAAAGGTACTAGGATCTTTACTGTTGATAGTGATGATGATGATGACGGGTTGCCTCTCTCTACTGTCATAAAGACTAAATACCAAGAAAGTGATTCTGTTAATGATCAGAAGCAAAGCATTGTTAAGGGCGGGACTGGCAGTTTTAATTTAGATAATGAAAATGAAGAACCTATTCCTCCCTCTTTTGTGTTGAACACTAAAGATGGAAGTGTACAAGATGAATCTGATAAGAAAAAACTTATAGAGAGCAAGAAAAACGAAGCTGAAGGTGGCAGCAATCCAGTCCCAGGTTCTGAAAAGAAAATTGAAGACATGGAAGCTTGTGAGATAGAGAGGTAAGGATACTTATTTTTATATATTACACTGTATGTATTTGGTTTGGTTCATCTGTTTTTTTGTTTGGGATAATTATAGATGCTTATATATCAGTATATCACCCTTTTCTTTACCTCTCCAGTTTTCCGGTTTCATAACTCCACCCTCAACAATTTCGAAAGTACTAAAAGTACATAGTAGTATCAAATTACGATGCATGTATGCAATAAGAGATGTACAAGCTCTTTATTTCTTTGTGTTGCCAATGCTGGATTTACCTTATAAATGACCATGCTTCTAACACTATCACCTTGTTTATTAGGTCTCACTATTGCTTCACGGTACACTATTACTATCTGTTTATCCCATATTGATAAACTATAGATAAGTTAGTGTTTTCCCAAGAAGTCTACCTGATACCTAAATAAATAGTATAAGAACCCTAAAGAAACTATACTGAACTATTGTGTCGCATACTGACATCACAGCCGTCGACTATATTTGAATTTTTAGCTTTCTGTCAATGCAATTTGTTTACTTTAATAAGTTTATATCTAAATGGGAAAATCCATTTTTTACTGAACAATGATGTATCTGTTGTAAATATGAATTTGATGGTAAACTGTTCAGGCACATAGGGTGAAATCATTTTTATGCGATCTACTTACCTAGTCTATAGTTACAACACCCTGTGATTGTTGCCACTTTCCATTTATTAGATTTTGTATGATTCACAAGTTCTCCATTAATATTTTCAATCAACATTTTCAATGCAATAAACTTCGAAAAATAAAAGAGATCGATAAAATAAGCCTAAAGTAAAAAACAGAGTTCTTTTTCAAACCCAACTGATGTTATATTTAAATTTCAACTACAAGTAAGAATTTTTTTTTTTTTAATGTGTAATATATGTCTGTAGGGGGATTGAACAGCCAACCAATGCACCTCTGCTCTTTTTGGAGATTGGACATGAAACTGATGAGGCACCTAAGAAGAAAAAGAGGAAGCGAACTAAAGATGGACAAACTGGTGGAGTTAATGTAGTAGATGTCCAAAAAAAAGATAAAGTTGAAGCTATTAGCAACCTCTCCAATGATATGTGAGAACCGATTCTCTCTCTCTCCATATATCCTTTACATAGTGTTATACTACAGGTTTTTGTTTGTATATTATTATATTTCACTAATTTCTTTTCAAGGGGAACTCTGTCTTGGAATAGAGATACTTTCTTTGGATGAATGCGTAGCATATATCTTTACCTTGGTTAAACACAATAGTTTATTTCTTTCAAACTATTTGATATTCTTAGCTAAGGATGATGTCTATGTAGATGTAAATGTATTATTGTTTTATATTTGTACTTACATGTTTGCGTTAATTATTGTTTTATTTCTTAGAAACCTTGATGAACCAAGGATCAAGATATACATATCATAGCATCAATCGGGTTCACTAAAAGTTAGATGTGTGTTACAGATATGTCCCCATTTCCATGATAATCTGACTGCCATTTTGGGTATAGTGCCATCGTATCTGTCTTTGTTCTATAAAACAACAATATATAATCGGTACATAGATTGTTGGTGGTATGCACATTGCAGCCAACATGTGATTTTGATTGCATAATTTGACTTAAGAGTTAAGATCCATTTCAGTAGTTAGAACCCCTTTTGTGGTATCCTTGCCAAAATTATTCTCCTCGGACAAGAATTTTATATTCTGATGTGCAATATTTAAATATTGATGCTGATAAATCACAGTGTTTAGGTTTATCTTAATACAAATTGCGTTGGTTTTAAATTTAACTTCGAAGTAGCTTATATCTGAATTCATTTGATTGTATGCTTCTGATGTTGAAAATTATTTAAGCAGGGGAGCTGGATGTCTTGGTCATGAAAGTGTGGAGAAGCCAAAGAAGAAAAAGAAGCGAACGAATGAAAGTCGACATGGTGGAGTTGAGGATGATAGCAAATTTGATGTCCAGGAAGAAGAGAACTTTAAAGTTGAGGCAAGGATTGATGACACCTCTAAGACCGAGCCTGTTAAGGATCAGGCTGTTGACAACCTATCCAATGATAAGTGAGAATGGATTTCATTCTTTTCTTTTTGCTTACATCATGTTGTTTTGAGGGTTTCCGTTAATTTACTTATTTTTTAATAAAAAAATTGGGGTTATAATGTCGAGGAATCACAAGACTTAGTTTGGACTCGTATGGAAAAACCACTTCACTTGTATAGAGACATGTTAAACGTCTTTGTATGAGGTTTTACTCTAGGTTTATCCCCCTGATTAGAGCCTTATAATCAATACTCAAAATTTTTGGATGTACCCATTTCAGGTGATATTACCCTAGATAGTTACCACTTAGTTGAACTATTCCCCTACAGTAATATTTTTTTTGTGAATTAAAAAACAACTGGTATGTAATGTTGGCTTATATATAAAGCATGGTTCCTTCTCAAATCTCAAATCAAATGATGTAGTTTCAACTTTAATAGCTTCTAGATGTTTTTTTTTTATCTGTCTAATGTTTGTCATATTTATTAGCAGGGCAGTTGTACAGTCTAGTAACGAAAATGATGTGAAGACAAAGAAGGATAAGAAACGAGCTGAAGAAAGACAAACTTGTGAAGTTGGGGATGACAGCATGACTGATGTCTACAAAGAGGAAACAATTCAAGTCAAAGAGGCAGTGAGTAATGATTTAAACCAGGAAGTGCCTGTAAAAGATAATGCCATTGACAACATATCCAATGATATGTGAGTGTTGATTGTTATCTTTAATTTAAAGTGTTGATTAATTTCTCGTCTTTTTGCTAGTTGGTACTACTTTTGAGCTTTAGACGAGGACTTACTATAGGCCTGATGTTTCTGGACTACAACTAACTGTACACAGCACTCAGATTGTTGGTGCAAGGCACATTGTATAATTTGACTTAAGATCCAAGTGAACTATTACAACATTACTTAGTTGTACCCATCTCATATGTAATTCTCCTTTGCCAGCGGAATATTTTCTGATGTGCAATATTGATGCTGATAAATGAAATGTTTAGTATTATCTCAGTTCAAATTGTGCTGGTCTTAAATTTCAATTAAAAGTAGACTATAGCTGAATGTAATTGATTCTTTGCTTCTGACATAGAAATTTATGTAAGCAGGAGAGCTGGATGTGTTCGACATGAAAGTGAGGAGAAGCCAAAGAAGAAGAAAAAGAAACAAGTGAAAGAAAGTCGAAATGATAACAAAGTTGATGTCCAGGTTGATCAGAACTATAAAGTTGAGGCAAGGATTGATGAGGTTTCCAAGAATGAATCTGTTAAGGATCAGGCTGATGACAACCTATCCTCCGACAAGTGAGAATGGTTTCATTCTTTTCATTTTGCTTATACCGTGTTTTATGGAGAAATTTTATTACTTGCTTTATTTTCTTAGAAACTATTCTGGGGTATAGAGTTCTCAAGAAACAAGTTAAATGTCTTTGTATGAGGTTTCATTCTAGGTTTATCCACTTGATTCGTCCAGCCTTATAATCAATACTCAACTTTCTTTTGCTGTACCCGTTGTAGGTGATATTACTCTGGATATTTGCCTCTTAGTGTTTTCATGTCCCTTTAGTAATAAATTTTGGTCAATTGAAAACACATGCATGTATTTTTGAATTATTTGTTAAACATTTGTTCGTTTTTAAATCAAATGGTGTAAGTTTAAACTATCAACTTTAAGTAGTGTCATGATGCTTTGGTTCTATCTGATGTTTTGATTATATTAGCAGGGCAGTTGTACACTCTAGTCATAAAAGTGATATGAAGACAAAGAAACGATCTAAAGATAGGCAAACCAGTGAAGTTGGGGATGATAGCATCTTTGGTGCCTATAAAGAGGAAATGTTTCAAGTTCAAGAGGCAGGGAGTAAAGACATCAACCAGGAAGTGGCTGTTAAAGATAATGCCATTGACAACATATCCATTGACAAGTAAGTTACCTGTGCATGATTTATTTGTGATTATTTGTTGAAGTTATTAGGGCAAGGATATTCGTAATTTAAGAGGCTCATATTGAATTAACACATAGTTTTGAAAAATAGAGACATAACTCCAATGCCTACTAAGTTCACGAAATTCAATGCTTATTCGTAATTCAATGTTTTGAAAAGTGCACGTGTAAGCAGTACCTCTGGAAACATGATTATAGACCCTTCTATGACTCTTTGTTAGATGTTATTAGGGAAAGGATGTTCATATTTTAAGAGGCTAATATTAAATTAATACATAATTTTGTTACTAAAATTAGAGACATTTAACTTTGATTGCTTTTACATTTATGAAATTAAATGAAGCGCAAGTGTAAATAGTACCTCTGGAAACATGACTATAGATTCTTCTAGGGTTTTCAACTTACATATCTCACTCTATGAAACAAAACCTGATAAAATTTTTCATAGGAACAAAATATCCAAATAATTAGTATCATGGGATCCCGGAAATAGTGACCTGCATTTCTCAAATTTCATGGATTTATTTTATGTTTGAACTGCACTTTTCGATACATCTCTAATGATAATTGATGGATGAGCAAAAATCATTTCTATCAATGGTTGTAAAGATATGAGAAAATTGTTTGTTTTATGAACCTTGATAATTTGGAACTTGTAATTTTTTTTTTTTCATTTTACTACAATTGACACATTTAACAGGAAAAAGAAACAGTGATATTTGAATAAGGCATGTTATGAGTACCCATTGTTGAGACAGAAACTGTGTAGTAAAAGGGTATCCATGCAATAGTACAATTAGGGCCCTCAAATTAAAGGCCAACGTATATAGCCGATATAATTTACTGCATTATTGGATTATTGAAGACTCCTTTTGGACATATTTTTTATTGACGAGGCAGAATGACTCTTGGAGGCCTGGTTATAGGTAATGGTCAGTGTCTAGATATTAGGCAGGTGTTTATACAAAAGTATAGGGAATTAGTAGCCATTTAATCTTTGTGTTACTTCTTGATGTATTTATTTTGTTCGATATCAATGAGTACCTCATATATGTATTTAAAGGAAAACAAGACATTTTGGTGGACCATGAATGTATACATCAGTGATACTTTGGACCTTGCTTGTTAGTGGTTTGTAATTGTTGAGTGAGAAAACATACCAATTGTTGTGTCTGATACGGCATCATAAAGTCAGTTGAATTCGGAAAATACGGATAGTGATTTAGTTTTTTCTAGCATTGATTGAGATTGAAAAAATATAACCTTTATCTCAATGTCACATTTTTTCTTGTTTTTATTTACAGTAAAACCCCTCTATAGGAATACTCTATATAGGAATAACCTCTACATAGTCCTAAAAAATTCCGGTCCCAACTTGGGACTAGTTATAAATAGGAATAATATTCATATTGTCATAAGTTATAAAATTTTTAGGTCCCATATAGAAGAAAATTGCCTCTACATAGTTATAATTAAGTATATATTAATAAAAAAATATATTGCATATACAGAAAAATATTAAAGAAAATATAAAATTTGAGACATTTAATATGTTTTTTTTATTTTCTAACACTTCCCATCACTAAGTTAGTATATGTGCACTATATCTTGAAACTATATTATTGTTTTGAAACTATACCATTATTGAAATTATACGATATTTTTCTTAAGTAAAACTCTATTAAGTTATAACCTCTCTATAGTAATAATTTATTTTGGTCCCAAGAGTATGACTATAGAGAGGTTTTACTGTACTTGTAGACAATAAAAGAATAAAACCTTTCACATAATCTAATTGCAACTCTTTTTGTTTCATCTCCACTCTATTTTTTCATCATAGTTTAGGTCTGTGTTCAACATGTGTTGTAGTGTGTCAGTGTATCCAACACCGATTTTTATGAAAATAGGATGTTTTCATGTTGCATAGGAAAAAATTATAACAATAACAAGATGTTAGTTCACTGTTTTCTCCTTTCTTTTTTCCACTTGGCATTATTGTCACTGTTGTATTGTAGTCTTTGTATTTCTCCTGGATTAGATCTCTTAATGGTTTGTTACCTACTTACCTCTCTGCGGATTTTTTTGTCAGTTGCCACCCATTCTTCCCCTAGTCATATCTTGTCAATAAAAAAGTGAAGAACACACTATTTAATGTTAACGCTTACATCAAACATATTACCACGTTCTCAAATCAAATGTTGATTGTTTCAACAGTACATACTCCCTCGAGATAAATACTTGCCAGAATATGCTGATGATTCCATTCCAACCAATTACCAGATATGGTAATGACTATTCATGTAGAGTTCTTATCTTTAGAAGGAGGTTGTTCAGGATTCTAGAGATAACCTTGAATTTACGTAGAAAGTCCTCTTGGATACAGTTGTATATCCTTGATGTCTCTCAGATTCTATTTAACTCAGTGCTAAGACTGAAGCGCAAGTGGAAATAACACCTAAACTTTTATTTACCGTAGAGTTTTTGTATGCCTTCCTATTTTTAGTTTTTTACCTCTATATAAGTGAACAAGAAGCCTGAATTTATAGGTGCATAGGTTTGAAATATTTATAATATAATGTTACCTTTAAAAGACCATTGTAATTTGCCCATATACTCTCCATTGAGTATCAGCAATGCAATCAATTAATTATTAGTGTTTTCTTACATCTACCTTTTGAGTTCATGGCGTATGTGTCACAGTTATAATTGAATAGCTTTGTTTGAGCTCTTACTTTAGCCAAAATCTCTCTAATATAACTGTATGTACATCATACTCAAGACCTCAAGTTGTAGCTGCTAGTGTCAAACAGGTGATTTTGATTCCAATGTATTAATTAATTCTGTTTTGTTACAACACCCTATAAAGCTAGTTCTTGACCTCATATCATTGTTACCTTTTTTGTTGCCACTTCATTCCATGTGCCTGTAGTCCTTTTTTTTTTATCAATAAAGCAATGAATTCTATGTTATATTGACTTTGGTAGTTAAAACATATTTTTTCTCAAATGAAATGCTAATTGTATATAAATCAGATTGTGATGTGCTTTTGTTTTATCAGCAGGGGAGATGTTCAAGATGGACAAGAAATTGATGGAAAGGTTAAGAAGAAGAAAAACAAACAAGCTAAAGAGAGTCAAGCTAATGAAGCGGGGGATCAAGACATGATTAATGCGCAGATAGATAGGATGATTGAAGTTGAGGAGGCAAGGATCAATGAAATTTCCCTGGGGGAGCCATTCAACATTGAAACATATGACAATATATCGAATGACAAGTGAGAATAACATCATCTCTTAGTAGATATGTCAGACCTTGGGAAGATTCCTCTTAGTAGATAACTATATATTTATTCTCTTGCATATAGAGTAGTTTAGTTTTGTTTAAACTATAAGATGCTTAATCTCCTTTGCTTGGTTCTTATGTATGCATATTATGTTATGTAAACAGGGGAGCTGTACAGTCGGAGGTTGGAAATGGAATTCATGAGAAGCCGATGAAGAAGAAAAAGAAGAGAGCTAAAGAAGAACCAACTGGTGGAATTGATGTTAACATGTGCGACGTCCAGAAGCGAGCTAAGTCTCTTATTGTGGACGCAAATACTAATGACATCGCCCTGGAGGAGCCTCTTAAAGATGAAGGCTTTGGCAAGCAATTAAATGAAAAGTGAGAATTCAGTATTAACCTCTACCTCTTCTCTTACAGTATCTTAAAATCACTTATTATTAAGTATTTTTGAGGGTTTGATTTCTGTATTTTTTTTATAATGGGGAACAATAAAAAAGTTTATTGCTCAAAGGGGACAAGGGGTTTATCTTAGCAATGATATATAAAGCGTCTTTATGGATAAAGATGTGTGTAATGACTGGTATGTATGACCTTCAGACAGTTTTGTATCCATTCTTGTTATTTCTTTTTCTTTTCTTATATTTTTTTCCCTTTCCATTTCTAGTGATTCCTCTCACATATGTCTCTCCCCTTCCCTATACCCATGACTTCTTGCATCATCTCTTTGCTGGAAAACTTCTTTTCTTCTTGGAGCTTCCACCTCCCAAACACGTACAAACTTCTTTCAACTCATTTCGACAATAATTGAACCTTCTTATTTTATTGGTCAATATGGCAATATGTTAAATTCCATGGTAATAATAACCGGAAATTTCTCATGGGAAACTATGTTATTTTTATATGGCAGAATATCTAATGGATGCCTGTAAGTTGCTTCAGAATCCTCAATAACGACTTGTACTGAAGTGCGTTGACATGGAAAACTATTGGTTCTTCATGTTACCATGAAAAATGTTTCAATTTTCCTGGCAGTTTTGACTAAGTTTATGATTTGCTGTAATAAAGTATGAATAGAGTTGAAGCCATCCAGTTATACGCTTAACTGTAAGCCATTATTGTCAGTATTAGAATCACCCTCTAAGATATACTGAAGTTAAATAATGGTCAGACCATGCTATTAAGGATCTGCCTGAATTGGTACCTCTTAGTGGTAAATGTTCATTCCTCCTTTGTAGCTAGTAGTAGATAATGGTAATTGATTCTGTTCATGGAAAGTCTCTTTTTTAATAAAACATAATCGTGGGCCATTATTGTCAGTACCATAAACCCTCAGTATGATATACTCAAGTAAATCAATTGCTATTAAGGATTACCTTAGATATGTACATCAGTGGATTTCTTTTGTTCATCGTAACTTGGTAAAAACATTTCATTTCATAAATTTAAATTGGCGCTGAATTTAACACATTGTATATTTTTTATTTTTAATTATTGATTTTGTTTTCATTCTTGTACTACAAGCTGATTGAGGATCCTTTTGTTTTGTTTCATAGGTCAGCTAATGCATGCAACTCTTTTATAAGCAGGTGTTTTGTACAGCAGAAGGATTCCTCCCTCCTCCCCTTGAAGATTGGTCACGATAACAAAGAGAAGCATAAAAAGAAGAAAAAGAAACGTGCCAAAGAGGGACAATCTAGTGGTGTTGGGGCGGATACCTTGCTAGTTGTTCACAAAGATGTGCAAATTGGAAATTTGGAGGCAAAGACAGACGACGTCACAATGGGGGAGCGTATCACAGAAGAATTTGACAAACAAACCAATGATATGTAAGAATTGCTTGTCAACCCTTTATCTTTTCTTTTACAGCCTTAGATTTGTTTTGTCTTACCTTTGTTCATTTAAATTTGGTCCAATGCAAACTAGTTCAATAATCAATATATAGGCGATATAAGAGTTCTATATCTTATTTCTTGTTATATTACTTTCGTATCTAAAAGATGAAAACGTTAAGGTTTACTTATCATAAACTTGGTTTTGTCACCCTTACAAATTTTCTTTTGTTCCTTCTCATGTTTCTTTTGTTTGTAATTTTTTGTCCCTTTTCTGCTTGTCTAAATTAAAAGAGATCTATTTATATATAGAACATAAAATCATCTTGCCAAAATTTTGAATCATTTTTCTCTCCCTATATATCAATATATGTATATATATCTCTGCTGACACACTCAACCAATACTTCTTGGTCTCTCCACTTTTTGGATTCAAGTTAATGGCCGTCCATTTTCAAATCAGTCCAACTGCTCAGTCTTTTCCTCTGACTCCACTTTTACCATACGGATTTGCTCTACGAGAGCAATCCTTTATGGATATGTTAACATCAGTGGAAATGTTTAATGCAGTTTTCCTTTCCCAAACCAATTAAATTGTTTTACCGTGTCTATGTAGGATTGTAACAATTGGTGCCAACTATGTTCTGATGAAGAGCTCACTGAAAAAGAGAAGAATGAGACCCTAAATGATGGTGGTGATACAAATGACACCAGAGAGTGGCAGTGATGCAAATGCAGGGGATGCAAAAAAGTAGTTTGTTGCAGAAATTGAGGGTAAATAAAAGAAATGAAGCCAACGAGGAGAGCGACCAACAAGAGTTATACCAATTTTTTGATGAATGTGTAGATCTTTTCTTTCTTTTAGTTTCTGTTATGCGCTTGGAGTCATGGAGCATCTTGTCTTTGTTTAGTATTTTGAACTTTAACTTCACAAATGTGGAAGTGATGCTATCTAAAGTTTTTTTTGCATCCTGGTGAACAAAATGTTGTGTATAATATCAGATTGTCTGAGGCACTTGTTGGATTTGTTGGATTATAAAAAGAAGCATTTTTGGGGTGAATCAAAAAAATGTTGCATCAGAAAATATGCAATTATTCAGATGCAAATAGTGGCACTGATCTCACTATTGGATCTGATTTAATTTGCTTGTAAAAGATGCCTTTGTTTCTAGAGTTGACCTCACTCTAGTGCAATGATTAAGAGATTTTTTTTTCAACTCATTTTTTTCTAAATATTAATATCTTCTACGCATAGAATTTTGGTATTTATTTTGTCGACCGTGGAATTGCCAGATCTTCAATTATCTTCACAGTAGAAAGGTGTGAACCTGAATTCATCTCTCCGACTAATCCAACACCATATGAAATGGAGAACGTTTCATGTATTGATAGATCAATATTTTCTTCAAACTCAAATTCCGGCTATATTCTTTTATCCAAATAATGTAGCAATGAAAGGAAGTGATCCGGTGAAGGTTATTAAAGACGCCATTTCGAAAGCACTTGTTTATTATTACCCTTTTGTAGGTAGGCTCAGGGAAGCACCTAACAATAAGCTTATGGTTGAATGCACGGTGAAGGTGTTATTTTTGTTGAGGCTAATGCAAATGTAAAGCTTACAACAGTTAGGTGATTTTCTATATCCACCTTTCCCATGTATAAAGGAGCTTATTTACGCTAGTGTGATTCTTCACAGCCCATTGTTCCAAGTAATCGACGAATAAATATGACACTTAGCATGGTTACTAATTCGAATAAATATGACACTTAGCATGGTTACTAATTCGGTGTGAGACTGTGAGGAATGTTGCAGGTGGCCCGTTTGCTGTGTGGAGGATTTATCTTAGCCGTTCATGTGAACCACGTAATGAGTGATGGAGTTGCGTTCCTTCAGTTCATGAGAGCTGTGTTTGAGATGGCACTTGGTGCACACATTCCATCAATTTAGTCAGTATGGGAACTGGAATTGCTTGACCCGCGAAACCCCCCACAGGGAGCATTACTTTGAAGGAACCTACCTCCATCAACAACTTGATAGAACCTCCTTCTTTAGTTTACACCTAGCAAATGTTTAATGCTATTTTAACTTTCTCTTTCCACATTTAATACCAGTTTTAATTGCAATATGTTTGTTTAATTAATTATGCATCTTCTCTAATAAGGTGCATTTCCTCTTTTTAATTTTTCACAACCTTTTGATTTCATTTTGTGTTTGATTTCAAGATTTTCAAATCCAAATTTGTTGTAATTAGAGAGGGCATTTGTTGCACCCTCTTTGTTATTGGTCCACATATCATCAAACTAAAACCTAAACCTTTGGTGTAGTTAACCCTAGGGGGATTTGATTAATTTTGACCTACATCTCATCAAACTAAATTTACATCACTTTTTTTTTACCAATTTACCTCACTCATCTTTCTCTCTCCAATTAGTTAATCTTCTCTTTCTCTCTCCAATTTAATTAATAAGATTAATAACTGTCTTATTAACATTGGAATTTGTGACAAACAAAACTAATATAAAAAGGGTTCCTTCAAAGTATCATGTGCAAAAAATTTCTTGAAAGAAGTAAATGAGATATGATTGAAGGACCACCTCCCCTTGAAGAAAATTCCAAGATATACCGCACCTTCTTCTTTGATCGCCAATATATAGCCAGCCTGAAAAATCACCTTCCATCTCCGCACTTGCACCAACTTTGAGATACTCGCTGCATGCTTCTGGCGATGGCACACAGTTGCACTTAGTCCCTTTGAATGGGACGAAATAGGGTTTGATCCCCAATAAACGCACGTTCCAAGTTCAACCCACCCTTGCCTAATGGATACTATGGAACAAACTAGTAGAAAAACGAGGTAGAAGAAACACATTCAGATTCATCTTTCTTCTTTCTTTCATTCTTTTTCTGTCAGCTTGATGGACAGTCGTGGAGAGTAATAGATTGACCTGGAAAAGCCCAAAATAATATCCAAGTCCAAAGTTGAAGTCCAGTAAGTAAAAATATAGAAGCGTGAGACGGTGGGGGACCGATTTTAGGAAGAGAAATTGAAGAGAAGAGGAGAGTTGAGAGAGAGAGAGAAGAAGAAGAAAATAGAAGAAAGAGAAGTAGGAGAATTGAGAGAGAGAGAAAGGAAATGATAAGAAGAAAGAGAAGTAGGAGAATTGAGAGAGAGAGAAAGGAAATGATAAGAAGAAAGAGAAGTGGGAGAATTGAGAGTGAGAGAGAAGATCACAGGGAGAGAGAGGAGATGCAAAGAAGAAGATAGATGAAAGACGAAGAGAAGAAGGAAAATTGGAGAGAGAGAAAAAAAAATTAAAGTGGACGGACGGACATTGTATTTTTTTTCTACCCGAAGTATAATGGACCTCCTAAAGTCGGTCGATTAATGATAATCCAGTCCGAGTAGTTAACAGAAAGAAGTTAACTTGTTAAGGGTCTGTTTGATTTGGGCGGAAAAACAGGTTTACCAGAAAATAGATTTACCATATGCAAATATGTGGGAAATAGAATTTTTGGAAAAATGAGTACAGTATAGTGCTATTTTGCTATTTTGCTATTTTGAACTCAATTATGTCCCAACATTTTAACTAATCCCACTTTCGTTTTAAATTCCTCCCCATCTGTTATGTTACAGTGTGATTAGCGACCATTAAATAGTTCAATCAAATAAAAAAATAAATAATAAAAAAAAAAAAAAACCTGATCGACTAATCTATTGTTATGCATGTTCTTCTCTTTTCACTTATCTATAGAATTTAAAATAAAAAACTTGATCATGGACCATCAAACAACTCTATGTACTATTTGATAATATTCTAATTGAATTTGCGTAAACTGGTTGCAGATTTTCTTGCAACCATCTTTCCATGTCTGACTTCCCCACCGCCACTTTCTGCGGCACTCAAAAGTGTGTTGCAATACCTGCCACCCCCACTGCTACTTCATTCAGCACCCAAAAGCATTTACAAGCAGGTTGATCCTTTTATTACATTGACAAGCATTTGCATTACTATAACCCATTTCTAAAGCATCTACATTAGTGTAACCCGTTTCAAATTGACAAGAAGGCGTACTTCTTGACATATAAATAGATTTTTTGGCATATTAACATTTGCACTTTTGTGGGTTTTATTTTTTAGGTTTTTGCGAGGGTTGAGGATGTGGATGTAGATGTCGAACATGGATTCACTTATAAATAACTCAAGCATAACCTCTTCGTAGAATTGCATGAGGTCAGTTGAGCTACTATTCTTCATGTATATATATATATATATATATACACATTGTGCATTTTATTTTCCTTTTTTTTGATAAAGCAGTAGTTTTATTATCAACTCTGATCTAGTACAACCTGATCAGCGTACAAATTGTACCGTCGGGTTTTAACTGCACATAGAAACAGACTACTACTGGAACAAAGTAATACATAAGACAGACCTCAAGACAACTGCAATGGTGCAGTATCTTACAACCAGTTTCAGAGCACAGTGAGACATCAGACTTGCGCAACCCTTTCAGTATAAAAGAACTAACATCATGTTGCTCTTATGAACCCCATGTCGCACCTGACTTTGATTTAGCTTCAGCCATTACAATCCATCTTAGTGAAGTTCAACGGTGACTTGCCAGTCCAGCAGCAACTGCATAACATTACTGCTACGTTTCAACTCTGTCCCTCCATTGCAACTTCCAGCCAATCCCATATTGAGAGCTTAATGATTTTAACCAATGAATTGACATTAGTCACCACCCCTTTGATATCTCTCGTTTCTAGCTCTCCAAGTACACCAGATGACCGCATGAGGAAGTATCAACCATACAGCCTGCGCCAACCTTGTACCAGTCAACTTGGGGCCAATTCCCAAGTAAACCTTTCATGTCATCCTGGGTAAAAACATTATCCATGTACTGAATATGCCTTGTTAGTTTCTGCCAAACTGATCTGGTGATTGGACAGCGAGAGAAGAGATGGATAATTGTTTCATTCTCCCCATTGCACACCTCTCATCACCATGATTCCCTTAGATATCAAATTGTCGACAGTCAGTATTCTTCCCCACAAAATAGACCAAGAAAGAATTTTACATTAGTAGGGACAAGTGGGTCCCAAGCTAATTTATGGGGGAATGGGCCATATTTGCTTGGTACTCACAGTGATCAATCAAAGCCATATTATAGAAGGACTTGACAGAAAAATTTCCTGAAATCCTCCTAAGGTTAATTTTTATTCGGTTGCTTGAATGTTGCAAATTTGGCCATTATATTAAGTGAAGGTATCACACTTAATATAATTGAAGCAAAATTAATATAAATCATCCAACCTAAAGATTTTGAAGGTATCTTTGTTTCCAAATTAATTTGGTTTTGTAGGGGTAGAAAAATAGTTTATGACGAAAGTGGCAGCTCACAGAGAATGACTTGCTACCTTTCCAAACCAGGGAATCCTCACAATCATCACTACTACATTAGTTCAGCAGGTGAGATTTGAATTGTTTCTTATGCCCTTTATTGTTTCTTATACCTCCCCTAAAGTGGAACTGCCATTCCCAGTGCATTATTTCTTATACCTCTTCATTGTTTCCTAGGATATGTACTGTTCATGAGAAAATTTTCCAAGAATAATGTCCATGCAAAAGATTGTGTACCAAAACCAAGCGTAACTAACAATACAGACAATCAACTTCCTTTTAGTAAATTATCAAATACACGGTATGAAACCTTAACCTATAAAGAAAAACAGGCACTGTTGGAATTAATGCTCTTTCTTAACTAGATTGTGTTGGAAATATATTTTCTAATAAAATATTTTGTTATGAGTGAAAATTAAGGAGAAAAGGTGCATCCATTGGATAATATCTTTTAGGAACTGGTGTGACCAGATTCAGTGTATTTTCATAAGTCTTTATGAAAAGACATGTCTTTTCCTTTAGTCTACAATAGGTGCCTATTTGTGAAAAGGTACTTTGAACAACTTATCACCTTTTGTAAAAGGTGTATGTATGTGAGAAGACACCTATGAAGAGACACTTATGTGACTATAAATAGTGTGCTAATCTGGCCAATTAGTATACAATTAATTAGACAAGTCTTCTTCATTTCTCTACAATAATTCGAAGGGTTCTTCATATTCGTTCGCTGGTACTCTACTATTATAATGCAATTTAGTAGAGTGAAGAACTGTTGTATCTTGGGAGACCAATCGTCAGAGACTGTTTGCACCATAGCAGGGACGTAATATTGTCTTAAGTTTGTTGGTAACGATATGTGTGAACTCATAAAATAACATATGAATATCAATGTAATACACATTACAAAATTAATTCTACTTAAGAATAAAACTCAAAAGAATTTATACTCACTAGACTCAAAATAAAATAAACACTTACTACACTTTTCGCATAAAGATGTGGAGAAGGAAATGAACTGAGGCTTGCCGAAGCAATTTCCTTAAGACAATATTACGTCCCTTCTAGTATTAGTGTTTGGGTAACAGTTCTATTAACAACATAAGCATTTATGATTAAAGTTCTAAGAGTTTCTAGGAAAGAAATCTCTAGATTCATGTAAGCTCAGATCTATATAAAGACCTTGGTTGTGTAATCTAAGTTTCAAGTAAGAAATATAAAATCATGAGCTCTGCAGTAGCAACTCATTTCCAATTCATTTGTCCATTTTATCTTTTTTCACTCCTTTATCTAACAAAATTGGTATCTAGAGCAAGGTTCTTTCCAATCTGGGCGTTGTATTTAACTTAGTTTAATTTCTCTAAGGGATGTCCACAAAAGAAGGTGCAACAGTTTCATTCCTATGTTTGGAGGAGAAAATTATGATTTTAGAAGATAAAGATGAAGACTTTGCTCCGGTCTGAAGGCTTATGTAGTATTATTGAAAAAGGCTTAATAGAACCAGAAGATGGGAGTCAGCTTACAACAAACAAAGAGAAAAGTTTGAAGCAGATAT
This sequence comes from Aquilegia kansuensis, assembly GCA_020826895.1. Classification (NCBI taxonomy): domain Eukaryota; kingdom Viridiplantae; phylum Streptophyta; class Magnoliopsida; order Ranunculales; family Ranunculaceae; genus Aquilegia; species Aquilegia kansuensis. Next base: position 22,444,478 of record CM037007.1, read on the forward strand.
GATGATCGATGCCAAGGCTTTCTCAAAAATTCAAAATGGAGTAACCGCAGCCATTTTTCCAAGAATCACCATGTAATACCTTGTATAATAACCTGCTAGCTAGTTTAAATTATTACTATGTTAAAACTCTTTTGATATGCTTAGGTGGCATTTTATTGTTTGACTTTAGACCAAACCAGTTCACACCAGAGAATGTAAAGATTAGAACCAGTTGTGTTCACATTAGAATGAGAACCGACCTTGACCTTATGTTGTTTACTGATAGCTTAGTTAGCAAGGTTTTAAACCGACTCATTTTGGTTGCAAAGTAATATAAATACTAAGAAATGACTTGTTTGTTAGTATACACAGAAATGATAGAGAAAGATAACCTGCTATAGTGAGTTCACACTAAGATTTTAATAGGGAAAAAAATGCAGAAAAATTATTAAGGAGAAGAAGATTAAAGAGGCTAAGGACTTGGAAATTGTATGCTTCAGTGCTTGGAAGTTGTGGCTTGCTATCTTTTTGATATAGCTTATCAATATAGTATTTTCTTCGCGAAGCGAGGTAAGTTACATGATTTGATATCTTCTCTTGCTTTTAGGAGATAGATGAGGTTAGTGGGTGTAAGAGTATACTATAGTTATAGTCTAATTTCAGTTATGCGTATTAATTGAATTTGTTTGATTTTGATTTCACGAAATTGATATCATTATCCGGTTATTATTGGAAAATTGATAGGAAAGCATGTTAGTGTGTTTAATTGATTTACTGTGATATTGATTGTCTAAATCTTGATTGACGTTACAATGAATTATTAGATTTATTGATGATATTATTCATGTATAATTTTCATGCCAATGTAAGATTGCATATTTTGAAATTTATACGCATTGATAGTTAAGATGCATTTAAATTGAATGTATGGATTGATTTGTGTGAAAGGGCTTCGAGCCAGAGACTGTTTTGAACAGTCTGAATTTGGGGAGACGTCCCTGGAGTGTACGGAGAGTATTGCTCGGTGTCGCATACAGAAGTACACTCAGTGGTGCTATGTCACCAACCTTATGAGCCTGCGGAGAGTATTGCTCGTGTCGCATACAGATGCATGGCTGGGGTATTGCGGTACCAGATGATTTGATATCAGATGGATTGGCTTTATGCCATATGTGTGATGATTAGATTGTTTATATAATTGTTTATTGATTCGAGTTACTGGAATTGATACAATGATTATAATTGATACATGTATTGTATTGCTATATTTTATTGGGTGCGCTGATTCCATCCCTGGGATCAAGATCGGATATCAAGTTGTAACTTGCTAGCGTTTAATCGCTCCTTTTTCCCTTCCTTCCAGGAAACAGGTAAAGCGATTCTCGGAGCGTGCTGTCACGACCCGAATTTAAAAAATAAAATAAACCCAGGTCGCAACAATTTCTAACTCATAAACCAGGTACAATAAAAATCTTAACTAAAATATAGTGAAGAAAAATCCTAACAATAAAAGTACTCCTGATTCCATCCTATTATACAACATAACTTACGCCAACAAAATACATGAATGCCACTTTCAAATAAAATACATGATTGAAATATCTAAAGATTTCTACTGGTCCCAACAAGCGGTATGTCACAGCTCCATAGCTCTAACCTCTCCTGCCTGCATTCCAAATGGAATTCCAAATGGAACACACCCACGTGCAAAACAAAGCAACATGGGTCAGCATGAAAGCTGGTATGAGTAAACAAGGGGGAAATCTATTCCCATAAAATAACGTAATAAATATACAGTTCCAACATATGATTAACAACATAATTAACCTTTAAGAACAATTCTTCCATGCTGGGACAATAAACATACGCCAAAAACCATATCAATTCCATTATATTTAAACCCTTATCCATTATTTAATCACATGTTTAATTCTATTATTCATTTCTAATTTATCTATTTACGAT
>CM037007.1:22446434-22511095 GCA_020826895.1 Aquilegia kansuensis
GGTCGTCTAAAGACTTTGAAGAAGACCACAAAAAAAATAGAAGAATTATGTTTGAGGCCTGAATTTGAATTTGATCTTGTAGAATGTAAAATCAATGTCAGTGAGGAAGCATGGGTTGAGCTATTACAACCACCAAATCATAACCATTGGATTGATCTGAAGAATAAGATTTTTCCGGCTTACACCATGTGCGTCCACCTATTCGCTCAAGTGCCACCACCTATGCTATGATGTCAATCTGTTCAGAGTAATCCAAACTCAAATTGGAATGTTTTATGTTGGATTTATGGATTATGTAATATTGAATAAATTATGGTTTGATGTACTCTTTTGTGCTATTTTGATGGAGCTCAAATTATTGTAATTTTTGAACTATTATGCATTCAATTGGATTTAATGATTGTTTAAATATTGTATTTCTATGGTAAGTTGAAAAATTGTTGGATTTATTTTGTGAGATCTATTTTACTATCTTGTGGATATAGAAAAATGAAAAAAAAAAAAAAAAAAAAAAGTTTCATGGGCTTCCATGGACCCAAAGCTACCTAATGGGCTTTTGTCAGACCTATTTTACTATCTTGTGGATATAGAAAAATGAAAAAAAATAAAAAGTTTCATGGGCTTCCATGGACCCAATGCTACCTAATGGGCTTTTGTCAGACCTATTTTACTATCTTGTGGATATAGAAAAATGAAAAAAAATAAAAAGTTTCATGGGCTTCCATGGACCCAATGCTACCTAATGGGCTTTTGTCAGACCTATTTTACTATCTTGTGGATATAGAAAAATGAAAAAACAAAAAAAAAAGTTTCATGGGCTTCCATGGACCCAATGCTACCTAATGGGCTTTTGTCAGACCTATTTTACTATCTTGTGGATATAGAGAAATGAAAAAAAAAAAAAAAAAGTTCCATGGGCTTCCATGGACCCAATGCTACCTAATGGGCTTTTGTCAGACGTATTTTACTATCTTGTGGATATAGAAAAATGAAAAAAAAAAAAAAAAAAAAAGTTCCATGGGCTTCCATAGACCCAATGCTACCTAATGGGCTTTTGTCAGACCTATTTTACTATCTTGTGGATATAGAAAAATGAAAAAAAAAAAAAAAAAGTTTCATGGGTTTACATGGACCCAATGCTACATAATGGGCTTTTTATAAAAATGGATTTGCCACTTTATCATGTTCACAAAAGTTATCAAACACAAGAGAAAATGGCAAATCAGTTTTACCATGTTCACCGAAGTTGTTATCAAACAGAAATAGTATGGCAAATGAGTTTTCCACGAATTTGCCAGATTGGTTATCAAACACGGCGAATTGGCGAATCTCGGTGAATGAAACTTGGCAAATAACAAATACACCACATTTTGGGATTTGCCACTTTTTGTGGCTAATCTGGTGAATGTTATCAAACAGAGCCTTAATCTAGTGGGTATGGTTGATCTTGCTCGAAATTGGTGGCATAAATGGATGGTCATGTACTCATATATGATGTGGATAGAGTAGTCAACATTTGGTCAAGTAAATTGTTTAGCTACTAGTGGTATTGAGCCTGTTGTTCTTACTTCTTTACAACAAAAGGACTAGCTAGCTACAAGTTGAGTAATTGTTGTTCTTGGGAAAACAAAAGGACTAGCTAGCTAGTTTTAGACTTTTAGTTAAGTAGCTAGGATCATCATGAATGGGAAGCAAGGGAATATTTATTTTTTTTGGGTAATGAGAAGCAGGAATATGAAACGGTTTGATTTGATTGCTTTAATTTGCTTATATTGGTTAACTCAAAGTCCAAATAATTAAAACACGACACTACATTTGATTTCATACCAGCCATACTCAATAAACAACCATCTTGTCATATGAAATTTTTTACATGGAACTGGAAGACCACCATTTTGTTGATGTAGTTCACCAAATTTGTAAGCCAATAGGTTCCAGGCAGGCTCGTGGAGCTGAGACATATTTTACTATAAACATTTGTCACTCTTCATCAAATATTCATGATTTTTCCATGTATGTTTTTGGACTAGGATAGTATCAAGATTCAAGAGTACTCAAATTATTTGTATTGGAGGTATTAATTTTCTTGTGTGACAACTCACAACTGGAGTACAGTAGTATTCTATGGGCTTTGAAATTTGACAAAAAAAAAACTGAAGAGACAGAACACACCAAAAAAGAGCGCCGCGCATCTTTCTCTTCCCTTTAAATACTCTTTCTCTCTTTCTACAGCTAGTTTTTCATATGACTTGATGGGGCATTCAAAACGTTTTTCTTGAATTTTTGAGAAAAGAGGGTTTAAGCCAAACAGAGTGCTGAGAAAAAGCAAAAATGGCTTTCTGGGGTGGGTTTATATTTCTCAAAAAAAATAATCTTTTTAATTGTTTTTAACCAGTGTTTGTTGTTCTCACTCACAGGTGTTGAAGTGAAACCAGGAAAACCACATTCTCATCAATTCCATAATACCCAAACAAGAAGACTTCATATTTCTCAGGTTTTCTTCAAATTTCCTCATAAACCCAATAAAATTATTTCTATTACTATAAAGTTTTGATTTTTATCAATTTATTTCATACTTTTAGGCAACATTGGGTGTGGGCAATTCGACTGCAAAAAGCTTAGTTCAATGTAATGTTGGTGATAAAGCTCCAGTTTTATTATGTTGTTGATTCCAGAAAAGTCCGAATCTTGTCATTTGGCTCTTGAATTTGAAGAAGAAGATGATGATGTTATTTTTCTGTTCTTGGTCCTCGAAGTGTTCATCTTACTGGGTTTTATCTTGATAAATCATCTACCAATGTTAATAATGCCGATGATGACACGTATCCTTTTTTTATCAGTTTATATTGATTACAAGTAGTATGAAATAAAATATTTATTTTGATTTCAATAATTGTGTGATTTCCTTTACTATAAGATCATCAATGATCAGGATTCTTATGGAGAAGATATTGGTGACACTGAGAGTGGACCTATGATAATGACGAAGATGAGTATGAGGATGATTTTATTGATGATGGTGACATAGAATTTGTTCCAGATTCTCCAAGGACAAAAGGCCGAGGTAATTTTTGTTGTTAGTTATCGGTCATGTGTTCAATTTATAGTGTAAAGTTCATACATGAGAACAGAACAAATACTTGTACATTTATCTGTAATTTGTTAGATGGTGATATTCTGTCCGTGTCACCTTTTGTGCTTACATTTGAAGGTTTTTTTTTCTTCCAAATATGTTGTTTGGGTTATTGTTGCGTAAATGTGTCTATTCTTCCTTTAGTCGTTCAGTTAAGCTTCATGGCATACTTTTTCTTAACGTGCATTGGACATTTGTTATTTAGCATTCATGTAAATATTACCGGCTGCCTGTCTCATTGATAATCTGGGGTGTATCGCATATTTTTTGTAAGAGGTAGACGAGCATAATACATTCCTAGAGATAAAATATCCCTGGTTTACCACATGTTCAATAATCATAGGTTATAATAATTATATTCTACTTCTAACTTTTGTTTAACTAAGGTATCACATGTTTATTTGCTGGTTATAGTATTCTCTCAATGAAATGTCTTACCTTTTAATTAAATGCCTGAGAAGTTTCTGTTCTGTCTAGCTGTAATCGAGGAGATTCTTGATGACGAGAAACCTGCAAAAGTAAATGGTAATCGTAAACGTCTTAAGAAGAAATATCAAGTGAGTGATTCGGATGCTGATGCTCAGAATGATATTGCCAAGAAAGGTACTAGGATCTTTACTGTTGATAGTGATGATGATGATGACGGGTTGCCTCTCTCTACTGTCATAAAGACTAAATACCAAGAAAGTGATTCTGTTAATGATCAGAAGCAAAGCATTGTTAAGGGCGGGACTGGCAGTTTTAATTTAGATAATGAAAATGAAGAACCTATTCCTCCCTCTTTTGTGTTGAACACTAAAGATGGAAGTGTACAAGATGAATCTGATAAGAAAAAACTTATAGAGAGCAAGAAAAACGAAGCTGAAGGTGGCAGCAATCCAGTCCCAGGTTCTGAAAAGAAAATTGAAGACATGGAAGCTTGTGAGATAGAGAGGTAAGGATACTTATTTTTATATATTACACTGTATGTATTTGGTTTGGTTCATCTGTTTTTTTGTTTGGGATAATTATAGATGCTTATATATCAGTATATCACCCTTTTCTTTACCTCTCCAGTTTTCCGGTTTCATAACTCCACCCTCAACAATTTCGAAAGTACTAAAAGTACATAGTAGTATCAAATTACGATGCATGTATGCAATAAGAGATGTACAAGCTCTTTATTTCTTTGTGTTGCCAATGCTGGATTTACCTTATAAATGACCATGCTTCTAACACTATCACCTTGTTTATTAGGTCTCACTATTGCTTCACGGTACACTATTACTATCTGTTTATCCCATATTGATAAACTATAGATAAGTTAGTGTTTTCCCAAGAAGTCTACCTGATACCTAAATAAATAGTATAAGAACCCTAAAGAAACTATACTGAACTATTGTGTCGCATACTGACATCACAGCCGTCGACTATATTTGAATTTTTAGCTTTCTGTCAATGCAATTTGTTTACTTTAATAAGTTTATATCTAAATGGGAAAATCCATTTTTTACTGAACAATGATGTATCTGTTGTAAATATGAATTTGATGGTAAACTGTTCAGGCACATAGGGTGAAATCATTTTTATGCGATCTACTTACCTAGTCTATAGTTACACCCTGTGATTGTTGCCACTTTCCATTTATTAGATTTTGTATGATTCACAAGTTCTCCATTAATATTTTCAATCAACATTTTCAATGCAATAAACTTCGAAAAATAAAAGAGATCGATAAAATAAGCCTAAAGTAAAAAACAGAGTTCTTTTTCAAACCCAACTGATGTTATATTTAAATTTCAACTACAAGTAAGAATTTTTTTTTTTTAATGTGTAATATATGTCTGTAGGGGATTGAACAGCCAACCAATGCACCTCTGCTCTTTTTGGAGATTGGACATGAAACTGATGAGGCACCTAAGAAGAAAAAGAGGAAGCGAACTAAAGATGGACAAACTGGTGAAGTTAATGTAGTAGATGTCCAAAAAAAAGATAAAGTTGAAGCTATTAGCAACCTCTCCAATGATATGTGAGAACCGATTCTCTCTCTCTCCATATATCCTTTACATAGTGTTATACTACAGGTTTTTGTTTGTATATTATTATATTTCACTAATTTCTTTTCAAGGGGAACTCTGTCTTGGAATAGAGATACTTTCTTTGGATGAATGCGTAGCATATATCTTTACCTTGGTTAAACACATAGTTTATTTCTTTCAAACTATTTGATATTCTTAGCTAAGGATGATGTCTATGTAGATGTAAATGTATTATTGTTTTATATTTGTACTTACATGTTTGCGTTAATTATTGTTTTATTTCTTAGAAACCTTGATGAACCAAGGATCAAGATATATATATCATAGCATCAATCGGGTTCACTAAAAGTTAGATTGTGTTACAGATATGTCCCCATTTCCATGATATCTACTGCCATTTTGGGTATAGGGCCATCGATCGTGTCTTTGTTCTATAAAACACAATATATAATCGTTACATAGATTGTTGGTGGTATGCACATTGCAGCCAACATGTGATTTGATTGCATATTTGACTTAAGAGTTAGATCCTTTCAGTAGTTAGAACCCCTTTTGTGGTAATCCTTGCCAAAATTATTCTCCTCGGACAGAATTTTAGTAGTTCGGATGTGCAAATATTTAAATATTGATGCGATAAATCACAGTGTTTAGGTTTATCTTAATACAAATTGGCGTGGTTTAAATTTAACTTCGAAGTAGCTTATATCTGAATTCATTTGATTGTATGCTTCTGATGTTGAAAATTATTTAAGCAGGGGAGCTGGATGTCTTGGTCATGAAAGTGTGGAGAAGCCAAAGAAGAAAAAGAAGCGAACGAATAAAGTCGACATGGTGGAGTTGAGGATGATAGCAAATTTGATGTCCAGGAAGAAGAGGAACTTTAAAGTTGAGGCAAGGATTGATGACACCTCTAAGACCGAGCCTGTTAAGGATCAGGCTGTTGACAAACCTATCCAATGATAAGTGAGAATGGATTTCATTCTTTTCTTTTGCTTACATCATGTTGTTTTGAGGTTTCCGTTAATGTACTTATTTTTTAATAAAAAAATTGGGGTTATAATGTCGAGGAATCACAAGACTTAGTTTGGACTCGTATGGAAAAACCACTTCACTTGTATAGAGACATTTAAACGTCTTTGTATGAGGTTTACTCTAGGTTTATCCCCCTGATTAGAGCCTTATAATCAGATACTCAAAATTTTTGGATGTACCCATTTCAGGTGATATTACCCTAGATAGTTACCACTTAGTGAACTATTCCCCTACATAATATTTTTTTTGTGAATTAAAAAACAACTGGTATGTAATGTTGGCTTATATAAGCATGGTTCCTTCTCAAATCTCAAATCAAATGATGTAGTTTTCAACTTTAATAGCTTCTAGATGTTTTTTTTTTATCTGTCTAATGTTTGTCATATTATATTAGCAGGCAGTTGTACAGTCTAGTAACGAAAATGATGTGAAGACAAAGAAGGATAAGAAAACGAGCTGAAGAAAGACAAACTTGTGAAGTTGGGGATGACAGCATGACTGATGTCTACAAAGAGGAAACAATTCAAGTCAAAGAGGCAGTGAGTAATGATTTAAACCAGGAAGTGCCTGTAAAAGATAATGCCATTGACAACAATCCAATGATATGTGAGTGTTGTATTGTTATCTTTAATTTAAAGTGTTGATTATTTCTCGTCTTTTTGCTAGTTGGTACTACTTTTGAGCTTTAGACGAGGACTTACTATAGGCCTGATGTTCTGGACTACAACTAACTGTAACACAAAGCACTCAGATTGTTGGTGCAAGGCACATTGTATAATTTGACTTAAGATCCAAGTGAACTATTACAACATTACTTAGTTGTACCCATCTCATATGAATTCTCCTTTGGCCAGCGGAATATTTTCTGATGTGCAATATTGATGCTGATAAATGAAATGTTTAGTATATCTCAGTTCAAATTGTGCTGGTCTTAAATTTCAATTAAAAGTAGACTATAGCTGAATGTAATTGATTCTTTGCTTCTGACATAGAAATTTATGTAAGCAGGAGAGCTGGATGTGTTCGACATGAAAGTGAGGAGAAGCCAAAGAAGAAGAAAAGAAACAAGTGAAAGAAAGTCGAAATGATAACAAGTTGATGTCCAGGTTGATCAGAACTATAAGTTGAGGCAAGGATTGATGAGGTTTCCAAGAATGAATCTGTTAAGGATCAGGCTGATGACAACTATCCTCCGACAAGTGAGAATGGTTTCATTCTTTCATTTTGCTTATACCGTGTTTTATGGAGAAATTTTATTACGTGCTTTATTTTCTTAGAAACTATTCTGGGGTATAGAAGTTCTCAAGAAACAAGTTAATGTCTTTGTATGAGGTTTCATTCTAGGTTTATCCACTTGATTCGTCCAGCCTTATAATCAATACTCAACTTTCTTTTGCTGTACCCGTTGTAGGTGATATTACTCTGGATATTTGCCTCTTAGTGTTTTCATGTCCCTTTAGTAATAAATTTTGGTCAATTGAAAAACACATGCATGTATTTTTGAATTATTGTTAAACATTTGTTCGTTTTTAAATCAAATGGTGTAAGTTTAAACTATCAACTTTAAGTAGTGTCATGATGCTTGGTTCTATCTGATGTTTTGATTATATTAGCAGGGCAGTTGTACACTCTAGTCATAAAGTGATATGAAGACAAAGAAACGATCTAAAGATAGGCAAACCAGTGAAGTTGGGGATGATAGCATCTTTGGTGCCTATAAAGAGGAAATGTTTCAAGTTCAAGAGGCAGGGAGTAAAGACATCAACCAGGAAGTGGCTGTTAAAGATAATGCCATTGACAACATATCCATTGACAAGTAAGTTACCTGTGCATGATTTATTTGTGATTATTTGTTGAAGTTATTAGGGCAAGGATATTCGTAATTTAAGAGGCTCATATTGAATTAACACATAGTTTTGAAAAATAGAGACATAACTCCAATGCCTACTAAGTTCACGAAATTCAATGCTTATTCGTAATTCAATGTTTTGAAAAGTGCACGTGTAAGCAGTACCTCTGGAAACATGATTATAGACCCTTCTATGACTCTTTGTTAGATGTTATTAGGGAAAGGATGTTCATATTTTAAGAGGCTAATATTAAATTAATACATAATTTTGTTACTAAAATTAGAGACATTTAACTTTGATTGCTTTTACATTTATGAAATTAAATGAAGCGCAAGTGTAAATAGTACCTCTGGAAACATGACTATAGATTCTTCTAGGGTTTTCAACTTACATATCTCACTCTATGAAACAAAACCTGATAAAATTTTTCATAGGAACAAAATATCCAAATAATTAGTATCATGGGATCCCGGAAATAGTGACCTGCATTTCTCAAATTTCATGGATTTATTTTATGTTTGAACTGCACTTTTCGATACATCTCTAATGATAATTGATGGATGAGCAAAAATCATTTCTATCAATGGTTGTAAAGATATGAGAAAATTGTTTTGTTTTATGAACCTTGATAATTTGGAACTTGTAATTTTTTTTTTTTCATTTTACTACAATTGACACATTTAACAGGAAAAAGAAACAGTGATATTTGAATAAGGCATGTTATGAGTACCCATTGTTGAGACAGAAACTGTGTAGTAAAAGGGTATCCATGCAATAGTACAATTAGGGCCCTCAAATTAAAGGCCAACGTATATAGCCGATATAATTTACTGCATTATTGGATTATTGAAGACTCCTTTGGACATATTTTTTATTGACGAGGCAGAATGACTCTTGGAGGCCTGGTTATAGGTAATGGTCAGTGTCTAGATATTAGGCAGGTGTTTATACAAAAGTATAGGGAATTAGTAGCCATTTAATCTTTGTGTTACTTCTTGATGTATTTATTTTGTTCGATATCAATGAGTACCTCATATATGTATTTAAAGGAAAACAAGACATTTTGGTGGACCATGAATGTATACATCAGTGATACTTTGGACCTTGCTTGTTAGTGGTTTGTAATTGTTGAGTGAGAAAACATACCAATTGTTGTGTCTGATACGGCATCATAAAGTCAGTTGAATTCGGAAAATACGGATAGTGATTTAGTTTTTTCTAGCATTGATTGAGATTGAAAAAATATAACCTTTATCTCAATGTCACATTTTTTCTTGTTTTTATTTACAGTAAAACCCCTCTATAGGAATACTCTATATAGGAATAACCTCTACATAGTCCTAAAAAATTCCGGTCCCAACTTGGGACTAGTTATAAATAGGAATAATATTCATATTGTCATAAGTTATAAAATTTTTAGGTCCCATATAGAAGAAAATTGCCTCTACATAGTTATAATTAAGTATATATTAATAAAAAAATATATTGCATATACAGAAAAATATTAAAGAAAATATAAAATTTGAGACATTTAATATGTTTTTTTTATTTTCTAACACTTCCCATCACTAAGTTAGTATATGTGCACTATATCTTGAAACTATATTATTGTTTTGAAACTATACCATTATTGAAATTATACGATATTTTTCTTAAGTAAAACTCTATTAAGTTATAACCTCTCTATAGTAATAATTTATTTTGGTCCCAAGAGTATGACTATAGAGAGGTTTTACTGTACTTGTAGACAATAAAAGAATAAAACCTTTCACATAATCTAATTGCAACTCTTTTTGTTTCATCTCCACTCTATTTTTTCATCATAGTTTAGGTCTGTGTTCAACATGTGTTGTAGTGTGTCAGTGTATCCAACACCGATTTTTATGAAAATAGGATGTTTTCATGTTGCATAGGAAAAAATTATAACAATAACAAGATGTTAGTTCACTGTTTTCTCCTTTCTTTTTTCCACTTGGCATTATTGTCACTGTTGTATTGTAGTCTTTGTATTTCTCCTGGATTAGATCTCTTAATGGTTTGTTACCTACTTACCTCTCTGCGGATTTTTTTGTCAGTTGCCACCCATTCTTCCCCTAGTCATATCTTGTCAATAAAAAAGTGAAGAACACACTATTTAATGTTAACGCTTACATCAAACATATTACCACGTTCTCAAATCAAATGTTGATTGTTTCAACAGTACATACTCCCTCGAGATAAATACTTGCCAGAATATGCTGATGATTCCATTCCAACCAATTACCAGATATGGTAATGACTATTCATGTAGAGTTCTTATCTTTAGAAGGAGGTTGTTCAGGATTCTAGAGATAACCTTGAATTTACGTAGAAAGTCCTCTTGGATACAGTTGTATATCCTTGATGTCTCTCAGATTCTATTTAACTCAGTGCTAAGACTGAAGCGCAAGTGGAAATAACACCTAAACTTTTATTTACCGTAGAGTTTTTGTATGCCTTCCTATTTTTAGTTTTTTACCTCTATATAAGTGAACAAGAAGCCTGAATTTATAGGTGCATAGGTTTGAAATATTTATAATATAATGTTACCTTTAAAAGACCATTGTAATTTGCCCATATACTCTCCATTGAGTATCAGCAATGCAATCAATTAATTATTAGTGTTTTCTTACATCTACCTTTTGAGTTCATGGCGTATGTGTCACAGTTATAATTGAATAGCTTTGTTTGAGCTCTTACTTTAGCCAAAATCTCTCTAATATAACTGTATGTACATCATACTCAAGACCTCAAGTTGTAGCTGCTAGTGTCAAACAGGTGATTTTGATTCCAATGTATTAATTAATTCTGTTTTGTTACAACACCCTATAAAGCTAGTTCTTGACCTCATATCATTGTTACCTTTTTTGTTGCCACTTCATTCCATGTGCCTGTAGTCCTTTTTTTTTTATCAATAAAGCAATGAATTCTATGTTATATTGACTTTGGTAGTTAAAACATATTTTTTCTCAAATGAAATGCTAATTGTATATAAATCAGATTGTGATGTGCTTTTGTTTTATCAGCAGGGGAGATGTTCAAGATGGACAAGAAATTGATGGAAAGGTTAAGAAGAAGAAAAACAAACAAGCTAAAGAGAGTCAAGCTAATGAAGCGGGGGATCAAGACATGATTAATGCGCAGATAGATAGGATGATTGAAGTTGAGGAGGCAAGGATCAATGAAATTTCCCTGGGGGAGCCATTCAACATTGAAACATATGACAATATATCGAATGACAAGTGAGAATAACATCATCTCTTAGTAGATATGTCAGACCTTGGGAAGATTCCTCTTAGTAGATAACTATATATTTATTCTCTTGCATATAGAGTAGTTTAGTTTTGTTTAAACTATAAGATGCTTAATCTCCTTTGCTTGGTTCTTATGTATGCATATTATGTTATGTAAACAGGGGAGCTGTACAGTCGGAGGTTGGAAATGGAATTCATGAGAAGCCGATGAAGAAGAAAAAGAAGAGAGCTAAAGAAGAACCAACTGGTGGAATTGATGTTAACATGTGCGACGTCCAGAAGCGAGCTAAGTCTCTTATTGTGGACGCAAATACTAATGACATCGCCCTGGAGGAGCCTCTTAAAGATGAAGGCTTTGGCAAGCAATTAAATGAAAAGTGAGAATTCAGTATTAACCTCTACCTCTTCTCTTACAGTATCTTAAAATCACTTATTATTAAGTATTTTTGAGGGTTTGATTTCTGTATTTTTTTTATAATGGGGAACAATAAAAAAGTTTATTGCTCAAAGGGGACAAGGGGTTTATCTTAGCAATGATATATAAAGCGTCTTTATGGATAAAGATGTGTGTAATGACTGGTATGTATGACCTTCAGACAGTTTTGTATCCATTCTTGTTATTTCTTTTTCTTTTCTTATATTTTTTTCCCTTTCCATTTCTAGTGATTCCTCTCACATATGTCTCTCCCCTTCCCTATACCCATGACTTCTTGCATCATCTCTTTGCTGGAAAACTTCTTTTCTTCTTGGAGCTTCCACCTCCCAAACACGTACAAACTTCTTTCAACTCATTTCGACAATAATTGAACCTTCTTATTTTATTGGTCAATATGGCAATATGTTAAATTCCATGGTAATAATAACCGGAAATTTCTCATGGGAAACTATGTTATTTTTATATGGCAGAATATCTAATGGATGCCTGTAAGTTGCTTCAGAATCCTCAATAACGACTTGTACTGAAGTGCGTTGACATGGAAAACTATTGGTTCTTCATGTTACCATGAAAAATGTTTCAATTTTCCTGGCAGTTTTGACTAAGTTTATGATTTGCTGTAATAAAGTATGAATAGAGTTGAAGCCATCCAGTTATACGCTTAACTGTAAGCCATTATTGTCAGTATTAGAATCACCCTCTAAGATATACTGAAGTTAAATAATGGTCAGACCATGCTATTAAGGATCTGCCTGAATTGGTACCTCTTAGTGGTAAATGTTCATTCCTCCTTTGTAGCTAGTAGTAGATAATGGTAATTGATTCTGTTCATGGAAAGTCTCTTTTTTAATAAAACATAATCGTGGGCCATTATTGTCAGTACCATAAACCCTCAGTATGATATACTCAAGTAAATCAATTGCTATTAAGGATTACCTTAGATATGTACATCAGTGGATTTCTTTTGTTCATCGTAACTTGGTAAAAACATTTCATTTCATAAATTTAAATTGGCGCTGAATTTAACACATTGTATATTTTTTATTTTTAATTATTGATTTTGTTTTCATTCTTGTACTACAAGCTGATTGAGGATCCTTTTGTTTTGTTTCATAGGTCAGCTAATGCATGCAACTCTTTTATAAGCAGGTGTTTTGTACAGCAGAAGGATTCCTCCCTCCTCCCCTTGAAGATTGGTCACGATAACAAAGAGAAGCATAAAAAGAAGAAAAAGAAACGTGCCAAAGAGGGACAATCTAGTGGTGTTGGGGCGGATACCTTGCTAGTTGTTCACAAAGATGTGCAAATTGGAAATTTGGAGGCAAAGACAGACGACGTCACAATGGGGGAGCGTATCACAGAAGAATTTGACAAACAAACCAATGATATGTAAGAATTGCTTGTCAACCCTTTATCTTTTCTTTTACAGCCTTAGATTTGTTTTGTCTTACCTTTGTTCATTTAAATTTGGTCCAATGCAAACTAGTTCAATAATCAATATATAGGCGATATAAGAGTTCTATATCTTATTTCTTGTTATATTACTTTCGTATCTAAAAGATGAAAACGTTAAGGTTTACTTATCATAAACTTGGTTTTGTCACCCTTACAAATTTTCTTTTGTTCCTTCTCATGTTTCTTTTGTTTGTAATTTTTTGTCCCTTTTCTGCTTGTCTAAATTAAAAGAGATCTATTTATATATAGAACATAAAATCATCTTGCCAAAATTTTGAATCATTTTTCTCTCCCTATATATCAATATATGTATATATATCTCTGCTGACACACTCAACCAATACTTCTTGGTCTCTCCACTTTTTGGATTCAAGTTAATGGCCGTCCATTTTCAAATCAGTCCAACTGCTCAGTCTTTTCCTCTGACTCCACTTTTACCATACGGATTTGCTCTACGAGAGCAATCCTTTATGGATATGTTAACATCAGTGGAAATGTTTAATGCAGTTTTCCTTTCCCAAACCAATTAAATTGTTTTACCGTGTCTATGTAGGATTGTAACAATTGGTGCCAACTATGTTCTGATGAAGAGCTCACTGAAAAAGAGAAGAATGAGACCCTAAATGATGGTGGTGATACAAATGACACCAGAGAGTGGCAGTGATGCAAATGCAGGGGATGCAAAAAAGTAGTTTGTTGCAGAAATTGAGGGTAAATAAAAGAAATGAAGCCAACGAGAGAGCGACCAACAAGAGTTATACCAATTTTTTGATGAATGTGTAGATCTTTTCTTTCTTTTAGTTTCTGTTATGCGCTTGGAGTCATGGAGCATCTTGTCTTTGTTTAGTATTTTGAACTTTAACTTCACAAATGTGGAAGTGATGCTATCTAAAGTTTTTTTTGCATCCTGGTGAACAAAATGTTGTGTATAATATCAGATTGTCTGAGGCACTTGTTGGATTTGTTGGATTATAAAAAGAAGCATTTTTGGGGTGAATCAAAAAAATGTTGCATCAGAAAATATGCAATTATTCAGATGCAAATAGTGGCACTGATCTCACTATTGGATCTGATTTAATTTGCTTGTAAAAGATGCCTTTGTTTCTAGAGTTGACCTCACTCTAGTGCAATGATTAAGAGATTTTTTTTCAACTCATTTTTTTCTAAATATTAATATCTTCTACGCATAGAATTTTGGTATTTATTTTGTCGACCGTGGAATTGCCAGATCTTCAATTATCTTCACAGTAGAAAGGTGTGAACCTGAATTCATCTCTCCGACTAATCCAACACCATATGAAATGGAGAACGTTTCATGTATTGATAGATCAATATTTTCTTCAAACTCAAATTCCGGCTATATTCTTTTATCCAAATAATGTAGCAATGAAAGGAAGTGATCCGGTGAAGGTTATTAAAGACGCCATTTCGAAAGCACTTGTTTATTATTACCCTTTTGTAGGTAGGCTCAGGGAAGCACCTAACAATAAGCTTATGGTTGAATGCACGGTGAAGGTGTTATTTTTGTTGAGGCTAATGCAAATGTAAAGCTTACAACAGTTAGGTGATTTTCTATATCCACCTTTCCCATGTATAAAGGAGCTTATTTACGCTAGTGTGATTCTTCACAGCCCATTGTTCCAAGTAATCGACGAATAAATATGACACTTAGCATGGTTACTAATTCGAATAAATATGACACTTAGCATGGTTACTAATTCGGTGTGAGACTGTGAGGAATGTTGCAGGTGGCCCGTTTGCTGTGTGGAGGATTTATCTTAGCCGTTCATGTGAACCACGTAATGAGTGATGGAGTTGCGTTCCTTCAGTTCATGAGAGCTGTGTTTGAGATGGCACTTGGTGCACACATTCCATCAATTTAGTCAGTATGGGAACTGGAATTGCTTGACCCGCGAAACCCCCCACAGGGAGCATTACTTTGAAGGAACCTACCTCCATCAACAACTTGATAGAACCTCCTTCTTTAGTTTACACCTAGCAAATGTTTAATGCTATTTTAACTTTCTCTTTCCACATTTAATACCAGTTTTAATTGCAATATGTTTGTTTAATTAATTATGCATCTTCTCTAATAAGGTGCATTTCCTCTTTTTAATTTTTCACAACCTTTTGATTTCATTTTGTGTTTGATTTCAAGATTTTCAAATCCAAATTTGTTGTAATTAGAGAGGGCATTTGTTGCACCCTCTTTGTTATTGGTCCACATATCATCAAACTAAAACCTAAACCTTTGGTGTAGTTAACCCTAGGGGGATTTGATTAATTTTGACCTACATCTCATCAAACTAAATTTACATCACTTTTTTTTTTACCAATTTACCTCACTCATCTTTCTCTCTCCAATTTAGTTAATCTTCTCTTTCTCTCTCCAATTTAATTAATAAGATTAATAACTGTCTTATTAACATTGGAATTTGTGACAAACAAAACTAATATAAAAAGGGTTCCTTCAAAGTATCATGTGCAAAAAATTTCTTGAAAGAAGTAAATGAGATATGATTGAAGGACCACCTCCCCTTGAAGAAAATTCCAAGATATACCGCACCTTCTTCTTTGATCGCCAATATATAGCCAGCCTGAAAAATCACCTTCCATCTCCGCACTTGCACCAACTTTGAGATACTCGCTGCATGCTTCTGGCGATGGCACACAGTTGCACTTAGTCCCTTTGAATGGGACGAAATAGGGTTTTGATCCCCAATAAACGCACGTTCCAAGTTCAACCCACCCTTGCCTAATGGATACTATGGAACAAACTAGTAGAAAAACGAGGTAGAAGAAACACATTCAGATTCATCTTTCTTCTTTCTTTCATTCTTTTTCTGTCAGCTTGATGGACAGTCGTGGAGAGTAATAGATTGACCTGGAAAAGCCCAAAATAATATCCAAGTCCAAAGTTGAAGTCCAGTAAGTAAAAATATAGAAGCGTGAGACGGTGGGGACCGATTTTAGGAAGAGAAATTGAAGAGAAGAGGAGAGTTGAGAGAGAGAGAGAAGAAGAAGAAAATAGAAGAAAGAGAAGTAGGAGAATTGAGAGAGAGAGAAAGGAAATGATAAGAAGAAAGAGAAGTAGGAGAATTGAGAGAGAGAGAAAGGAAATGATAAGAAGAAAGAGAAGTGGGAGAATTGAGAGTGAGAGAGAGATCACAGGGAGAGAGAGGAGATGCAAAAGAAGAAGATAGATGAAAGACGAAGAGAAGAAGGAAAATTGGAGAAGAGAGAAAAAAAAAATTAAAGTGGACGGACGGACATTGTATTTTTTTCTACCCGAAGTATAATGGACCTCCTAAAAGTCGGTCGATTAATGATAATCCAGTCCGAGTAGTTAACAGAAAGAAGTTAACTTGTTAAGGGTCTGTTTGATTTGGGCGGAAAAACAGTTTACCAGAAAATAGATTTACCATATGCAAATATGTGGGAAATAGAATTTTGGAAAAATGAGTACAGTATAGTGCTATTTTGCTATTTTGCTATTTTGAACTCAATTATGTCCCAACATTTTAACTAATCCCACTTTCGTTTTAAATTCCTCCCCATCTGTTATGTTACAGTGTGATTAGCGACCATTAAATAGTTCAATCAAATAAAAAAATAAATAATAAAAAAAAAAAAAAACCTGATCGACTAATCTATTGTTATGCATGTTCTTCTCTTTTCACTTATCTATAGAATTTAAAATAAAAAACTTGATCATGGACCATCAAACAACTCTATGTACTATTTGATAATATTCTAATTGAATTTGCGTAAACTGGTTGCAGATTTTTCTTGCAACCATCTTTCCATGTCTGACTTCCCCACCGCCACTTTCTGCGGCACTCAAAAGTGTGTTGCAATACCTGCCACCCCCACTGCTACTTCATTCAGCACCCAAAAGCATTTACAAGCAGGTTGATCCTTTTATTACATTGACAAGCATTTGCATTACTATAACCCATTTCTAAAGCATCTACATTAGTGTAACCCGTTTCAAATTGACAAGAAGGCGTACTTCTTGACATATAAATAGATTTTTTGGCATATTAACATTTGCACTTTTGTGGGTTTTATTTTTTAGGTTTTTGCGAGGGTTGAGGATGTGGATGTAGATGTCGAACATGGATTCACTTATAAATAACTCAAGCATAACCTCTTCGTAGAATTGCATTGAGGTCAGTTGAGCTACTATTCTTCATGTATATATATATATATATATATACACATTGTGCATTTTTATTTTCCTTTTTTTTTGATAAAGCAGTAGTTTTATTATCAACTCTGATCTAGTACAACCTGATCAGCGTACAAATTGTACCGTCGGGTTTTAACTGCACATAGAAACAGACTACTACTGGAACAAAGTAATACATAAGACAGACCTCAAGACAACTGCAATGGTGCAGTATCTTACAACCAGTTTCAGAGCACAGTGAGACATCAGACTTGCGCAACCTTTCAGTATAAAAGAACTAACATCAATGTTGCTCTTATGAACCCCATGTCGCACCTGACTTTGATTTAGCTTCAGCCATTACAATCCATCTTAGTGAAGTTCAACGGTGACTTGCCAGTCCAGCAGCAACTGCATAACATTACTGCTACGTTTCAACTCTGTCCCTCCCATTGCAACTTCCAGCCAATCCCATATTGAGAGCTTAATGATTTTAACCAATGAATTGACATTAGTCACCACCCCTTTGAATATCCTCTCGTTTCTAGCTCTCCAAGTACACCAGATGACCGCATGAGGAAGTATCAACCATACAGCCTGCGCCAACCTTGTACCAGTCAACTTGGGCCAATTCCCAAGTAAACCTTTCATGTCATCCTGGGTAAAAACATTATCCATGTACTGAATATGCCTTGTTAGTTTCTGCCAAACTGATCTGGTGATTGGACAGCGAGAGAAGAGATGGATAATTGTTTCATTCTCCCCATTGCACACCTCTCATCCACCATGATTCCCTTAGATATCAAATTGTCGACAGTCAGTATTCTTCCCCACAAAATAGACCAAAGAAAGAATTTTACATTAGTAGGGACAAGTGGGTCCCAAGCTAATTTATGGGGGAATGGGCCAATATTTGCTTGGTACTCACAGTGATCAATCAAAGCCATATTATAGAAGGACTTGACAGAAAAATTTCCTGAAATCCTCCTAAGGTTAATTTTTATTCGGTTGCTTGAATGTTGCAAATTTGGCCATTATATTAAGTGAAGGTATCACACTTAATATAATTGAAGCAAAATTAATATAAATCATCCAACCTAAAGATTTTTGAAGGTATCTTTGTTTTCCAAATTAATTTGGTTTTGTAGGGGTAGAAAAATAGTTTATGACGAAAGTGGCAGCTCACAGAGAATGACTTGCTACCTTTCCAAACCAGGGAATCCTCACAATCATCACTACTACATTAGTTCAGCAGGTGAGATTTGAATTGTTTCTTATGCCCTTTATTGTTTCTTATACCTCCCCTAAAGTGGAACTGCCATTCCCAGTGCATTATTTCTTATACCTCTTCATTGTTTCCTAGGATATGTACTGTTCATGAGAAAATTTTCCAAGAATAATGTCCATGCAAAGATTGTGTACCAAAACCAAGCGTAACTAACAATACAGACAATCAACTTCCTTTTAGTAAATTATCAAATACACGGTATGAAACCTTAACCTATAAAGAAAAACAGGCACTGTTGGAATTAATGCTCTTTCTTAACTAGATTGTGTTGGAAATATATTTTCTAATAAAATATTTTGTTATGAGTGAAAATTAAGGAGAAAAGGTGCATCCATTGGATAATATCTTTTAGGAACTGGTGTGACCAGATTCAGTGTATTTTCATAAGTCTTTATGAAAAGACATGTCTTTTCCTTTAGTCTACAATAGGTGCCTATTTGTGAAAAGGTACTTTGAAACAACTTATCACCTTTTTGTAAAAGGTGTATGTATGTGAGAAGACACCTATGAAGAGACACTTATGTGACTATAAATAGTGTGCTAATCTGGCCAATTAGTATACAATTAATTAGACAAAGTCTTCTTCATTTCTCTACAATAATTCGAAGGGTTCTTCATATTCGTTCGCTGGTACTCTACTATTATAATGCAATTTAGTAGAGTGAAGAACTGTTGTATCTTGGGAGACCAATCGTCCAGAGACTGTTTGCACCATAGCAGGGACGTAATATTGTCTTAAGTTTGTTGGTAACGATATGTGTGAACTCATAAAATAACATATGAATATCAATGTAATACACATTACAAAATTAATTCTACTTAAGAATAAAACTCAAAAGAATTTATACTCACTAGACTCAAAATAAAATAAACACTTACTACACTTTTCGCATAAAGATGTGGAGAAGGAAATGAACTGAGGCTTGCCGAAGCAATTTCCTTAAGACAATATTACGTCCCTTCTAGTATTAGTGTTTGGTAACAGTTCTATTAACAACATAAGCATTTATGATTAAAGTTCTAAGAGTTTCTAGGAAAGAAATCTCTAGATTCATGTAAGCTCAGATCTATATAAAGACCTTGGTTGTGTAATCTAAGTTCAAGTAAGAAATATAAAATCATGAGCTCTGCAGTAGCAACTCATTTCCAATTCATTTGTCCATTTTATCTTTTTTCACTCCTTTATCTAACAAAATTGGTATCTAGAGCAAGGTTCTTTCCAATCTGGGCGTTGTATTTAACTTAGTTAATTTCTCTAAGGGATGTCCACAAAAGAAGGTGCAACAGTTTCATTCCTATGTTTGGAGGAGAAAATTATGATTTTTAGAAGATAAAGATGAAGACTTTGCTCCGGTCTGAAGGCTTATGTAGTATTATTGAAAAAGGCTTAATAGAACCAGAAGATGGGAGTCAGCTTACAACAAAACAAAGAGAAAAGTTTGAAGCAGATATGATGATCGATGCCAAGGCTTTCTCAAAAATTCAAAATGGAGTAACCGCAGCCATTTTTCCAAGAATCACCATGTAATACCTTGTATAATAACCTGCTAGCTAGTTTAAATTATTACTATGTTAAAACTCTTTTGATATGCTTAGGTGGCATTTTATTGTTTGACTTTAGACCAAACCAGTTCACACCAGAGAATGTAAAGATTAGAACCAGTTGTGTTCACATTAGAATGAGAACCGACCTTGACCTTATGTTGTTTACTGATAGCTTAGTTAGCAAGGTTTTAAACCGACTCATTTTGGTTGCAAAGTAATATAAATACTAAGAAATGACTTGTTTGTTAGTATACACAGAAATGATAGAGAAAGATAACCTGCTATAGTGAGTTCACACTAAGATTTTAATAGGGAAAAAAATGCAGAAAAATTATTAAGGAAGAAGAAGATTAAAGAGGCTAAGGACTTGGAAATTGTATGCTTCAGTGCTTGGAAGTTGTGGCTTGCTATCTTTTTGATAATAGCTTATCAATATAGTATTTTCTTCGCGAAGCGAGGTAAGTTACATGATTTGATATCTTCTCTTGCTTTTAGGAGATAGATGAGGTTAGTGGGTGTAAGAGTATACTATAGTTATAGTCTAATTTCAGTTATGCGTATTAATTGAATTTGTTTGATTTTGATTTCACGAAATTGATATCATTATCCGGTTATTATTGGAAAATTGATAGGAAAGCATGTTAGTGTGTTTAATTGATTTACTGTGATATTGATTGTCTAAATCTTGATTGACGTTACAATGAATTATTAGATTTATTGATGATATTATTCATGTATAATTTTCATGCCAAATGTAAGATTGCATATTTTGAAATTTATACGCATTGATAGTTAAGATGCATTTAAATTGAATGTATGGATTGATTTGTGTGAAAGGGCTTCGAGCCAGAGACTGTTTTGAACAGTCTGAATTTGGGGAGACGTCCCTGGAGTGTACGGAGAGTATTGCTCGGTGTCGCATACAGAAGTACACTCAGTGGTGCTATGTCACCAACCTTATGAGCCTGCGGAGAGTATTGCTCGGTGTCGCATACAGATGCATGGCTGGGGTATTGCGGTACCAGATGATTTGATATCAGATGGATTGGCTTTATGCCATATGTGTGATGATTAGATTGTTTATATAATTGTTTATTGATTCGAGTTACTGGAATTGATACAATGATTATAATTGATACATGTATTGTATTGCTATATTTTATTGGGTGCGCTGATTCCATCCCTGGGATCAAGATCGGATATCAAGTTGTGTAACTTGCTAGCGTTTAATCGCTCCTTTTTCCCTTCCTTCCAGGAAACAGGTAAAGCGATTCTCGGAGCGTGCTGTCACGACCCGAATTTAAAAAAATAAAATAAACCCAGGTCGCAACAATTTCTAACTCATAAACCAGGTACAATAAAAATCTTAACTAAAATATAGTGAAGAAAAATCCTAACAATAAAAGTACTCCTGATTCCATCCTATTATACAACATAACTTACGCCAACAAAATACATGAATGCCACTTTCAAATAAAATACATGATTGAAATATCTAAAGATTTCTACTGGTCCCAACAAGCGGTATGTCACAGCTCCATAGCTCTAACCTCTCCTGCCTGCATTCCAAATGGAATTCCAAATGGAACACACCCACGTGCAAAACAAAGCAACATGGGTCAGCATGAAAGCTGGTATGAGTAAACAAGGGGGAAATCTATTCCCATAAAATAACGTAATAAATATACAGTTCCAACATATGATTAACAACATAATTAACCTTTAAGAACAATTCTTCCATGCTGGGACAATAAACATACGCCAAAAACCATATCAATTCCATTATATTTAAACCCTTTATCCATTATTTAATCACATGTTTAATTCTATTATTCATTTCTAATTTATCTATTTACGATGTTAATTGATCGATAATACAAATACATTACCTAAGCAGCAATTGTCTTTAAGGATAGGTCTATCCGCCTGCACAAAATAAATTAGTTGACCTATCCACCTGCAAAATGAAGTTAATACATAATACACAGATATAATAAAAATAAAGCAAATCACCTACATGTTACATGTTTTCTAATACTTTGTATCAACCCGAAAGTACATTCCGTTCATTCAAACGATTAATAATGATTCATTCTAACTCTTCATAAGTTATAATCTACCAAAATGACAAGTTCAATTATGACTATTAATACCCATAATAAATAAAACAACGCAGTTCTTCCACATAATCATAGTTACCTCCAATTCATAATCAAAGTATATAAAATTTACCCATAACATTAATTAGCACCAAGCATTACAATATCATAAGCCTTAGCACACTACCAAACAACGAATCTAAAGTCACAAAACCACGTCCTGGCCTCTAGCCGGTGCTCGGGTTTAACAATCATAAAACTTACAACCTATGCCCAATCACTAGTACACCTCCCACAGGATGCACTCCACACATTTGCCATACCCACACTGCACGTGCCTTGACCATGGTTAAGAACCTCTACGCGGAAACCAAAACCCAAGTGGGTGCTCACCTGCAAGTTTTGGCTAACCTCGACGTATGCCTAACTCATGATCTCTAATAGCTCCCTTGAGCTTTCTAATGTGGCGCCCAGACTAACCCCGAAGGCTATGAAGGTCTGAAGGGTCAGTTCCGCAGGCTAAGCCGTCTAGGAAATACCCAAATATAATCAAAGAGTCAACCCGCAGGCTAAGCCGTCTAGGGTGATAATTAATTTCTTTAACCTAAGTCCAGAAGTGCGACAAATGTACTAATGCTTGGGCGACTACCAAAACAACTAAACTAATCAAACAATCACACAACCCTTGTCCAACAATTAAATTTCAAGTCCATTTCGTATTCCGTTCTTATTTTTCAAATCGAATATATACCGTCCATGGTATCAAACCATTCCAAATCATTTATAATTAAATCTCAAGTCCAGTACTCATTTCGTTTCTCTATTCATATACCATCCATTGGTATGGAGCCATATCTAGGCGTTCATCAATATAACTTTCTAGGTTACTTTAAACATAATTAATCAATTAGCATGCCATTATATACTAATCCACTTCCATATTTAGACTACTTTTAGTTGTGTCTATTTCAACTTGACAATCAAACAAAAGGACAAACCCAAAGGAAAACATATATGCTAAAAAGAAACTCTTTACATAAATCTGCCAAACAATAACATTCATCTTTCAAATTCACGCATCTAAAAATAATTACTCAAATCTCATAAAATTTTAATACAACCTTTTACTATGAAAATATTACTTGGTATAAAAATCTGGAATAGTTTCAATATATAGAAAATAATTAAACAACTGTTTTACTCAATCCTACCAGATTTCAGAAAGAAATCCCAAAACAATCTACGTCAGACTTCCTGACCATTTTTAACCATATTACCCTCATAATTTAAAGTATTTCTAAACATAAAAATTATAGTTCAGAAGGTCTATTTTCTAAAACAAGTAAATTCAACAAGATATGTTGAGTAACGAGTCTTCTATGATTTTTCTATGACAGCCACGCAAGCAGAAAGGTAGCAGTAAAATTATACTGGATATCTGAAAATAACTACGTTGAATAAATTATTTAGAATTAATTACCCCACAGTAAATTCTGAAATTTATATATGTTGTTAAACATTGAGTATTCTAACTACCTCAAAATCTTCAATAAATATTATTAAGTCTAGAGGGATCAAAACCTTACGATACTAAAACGGTACAGAAACTAAAAACTGCAACGGTTGTCATACTTGCAAGTCGTTTTTCACCCTATTAACATAAATTTCGTAAATTGGTATTAACTAATCGAACGAAGACATTTCAATATAGCGTTCAGGGTTTTTGGAATCAATTAAAAAGCTTTTCAAACGAATTTTCTATGATATTTCAAAGATGAGTCAACAAAATCTGAAATTTCAGAAAACAGAAATAGAAACAATAACATAGAAACGTCTACTCACTTGTATATGAAAAACTATAAATAGTGCTAATCTAACAATTGAATATTCAAACAAATCAATCAATATGCAGAAAGTAAATAACACGCAGGAATTTTTAACGTGGTAAAACCCAATATGGGAAATGTCCACGGTTGCCTTGATGACAACAAATAATCCACTAGATGAAAGAGACTTACAAACCTACCAATTACCTGCACTCACTGCGAGCTGATACTTCAGGTTATCTCTAACACCTTGACTTCACCAGAGCACCTTGATGTACGCACAAGACACTCGACTTCTTGATGAACTCACAAGAAGACTCGAAGCCGAATTCACAATGAAATATGGAAGACAACAAATTTATGAATTGGAAGATGGGGAAAGAAGGAAATTGAGTTCAATAACCAAAAACTACTTCAACACCAAAACCTAAACCAAAACTCAAGAAGAGAACTATTAGACGGCCAAAGAACTAACTTGTTCTTTGGAAGAGAAACCCTATTTATACTTAGGGTTGGAAAACACAGAAAATGGGCCGAAATTGACGAAATCCACATTGGACGTACGTACGTCGAAATAACGTTCGTACGTCTTCACACGATAAACGCTTGCTGCCTGCTTGGACGTACGAACGTCCTAACAAGGTACGTACGTCCTGAGCAATAAAACATACCTGCTGATTGACTTGACGTACGTACGTCCTAACTTGGTACGTACGTTCAACACGATGGAAAGTTTGCTGACCTGAGGGACGTACGTACGTCCTAACTTGGTACGTACGTTCTGAACAAAAAACACACGACATACTAGACGCGAAGACAAGGAGTCGGGATGACGCGCGTACAACAAAGTTTTCCTAACAATGAAATCAAAGCGAGATAACCAAGGACGACCAATGTCACAAAATTGATGTCAAACAAACTTAGTGCCGGTTTCAATCTCCCCCTTTGACATTGATTTTGTGACAAAAACCTATGACTCTAATAGCACTTATAAAACGTGCTTACAAACCCAAACCCTGGCATTTATAAAACATGCCTACAAAAACACTCATAGAAAAGAATACATACCAAATCACCAACACTTGATAACCAGCTTGAATTAGATGCTTTACCCATCAGAGATCGAACGGAAGCAACTAAGAATTTCCAAAGCAATCAAAGAACCAACAGAAGTTCCTCGAGCAACTCCCGCATAACTGTACAACCTCTAAACATCAATACGTTCACTCCCCCATACTTGTAGCATACCTGAAACATGACCCAAAAATACACTAACATGAAGGAAGAAGGTGTCAGTATTAGAGTCATAAATCTCCCCCTTTTTGTCACAACAAGTGAGGAGGAGAAACGATTAACAAAAAACGATAAACAGAAAACAGAAAAATAACCAAGAGAAGAAACCAATGCCAAACAAGCAAGACAAAACAGAGAAATAAAAATAAAAAATAAAACCTATCCCAATTCTTAAAGTTTCATGAAAAAAACTAACAATCAAACACAGAAATCCATAATCATAAGAAACAGTAAAGACATAACAGAAAACTTAAGTTAACGAATTCGAAAAATTCGTTCCCAATGACCAAGAGGAAGCTTGGAGAAATAAGTTTCCGCGCGAGCCGAAGATCTATTCCACCGAGCTATCACATGATCATCATAATCTTCCAGCCATTCACCCGTACAAAACAACTCCTCAATTCTGCTGTCCAAACCACAGTCGGTGAGAAGAGCAACAAGTCCTGGAACCTTTAGGTATCCAACCAACTCCAAGATGTGATTTTGAAGATGTCCCGGCAGTCTCTCCCAATGATTGACATGAACCATGCATGGATTAAGAAAAGGTGGATGAATATAATCATACCCATGGGGAACACGACATAAGCGACAAACTTTTGAATTGTTTTTGTATTCCATCACCATAAACGACACATAACCAACAGTCGGAACAAAAATCCCATGAAGTTCATATTCTGCCATTGAAGAATTCTGAAGAACAAAGACAGAACTAGAAGGAGGTAAGAAGACACAATATGTGTAAAAGAAGAGAAGACAACCATATATATAGAAAAATAAACATAAACCCTACATGGGCCCAATAAGGTAGGTCCATTACCTAAGAAGCAGGAAAGTAATAATAAACAGAAAAGAACTAGTACTAATATCAAAAATAGCAATATCTAATAACAGACACAATATCTAATAGTAGAAGCATAAGAAAGATAGCAAAATAACGACATCAAGCACAGAAATATCAGAGAATAAAACAGAACGAGAACTACTCTGACTCCGAGTCACCATTACTATGGTCATCATCCAGAGTTCCAACTAGACCATCTTCCTCACTCTCTCTATCAGAGGCATCACCATCAATATCACCTGTAACTGGAGGTACCTCATCTGGAAATGGAGGCAACTCGATGGGAGTAAAATCGATCTGAAGATGACACATCTGGGCGATATTCATCCTGTGAAGATCACTGAGCATAGCATCATGTTGAGAAAGGATGACCCCAAAACGATCTAACCGAGCATCCGTATGATCTTGGTGACGTCGAAGAGAAGAAACCCGAGCGTCAACTGCTGCAACTGCCCGGTTGCTTCTAGCTGAGGCCGACACGGGGCGTCCAGAAGACAAAGCCCGATCAAAATCATCCTGGCTATCAAGAGCCCGGCCTCCCCAAATTAAGTGATGCGTCAGACGGGCACCCACAGACTCAAAAGCAGACTTCCTAGACTGGCAACCCTTCTTAATGGCATTGACCCAGTCATGACCAACAAACCTCGGAGGGCTCACCTCCACATAAAGTCCCTGAAAGCCTAAATGCTTAAGAATTGTCATGATAAAGCTAGGGAAAGGAAGAATACCCTTAGCTGCATCGATTTGAAGCATCCGTGTGTAGATGACTTCGGAGAGGTGAAGATGATGCACCGACATACACACCACTAACTTGACCATATTGTCGGTCATGATGATCTTGTTGCCCTTTGTAGGATAGATGTTGGAATGGGCAACCATGTGCAAGAGGATGGCACTATAGAACTTGGCATGATATATTTCCGTGACACCATCGATGAACATCCTCTGAACTTGATCGACAAAGTCAATTTGAATCGCATCCGGAATGGGCCACCTAACATGAACAGTATTCTCTGGGAAACGATTATCATCGATCCCCAATGCCTCACGTATAACCGTCGGAGAGATAGTGTATCTCCTACCTTCAATCAGGACGGAGAAGCTTGAGCGGTTCTGTGAGGGTGTCTTCGTCTCATAGAATGCAATCGTGTGCTCAACCGAGTACTTAGTGATTGGTTGAGCCACCCTTAACCAATTTCTCGCCTCAAAGAATGAAGATATGTTGCCGAGTTGGGTAGCTCCTAGAGGGGTGGCAGCGATGTCTCCCAAGTCGAAGAAGCGCTCTGGAACAATAGCCTTGGCTCGAGGATGAGCACCAAGGGGTGTGGGATGAGGTGACAAGACCGAAGTGGGACCTCTACCCCGTTGAGTGCGGGAAGTGGATGCACCCTTAGAGCCGGGTGTGTCCTTAGCGAGTGTTGGGCGAGCACGCTTTGGAGGCATTGTCTGCACAATCACAACAGTAAACAACCCAAAATGTAAGAAAAATGACGAAATTGTCAATAGTAAGTTCATTGAGGCATTTCATCGAACACTTGGTGTGCATAACCTTGAGACATGTGAATGACAACAATGTATTAATGTCAAGTACACAAACACATGGAAAACAAGGATAACATAAGAGAGACCATGAACAGAACACTTCCCAAGGTCTTCCACAACTAATAGTAATTCGAAATCAGATATGTAAACACCAAGTTCCATGAATTCACTATGTAAGCATACAACCTTAACTAACAATACGATAAAGCATAACCTAATAAACAACCAGACAAGACAAGAGAGAAGATAGGTAAGAGAACTTACGAGAGATAGTGATTGAGAATAACCAACAACTTTGCCGACAAACACACCGGACCAAAACAAGAACAAGGGAAGAAGAACAAATGCAAGCAAGAAAATAAATAGAAGAAGATCTCCTAAAGCAGTTAAGGAAACCCAATAAACTAACTGGTTGTAGTGTGCCAAGAAAGAAGGAAACACGATTGATATAACAGTTGGCTTTGTGTTTAAAAAAAATGGTTTTAAACAGCAATTGGACCGAACTGTACCAGAGACGTACGTACGTTATATTGACGTTCGTACGTCTAGCCCAAAAAAAAAACATCTGCCTCCCTTAACGTACGAACGTCCTAAAGACGTACGTACTCTCATTTTGTTTTTTTTTTTTTTTTTTTTTTTATATATATAAAACAATTGAAAAACCAACCTTAAAACTAAACAACGACTAACACAAATATTGAGAAACATCACATGGAAACATTTCTAAATATTGTATGGATTCCAATTATAGAACTAACACAATTTGAACAAGCCTCGATCATGAGAATGCAAAATTGAAGAACTAAAACACACACCATGCCACGGTACTCAACACAATGATGCAAAACCAAGAAACAGTCTAGGCCGCAACACGAAAGGACCCTGATTCAACCAACATGAAATTTTTTTTTTTTTTTTTTTATTATTATCCATGTAAAACAAATGCCATTCTCGGGTAGGGTGTAGCCTACATCTTTTCGGCAAAAACAACCTCAAGAAGTGCAATACCATGGTAACGTGCAACACAAGAACTAACATCTCGTGAGTGCATCCGTCAGAGCATGACCCTCACAACCCCAACGGGTTCCTAGCCAACTGATAATGCGCCCAAGACATTCAAATGGCTGGGGATTTTGTGAGTCATTGACCGCTTACAAGAGGTGTATATATAAAAGAAAAAAAAACGATGATCATGAAGAGTAATCATATAAGAGTGAGGATAGACAGTTATTTCAAACATCCCATGACATGCAAATGCACCATGTAAGAACCTACCAAAGGCGAAGAGAGTGTGATGAAGCCCTACAACAATGCATTACATAGAGACCCAGTTAAAAGTGCCAAATTATAAATAGCTGAAAAATGGAATCCACACAATAAAGAGAGTAGTATGTCCTCAAAACAACAGAAATAGAAAAGAATCAAAAGAATGACCTAACCTAAACATCCTAAACACAAACAGTTCCAATTTCAGAGAGCACATTAGGTATATAAATGCGGAAGAGGCGTAGTGACAATGAAACAGTTATCATGTGAACGACTACCAGTTAATAGCAAGACATGATTTGAATAAAAACGTCACACTTATCATCCTCAAACACAACCTTAAACTTAGCATCACATAGCTGACTAATACTCAATAGATTGGACTTAAGACCCTTAACAAAAAGAAGCTCATGACTATTGAGCGATCCAACCTCAGAAAAGTTACCTTTACCTTCAACCGGAAGTATTTTACCATTTCCAAAAGTAACCTTACCTCCATAACCAAAAGTCAGATTATCAATTAGAGTCTTATCACCTGTCATATGATGCGAACAACCGCTGTCAAGATACCATGATGAAGGCGTTGGTTCAACCAAACGAGCCATGTGAGAAACCATTTTCCTGGACGCATCCATACTCCTATCCCAGAAATGTGGTGGTGGAGTAGGCATGGGTGTTGCTTGAGGTCGATTTCCATAAGGAGAAGTCCTAGGTAAGCCCCACGGTGCATAGCCATTCCACATGTACGGGGCCTGCATGGAAAAAGTGGAAGACTTGTTCCAATATGAATTACCTGCAAAAGGAAAATGGTGAACATGATAGAGATTATTCCAACAAAAAGCAGAAGTGTGACCCATGTGACCACAGGTTTGACATTTAAATCCTTTGTGTCTGAGATGCCTTTGTGGAACATGTTTGACTCGATTAACCTTGTTTGGGGAAACCCCACCAGACACCTGCACAGGAGCAGGAGGAGAGGGAGCAAGAACACCAGTTGATCTGACAAAAGTAGTATGTGAAGTACCAGCAGTAGAAAGAGGAACGGAGGAGTCATAACCCAAACCTGATTTGTCTGAATGGGATTTACCAATTCCCAGCAGAGAGTTAAGACTATCACTAGCTTTACCAAAACCAACCAATTGTTTGTTGGCTACAAACAACTCAGCTTTCACTTTCTCATGTTCCAGTACAAGAGTGCGATACCGTGTCTCCAGATTATTATTCAGGTTTTCCAGAGAGCCAATACGTGCTTGGAAGTCCTCCTTTTCTTTTTCAAATTCCTCCTTCAACATGTTGGAGTTACCTGCAAGACTACAGATATCCTGCCCAAGACTGTCTACCTGATCCTGCAAGACAGTGTTAGTTTTTTCAAGCAACTTTACTTGTTGCATGGAAAACTTGTACATATCACACAATTCACTAGTAGTAGCATGAGCACCAGAGTCAGAAACATTAATTTCATCAGTAGAGGATACAATACCTCCTCGATGTTTATCCAGGGATGCACTGAAGACCACATAGTTGGAGACAACATTGGAGGGATTGCCATCCTCATCTTCATCTGAGTCATCCCATGTCACTGTGAGGTTCGCTTTGGAGTTATCACCAGGTTTGCGATCCACCTTCTTGTCACATTCATTATCAAAGTGTCCATATTCACGACACTTGTAACACTGGACATCTTTACGATCAACTCGAGCTATTCTTCCATCCACAGAGAATCGCTCAAAACCACGACTCCTAGGAGCATTTGAGGAGTCAGGAAATCGCTTTCGAGGGTCTCGATTATGTTGATATTTCAGAATCTTCTGAAAGCTACGTGACAGAAACGCATAGTTATCATCCACAGCCTGTTCTTCATCATCAGAGAGTCCTGTGGAAGTTTCTTTAGACGATGTAGCCTTGAATGCCACAGACTTGTTCTTCAATGGTTCTTCCAAGGCCTGTTCCATCTCACACGTCCTTAGTTTCCCAGCAAGTGTCTCAATGGACATGTTCTTAATCACATTACTCTCAGTAATGGCATCCTTACGAGAATGAAACCGAGGAGGCAAAGCACGCAATATCTTACGTACCACTTGTGTGTCAGTATATGCATGACCAATAGCAGCACTGCAGTTTATAATGTCTTGGAGACGAATAAAGAAATCATCAAAAGTCTCAGAATTATCCATCCTTAGGTTCTCAAGCTGAGATGTTAACAGTTCCAGCTTGCTTTCTTTGACAGTTTCGTCACCTTCATGTGTACAGATAAGCCTGTTCCATGCATCTTTTGCCTCTTCACAGCCTTGCACACGACGAAACTCACTTGCATTTAATGCCATGAAAATAGCATTGAGTGCCTTGTTGTTATAATTTGCCAATAACTTCTGTTCAGACGTCCACTTTTCACGTGGCGTCAGTGATGTAACGGCAGTATCATCAGTACCTGTAGTAGTCAGAGCTTCTTTCCACCCTGTGACAACAGAAAGCCAGACTTCTTCTCCTAATGCTTGGAGATAAGCTCGCATCCGTACTTTCCAATGACCAAAGTCTTTTCCACTGAATTGTGGAGGAAGACTTGAAGTAGCAAACTTGTGAGGTTCCATAAAGCACTATTGATCGTTAGCGTGAGCCTTTACGCTCCTTAACCAGCCCCCAGCGACTGATACCAATTGAAAAACTATAAATAGTGCTAATCTAACAATTGAATATTCAAACAAATCAATCAATATGCAGAAAGTAAATAACACGCAGAAATTTTTAACGTGGTAAAACCCAATATGGGAAACGTCCACGGTTGCCTTGATGACAACAAATAATCCACTAGATGAAAGAGACTTACAAACCTACCAACTACCTGCACTCACTGCGAGCTGATACTTCAGGTTATCTCTAACACCTTGACTTCACCAGAGCACCTTGATGTACGCACAAGACACTCGACTTCTTGATGAACTCACAAGAAGACTCGAAGCCGAATTCACAATGAAATATGGAAGACAACAAATTTATGAATTGGAAGATGGGGAAAGGAGGGAATTGAGTTCAATAACCAAAAACTACTTCAACACCAAAACCTAAACCAAAACTCAAGAAGAAGAGAACTATTAGACGGCCAAAGAACTAACTTGTTCTTTGGAAGAGAAACCCTATTTATACTTAGGGTTGGAAAACACAGAAAATGGGCCGAAATTGACGAAATCCACATTGGACGTACGTACGTCGAAATAACGTTCGTACCTCTTCACACGATAAACGCTTGTTGCCTGCTTGGACGTACGAACGTCCTAACAAGGTACGTACGTCCTGAGCAACAAAACATACCTGCTGACTGACTTGACGTACGTACGTCCTAACTTGGTACGTACGTTCAACACAATGGAAAGTTTGCTGACCTGAGGGACGTACGTACGTCCTAACTTGGTACGTACGTTCTGAACCAAAAACACACGACATACTAGACGCGAAGACAAAGAGTCGGGATGACGCGCGTACAACAAAGTTTTCCTAACAATGAAATCAAGGCGAGATAACCAAGGACGACCAATGTCACAAAATTGATGTCAAACAAACTTAGTGCCGGTTTCAATCTCCCCCTTTGACATTGATTTTGTGACAAAAACCTATGACTCTAATAGCACTTATAAAACGTGCTTACAAACCCAAACCCTGGCATTTATAAAACATGCCTACAAAAACACTCATAGAAAAGAATACATACCAAATCACCAACACTTGATAACCAGCTTGAATAAGATGCTTTACCCATCAGAGATCGAACGGAAGCAACTAAGAATTTCCAAAGCAATCAAAGAACCAACAGAAGTTCCTCGAGCAACTCCCCCATAACTGTACAACCTCTAAACATCAATACGTTCACTCCCCCATACTTGTAGCATACCTGAAACATGACCCAAAAATACACTAACATGAAGGAAGAAGGTGTCAGTATTAGAGTCATAAATCTCCCCCTTTTTGTCACAACAAGTGAGGAGGAGAAACGATTAACAAAAAACGATAAACAGAAAACAGAAAAATAACCAAGAGAAGAAACCAATCCCAAACAAGCAAGACAAAACAGAGAAATAAAAATAAAAAATAAAACCTATCCCAATTCTTAAAGTTTCATGAAAAAAACTAACAATCAAACACAGAAATCCATAATCATAAGAAACAGTAAAGACATAACAGAAAACTTAAGTTAACGAATTCGAAAAATTCGTTCCCAATGACCAAGAGGAAGCTTGGAGAAATAAGTTTCCGCGCGAGCCGAAGATCTATTCCACCGAGCTATCACATGATCATCATAATCTTCCAGCCATTCACCCGTACAAAAAAACTCCTCAATTCTGCTGTCCAAACCAGAGTCGGTGTGAGGAGCAGCAACTCCTCATAGTCTTTTGTTATC
This sequence comes from Aquilegia kansuensis, assembly GCA_020826895.1. Classification (NCBI taxonomy): domain Eukaryota; kingdom Viridiplantae; phylum Streptophyta; class Magnoliopsida; order Ranunculales; family Ranunculaceae; genus Aquilegia; species Aquilegia kansuensis. Next base: position 22,479,892 of record CM037007.1, read on the forward strand.
AGTGTAGCCCTTGGGGCAGACACAACATGTTATCTTTTCCGTTGTGTGTTTTTCTTTCAGTTCAATTCTTGTATATATGTATATACAGAGTTTGGCTTGAATAAATCTTCCGGTGTTGTTTTGTTCGAATTTTGTTCGTATTATCTTTTATTATTCTGTCCTTACATGGATATTGGATTTGGAGCTTGGTGTCACGTGGCAGTAGTGTGAACCTACGGTCCATGGTGGACATATGGAGAACATTACGACTCTGGAGTCTGGTCTTAGCCTGATCAACTAGGATTGGATTTTGGGGGTGTCACACACCACAGCCAAGATGGCAAAAGAAGCATGGGAGATATTGGAAAGAGAGTTTCAAGGTGATGCCAAAGCAAGAACAATGAAGCTTCAATCTTTGCGGCGAGAATTTTATAATCTTAGAATGAAAGACTCAGAATGCATCCAAGATTATTCATCCAGAGTTAGTGAAGTTGTTAATCAAATGCGAACTCTTGGTGAAGAGATGATTGATCAAAAGGTAGTTGAAAAGATTTTGATTAGCTTGCCAGAAAAATATGATCCTATTGTTGCCGCAATCGAAGAATCCAAGGACATCACCACCCTATCAATTGAGCAATTAATGGGTTCTTTGAAGTCTCATGAAGAGAGAAGGCTCACTCGCAGCGAGAAATCTGTTGAGAGTGCATTCCAATCAAAGCTCAACTTCAAGTCGAAGAAATCTTCGAACAAAGGCAGCGGGAGAACTAATCAACAATTTGGAGATCAAGGAAGATTGAAAAAAGGCTATTACAATAAAAAGGAGTATGAACTCTAATAAGCCCTCTTGCAAGATATGTAATAAAAATAATCATGCTACAGAAAATTGTTGGCATCGTTGGAAAACCCAAATGTTCTTGTTGCAAGAAATTTGGGCATGAAGAAAAAGATTGTCATTTTAAAGCATCCAATCAAGCCAACTATTCTGAACATAAGAATGATGACAGTGAAGATGGCGATCTATTTTATGCTTGTCACTTTGCTCAAGAAGAAAAAGAAGACACATGGTTTCGACAAATGAGAAGCTCTTCATTGATCTAGATACTTCTATTACTCCTTTAATAAAAATGGAAAATAGAAGTACTTCTCGAGCAAAAGGCATGGTACGCATTGCAATCAAGACAAAAAAGGGGGTGAGATATATCCATGCATGATGTTTTGCTTGTTCCAGATCTTAAACAAAATTTGTTGAGTGTTGGACAGCTTGTGGAGAACGGCTATCGCCTTGTTTTTGATGATAATACGTGTGTCATATATGATAGGAAAGGAAAAGGCAAGTGCTCGCATTGTCAAAATGGCAAAAAAACAGAAATTTTCCCATTACTTTTCATTATGACCAGGTAGCAGCGTTCAAGGCGGATATTGTTCAAGACACCTGGTTATGGCACAAGAGATTTTGTCATCTAAATTTTCAAGCTCTAAAGCTACTGCAACAAAGAAGCATGGTGAATGGGCTGCCTAAAATTAAGACAACGTCTGATGTATTTCATTAACAAGACAAAGCTCATGGAGAGCGAAGGCACCGCTAGAGCTTGTGCACACAGATATTTGTGGCAAAATGGGGACCCCGTCCTTAAATCAAAACAGGTATTTTCTTACCTTCATTGATTATTATTCGCGAATGGCGTGGGTTTACTTTTTGAAGGAAAAATCAGAAACTTTTCTGGTTTTCAAAAGATTCAAAGCTTTTGTAGAAAAACAAAGTGGATGCGCCATGAAAATCATTCGCAGTGACAGGGGAGGAGAGTATACCTCTCAAGATTTTGAAAACTACTGCCAAGATGAAGGCATATGTGTTGGGTTATTTTGTGAAAATCAGGACGGAGGGAAGTTTTTGTTCAGGAACATACGTACGCAGTTAGGGCGTTCGTACATTCAACATCACAGATAACGTTTGGATCAAAGAACGTACGAACGTGTATTCGACGTACGTACGTCCTTCTTTGTTTTTGTGCATATGGGCCTGTTTAAGCCCATTTCGTGTTTGATTGTAAGGCTATGTTATAAAGCCAATGAGAAGGTTAGGAAAACCTAATCTTCATGTGAGAGAGATTGTGAGAAGCCATTGGCAAGTTTGAGAGAACTTTTGTGAGGAAGAACACTTTGGTTTCTTCGTGAGGGCTTGTATAATTAGGGGTGACAAACGTTTCGGGTCGTGTCGGGTTCGTGTCGGGTCTTAACAGGTTGAGGTGTTTTTTACCTTAACCCGAACCTGACCTGTTAACATGTTTAACTATTTTTGCTAAACCCAAACCCGACCTGCTAATTAAACAGGTCGGGTACAGGTCAACCTGTTTAAACCTGTTTCTAGGTTAGGTTTTGCTATTCTGTCATGTCTGTCACCTTAGTTAGGAGTTAGGACTGTGGGTGAAATTAATTACCAACAAAGCAACAATAAATCTAGGGCTGGCAAAATGACCTAGATCCCTTTATTTATATTTGTATAAAAATAAAAATACTAGATAAATATCTATGATGATGAAATTTCGAACTGGGGTTTAGTAGAACTAAGATTTAAAATCAAAATCGACTATGAAGAGTAACTCACCTAAAGTCTTCTTTAGACAAAATTGAGATCAATATTTGAAACTTGAGAGAGATTACTGCTTGCTTAGTAGAATAAAAGATCAAAACAATGAAGAAAAAGGAAGAGAACCAAACAGAGATTCAATCTTTTAGTTGTTACGGCCAAAAAGGAACAAAGAAGAGTGAAACGAATGGGGTATTTTATATATGGGCCACAATTTAGGGTTTGCTTCACGGGTTTCGGGTTTGACCCGACCTGCTAATAGTCAGACCTGAACCCGACCTGTATATTAAACAGGTTAACAGGTTCGGGTCAAAATGACCCGCCAACCCGATAAGGCTTAACCCAAACCTGTTTATCTCGGGTCGGGTTCGTGTCGGGTTAACAGGTCACGGGTCATTTTGCCAGCCCTATGTATAATCGTCTTTATAAGGAAGATTCTTTGTTTGTCCGTGGACGTAGGCAATATTAGCCGAACCACGTAAATCTTGTGTTTTGTGTGAGTTTGTTTTTGTTTTGTTTGATTCATACACTATTTCAATCTTGGGTATTGGTGCATAAGTTTCCGCTGCGCACAACAAGTGGTATCAGAGCTGCAGGTTAGATCTTGAGCGTCTTGAAGGTGTTTGAAGAGATTCCGTAGTGAGTTTCTTATTTGTGTTTCAAGCCAAAAGTTCTACCTTTTGTCAAGAAGGTGTTTTGTTGAAATTCCCGTGTGAATTTCATATTTGTTTACCTTCGGTTGGTGATTGTTTAGTGTGTGAAAGTGATTAGTAATGTCAGACCCATCTTCAAGTAAGAATGGAAGAGTGTCATCTTTGAAGTTTGACATCGAGAAATTTAATGGTAGAAACAACTTCGGTATGTGGCAGTACGAAGTTCTGGATTTGCTTGCTCAACAAGGTTTGGAAGATGCTTTGGGTGATAAACCCGAAAAGATGAAAGAAGATGATTGGTTGAAGTTGAATAGGCAAGTTTGTGGCGTGATTCGCCTCTGTTTGGAAAAGGACCAGAAATACTCGTTGATGAAAGAAACGTCTGCTAAGGAGTTGTGGAAGAAATTGGATGATATGTATATGAAGAAAAGTTTAGAAACCAAGTTGTTTTTGAAGAAGAGGGTCTTCCGCATCGATATGAGACCTGATATTTCTTTGTCTGAACATCTGGATGAATTCAATAGGCTTATTGCTGACCTATTGAATTTGGATGAGGTTGTCAGTGATAATGACAAGTCTCTATGTCTTTTGAACTCCCTCCCCAATGAATATGACCATTTGTCCACCACCTTGTTGACGGGGAAAGAATATGTTAAGTATGCTGATGTAGCAACGGCGTTATTGAACTATGAATGCAGGCGCAAGGACAAAGAAGTCCATAGGGGTTCAGGTTCAACGTCCGAGGCTTTGATGGTAAGGGGACGATCCAATGATCGTACTACTGGTAGCGGAGGAAGATCTCGATCAAAGTCTAGAGGTAAACCTCTAGCAAAGGATGAGGGTGCTTTTTGTCATGGAAAAGGCCATTGGAAGGTTGATTGTCCCATGTTGTCAAAGAAGGAATATTTTACGCCTTCCAAAGATAATAAGGTAAATGTCGCACATGCTGATGATAGTGATGATGATTCAAATTATTCTTTGGCTGTTATGGTTGATTGCTCCACTCAAGGGTGGATTATGGATTCTGCATGTTTTCACCATTTGTGTCACAGTAGAGATTTGTTTGCTAGTTTTCAAAAGCTAGACTGTGATGATGTTGTGTTAGGTGATGGTCGTCACATGAAAACACTTGGTGTGGGAACTATCAAGTTGAAGTTGGAGAATGGTACAGTTAAAGAATTAGTTGGTGTCCGGTATGTTCCGGAGTTGGAGGTGAATCTCATCTCTCTTGGAACTTTAGAGTCTGATGGTATGAAGATTGTTATGCAAAATGGGGTTTTAAAGGTTGTTTCTGGTGCTTTGGTTGTTATGAGAGGGACAAGGCAACGAAATTTGTACTGTCTTAACGGTAGTGTTGTTGGTTGTGGTGGAGATTCTTCTTCACATTTGGTGGATTGTTTAACTCCTCCCAGTTTGTCAGATTGTTTGGTTGATTGTGGCTTTGGTAGGCGTATCGGCAAGCATGGCTTGTTGAATGGTGGTAAGGTACGTAAAGTTTATTTTGGGCATCCTTGTTTGGATGATAGTTTGAAGTTGGAAGAGATATCTCAGCAGGTGGAGATTGATGTCGCTCCTTATGAAAGTTTGTCTGGTAACACAGCTGATGTTAGTTTGCTAGCCACAGATGTTTGTTTGAAGGCTCAAGCCCATGAGTCAATTGGAGCTGTGAAGCCGTTGTTTGGAGATCTTTGTAGGTTTCGGGGTGTTGATTCATACCCATCTTCAGTCGGTTATGGTCATAAAGTGGAGATAGTATTTGGTAGTTTGGACCCCATTGTATTGAATTATGTTTGTTGGCCCTCTACGGGCATTGATGGGCATTTGTTCTGATTTGGCCCCTTTAGGGGATTTGACCCCTCGGGGTATGATGGGCATCGTATAGATGCCATTGGAGTGAACTACGAAGCTTTGATCCCTTAGAAGAAGGGTACGTAGGCAACCATGAGGTGGTGCAACCGAGGTGGTCTTTCGGGACATGTGTGGGAGTTTGTGACTTGTGTTATTTTTGGTGTCGGCTTAGATTTATTGAATCTTCGCCGAGGTGGAGAATTGTTGGGTTATTTTGTGAAAATCAGGACGGAGGGAAGTTTTTGTTCAGGAACGTACGTACGCAGTTAGGGCGTTCGTACGTTCAACATCACAGATAACGTTTGGATCAAAGAACGTACGAACGTGTATTCGACGTACGTACGTCCTTCTTTGTTTTTGTGCATATGGGCCTGTTTAAGCCCATTTCGTGTTTGATTGTAAGGCTGTGTTATAAAGCCAATGAGAAAGTTAGGAAAACCTAATCTTCATGTGAGAGAGATTGTGAGAAGCCATTGACAAGTTTGAGAGAACTTTTGTGAGGAAGAACACTTTGGTTTCTTCGTGAGGGCTTGTATAATCGGCTCTATAAGGAAGATTCTTTGTTTGTCCGTGGACGTAGGCAATATTAGCCGAACCACGTAAATCTTGTGTTTTGTGTGAGTTTGTTTTTGTTTTGTTTGATTCATACACTATTTCAATCTTGGGTATTGGTGCATAAGTTTCCGCTACACACAACAATATGGAAGCAATTGACAGCAGGTTACAACCCTCAACAAAATGGGATCACAGAACGGAAGAATCGAACGATTGTCGAAATGGCAACTTCGATGATGAATGAGAAAGGATTACCAAAAATGTTTTGGGCGGAAGCTGTTCATACTGCTGTGTACGTGCTGAATAGATGCCCAACCAAATCTGTGAGGAACAAGACCCCATTTGAGGCTTGGAGCGGAATGAAACCATCTGTAAGTCATTTCAAAATTTCTGGCTGCATTTGTTATGCTCATATTCCTGCTGAAAAGAGAATTAAATTTGATGAGAAAAGCCAAAAATGCATCTTTGTCGGATATAGTTCCAACACAAAAGCATATAGACTTTATAATGTTGAAACTAAGAAGCTTATTGTGAGCAGAGATGTTGTTTTTAATGAAAAAGCTTGCTGGGACTGGAATAAAAATGAAGTGCAGGAGCTGCCATACACTGTCCTTCAAGAAGAAGAAAATTTTCAAATGCAACAAGTAGAAGATCCAGTCATTCCTCATACACCGACAACTCCAACAAACAATTCAAGTTCAGGTTCACCTTCACCAAGCTACTCTTCATCAGAAAGTCCTCCATTAAGAATGCGAAGTTTAAGCGATATATATGAAACCTGCAACTTTTCTGTCATGGAACCAGAAAACTATGAAGAAGCTCAAAGACATGAAGTTTGGGTCAAAGCAATGAAGGAGGAAATGAAAATGATAGAGAAGAACCAAACTTGGGAGCTTGTTGATGTGCCAAAAGATAAAAAAATTGTTGGTGTAAAGTGGATTTTCAAGACGAAGTTCAATCAAGATGGAAGCATCCAGAAACACAAAGCAAGACTTGTGGCTCGAGGCTTCACTCAACAACCAGGTATCGACTTTTCTGAAACATTCGCACCTGTTGCGAGGCTAGAAACAATAAGAACTCTGATTGCTCTCGCTGCTCAGAAGAGTTGGTTAATTTACCAACTTGATGTTAAGTCGGCATTCCTAAATGGGGTGTTGCAAGAAGACATGTATGTCGAACAACCCCAGGGATTTCTTGTCAGAGGGGGAAAAAACAAAGTCTACAAACTCAGAAAGGCGCTTTACGGGCTGCGACAAGCACCTAGAGCTTGGTACACTGAAATTGACAAGTACTTTACAAAGAGAAATTTCAAAAAAGTCGAAGTGAGGCTACACTCTATGTCTTAAAGGAAGGAGGCTCTATTCTCATCGTCTCTGTTTATGTGGACGATTTAATCTTCACCGACAATAATGAGAAGATGATACAACAGTTCAAGAAGGATATGATGAGCACCTATGAGATGAGTGACTTGGGTCTATTACATTACTTTTTGGGAATTGCAGTCTCTCAAACCAAATATGAGATTTTTATTTCCCAAAGGAAATATGCAGAGAATGTTTTGAAGAAGTTCAATATGCTGGGATGCAAATCTGCCACTATACCATTAATAGCAAATCAGAAATTGAAGAAAGAGGATGGTGCAAAGAAGTCAGATTCTACGAAGTATAGAAGTTTGATTGGTAGCCTACTCTATCTAACTGCTACCAGGCCGGATATTATGTTCACTGCCAGTTTACTTTCAAGATATATGCAAGAGCCAAGTCAAATTCATTTTGGAGCTGCGAAAAGAGTGTTACGATACTTGCAAGGCACTCTAGAATATGGAATTATGTACAAGGCAGGAGAAAACTCAAGGCTTATTGGATACACTGACAGTGATTGGGCTGGATGTCTTGATGATATGAAAAGCACTTATGTGTTTTCTCTTGGTACAGGTGTATGTTCGTAGGCATCAAAGAAACAAAAGGTTGTGGCTCAATCATCTGCGGAAGCAAAGTATATCGCAACAGCAAAAGCAACATCTCAAGCAATATGGCTTCGAAGAATTCTAGAAGATATTGGTGAGAAGCAAAAGGAAGGAACTGTGCTGCACTGCGACAACAAATCAGCCATTGGCATGGGAAAAAATCCTGTCAGTCATGATCGTACAAAACACATCGCAATCAAGTATCACTTCATTCGAGAAGCAATTGAGAAAGGTGAAGTTCAACTTGAATATTGCAGGACAGAGGAACAGCTCGCTTATCTAACAGGCACATCAAACCCCGATGCCAAGAGGCACCTCTTATCATTCCAATATTCAATTTTCAAATAAGCATTTACTCTTTAAAAAACTTTGACAGAACATATTCAACATCTTAATGTTATATATAATAATATTAGAGGTATTTCATCCTTCCTGATCACCAAACACTCCTGTCTCTGTCTCTCGCTTTGAGGATGCTGCATAGAAAATCAATAAGATTTAGTTGTAAAATGCTTGATAGTTAGTCAATGCCCTAATTAAGCAACCGATAAAATTTAAGAAATGACATTTAGAATGAAAAGAACCCGACATTGAAGTATGTTTTCCTCTTAGTCTTAGGCATAATAACCCTTTTAAATCAGAAAATTAGGACACAGGTGAGAAAAATGAAATTAACATCATCTTATCCCAATAAATTTAAGTACAACATTACTCCTGCCATCAAAGACAATGCTCTCAAATCTTTCATTGTAGGTACTCCATAGACAGCCACATGAATTAGTCAAAGGAATGACTTCTTTTTTTGGACGTACAACTAATCTATTATATGTTACAGTGTACGTAATGAGTGACCATTAAATAATTCAATTAAATAAAAATAACTGATCAACTAATTAATCTATTGTTTTCTTCTTCTTCTTTCACTTGTCCATAGAATTTAAAATTAAAAAACTGATCATGGACCATTGAATAACTCTCTCAGATCATTAAGAAAACAAGAATAACAACTCTTTGAGACACCAATTACATATTATATAACTACTAGGCACACTGGTATGGAATAAAATTAAAATAATGTTACCTTAGGTAGCTGCAATCAAAATGAACAAACAAATTAAATCAGTGGCTGAGTTGCGGACTAGGTCGCTCTCTTTATGATGTTTCGCGGCTCTGCCTCTGTTGTGCAAGCAGTAGTAGTCACGCCGTCCCCAGGATAAAATAACCCAAATTTTTTCGAATTCCTTTTGCAGAAGGAAGAAATTCGATCTCACTTTCAACACTCTTTCTTGCTCAAAAAAACTAAGGGCCTGTTTGATAACATTCACCAGATTAGCCACAAAAAGTGGCAAATCCCAAAATGTGGTGTATTTGTTATTTGCCAAGTTTCATTCACCGAGATTCGCCAATTCGCCGTATTTGATAACCAATCTGGCAAATTCGTGGAAAACTCATTTGCCATAATATTTCTGTTTGATAACAACTTCGGTGAACATGGTAAAACTGATTTGCCATTTTCTCTTGTGTTTGATAACTTTTGTGAACATGATAAAGTGGCAAATCCATTTTTATAAAAAGCCCATTAGGTAGCATTGGGTCCATGGAAGCCCATGAAACTTTTTTTTTTTTTTTTTTCATTTTTCTATATCCACAAGATAGTAAAATAGGTCTGACAAAAGCCCATTAGGTAGCATTGGGTCCATGGAAGCCCATGGAACTTTTTTTTTTTTTTTTCATTTTTCTATATCCACAAGATAGTAAAATAGGTCTGACAAAAGCCCATTAGGTAGCATTGGGTCCATGGAAGCCCATGGAACTTTTTTTTTTTTTTTTCATTTCTCTATATCCACAAGATAGTAAAATAGGTCTGACAAAAGCCCATTAGGTAGCATTGGGTCCATGGAAGCCCATGAAACTTTTTTTTTTTTTTCATTTTTCTATATCCACAAGATAGTAAAATAGGTCTGTCAAAAGCCCATTAGATAGCATTGGGTCCATGGAAGCCCATGAAACTTTTTATTTTTTTTCATTTTTCTATATCCACAAGATAGTAAAATAGGTCTGACAAAAGCCCATTAGGTAGCATTGGGTCCATGGAAGCCCATGAAACTTTTTTTTTTTTTGTTTTTTCATTTTTCTATATCCACAAGATAGTAAAATAGATCTCACAAAATAAATCCAACAATTTTTCAACTTACCATAGAAATACAATATTTAAACAATCATTAAATCCAATTGAATGCATAATAGTTCAAAAATTACAATAATTTGAGCTCCATCAAAATAGCACAAAAGAGTACATCAAACCATAATTTATCCAATATTACATAATCCATAAATCCAACATAAAACATTCCAATTTGAGTTTGGATTACTCTGAACAGATTGACATCATAGCATAGGTGGTGACACTTGAGGGAATAGGTGGACGCACATGGTGTATGCCGGAAAAATCTTATTCTTCAGATCAATCCAATGGTTATGATTTGGTGGTTGTAATAGCTCAACCCATGCTTCCTCACTGGCATTGATTTTACATTCTACAAGATCAAATTCAAATTCAGGCCTTAAACATAATTCTTCTATTTTTTTTGTGGTCTTCTTCAAAGTCTTCAGACGACCCCTAACTTGTTCAGTTGTTACTTCAATTCTTAAGTATTTCTTTATCTCATCTGCAACTTCAGAGTGTGCACTCTTATTAAATCTTCCATCCGAAGTTCGGCCACCATTTATGGTAATCTCTAATAATGTAGCACACATATTCATATCCATTGCGGTGGTCCACCTAATGGACCTATGAGAGGCTGACCAAGGTATATCCATACCAAAGCTGTTACATACCAAGATAAATATTAAACATACAATATAAAAATTAGTTGTTCCACAAGTTTACAAGAAGTTTATACAATACATGAAACTAATCGATATCACGACTACAACAATCACAATCATTAGCACAATCCCACATACAAGGATCACCCAAGCAATGCAAACACATTGTATCTTCAGGTGGCTCCACATGGTGCAACCACCAATTTGAACAATCTCCATAACAAGGGTATTGAAGGCATTTCACGCAAATCAACTCGTTATCGCTAGAGCCAGGAGGGCTAAGAAATGGATGAAGAAATCTGATTCCAGGACATGATTGAAATGAACACTTTGCAAAAGATATCCATTTGTTACTTGCATTCCCCATTCCAGTGTGGAGTTTTAACATACCAACACAATTAGGTTGGTCACACATCATGAAGGGTTCTAGGATTGGCAAGCATGATTTGAATTTAAATTTGGACCATTTGTTAGCTTCATATAATTTTATTGCTTCTCGCTTTCGTTCATTATCATCTGAAATAATTGTGCGATGGACCCGGAGAAAATCCACCAAACCAAGCAAAACCTCAATATCCTCCCAAATTGCTTTAAACCTATTGGACAGAGCCAATAACCCTCTTCCTGTTTCATTCTCATTCATGCCATGAAAATTATCGGAAACACAAGTCCAATAGTCATGGTCATTAACGTTTATTGGAGGTGAAGTATGGACTACACCCCATGCAGTATACAAATTTTCATCTTCTTTTGATGTCCACGCCATTTCTGAAGTTCGAATATTATATAATTAGAATCATACATATATCACTTCCAGTAATACAAAAATAATACAAATTACATAGAAAAGTTTTAAAACTTGAAATTCCAGTTTCGCTTATATGCGAAATTCATCTAAAATAGCTGCCACTAGTAAGTATGACGAAAAAACCATGCCTCTAACATACTCATAACGATCACCATGATCTTCAAGAATCTCATCCCAAGCATCGTTAGATGCCATCACCATATTACAATTGTCATCCCAATGAAAATTGGGATGTTCACACAACTCTTTCACCCTAATTGCCCTGTCCTTGAGTATATGCAAACGTACCCTAACATGGAGTTCATTCATGCCCAAACCATAGTACCCATTCATCATATGACTAACCATTTCATATGCACGTCTAAGTCGGTTTACACCTAAGTAATGCGTATCTCCAGCTATATAGTTCGATAGCATGGTAATACACATCACGTGGTCCATATTTGGAGTCCACACAAATGCTCTATCAGATAGGATATTCCTTGACAAGTTTGGTGGCATACCTAACATCCATACAATATTTTAGCATTAATAAAATTTCACAAGTAAAAACACGCCCATTGTCACAAACCAACATTTAAAAGTATACATCCTCAAGACAACATAAAACAAGTTCAACAACACTCCCAAACAACAACATAAAACAAATTTCAGAATCCAACAAATAGAAAAACTGTTATAGGCAAACAAACAACAAGACCATCATGTAATATTGAGCTTTCTCCTCAACCACCCCAATCTCATGTCTTCATCTAGACGTAGAAAGACCTCGCCTAATGTGGTGTTAAGTGCGAGAAACTCTAAGCTATCAGCATACAATGACCTATCATCTCCAACCACCAAATCTAGTGCAACCTTAATCTGATTCATATAGCTCTGAGGTGCAACAATAGTAGGGGCAGTAGCAACAAGTGAATCGGCAAGGTTTTGGATAACATCTATCATACCCTTGTTATAGTCCGATTCGTGTGAGAAACGAGATTTCTTACGCTTAGAGGGCAACTGGGAATTCGCCTGAACAGGAATTTCATGCCTAGAAGGTACATCAGTACTCGCACTTGTTCCAGTGGACCCTGCAGGTGCACCGGTGAAGTCAGGTGCATCGCAATAAGTATCAGGAGATGCGGATTGACTAACTCCAGCCTCCAAGTCATCCGCCTCTACAAAACCTTCAGCATCTACAATCCAATTTGTATGAGTTAATACCAAAGTCAGGTTTTCAAAGGAATTACTAATGTCAACTATCATACCAGGTATATCAAGTGACATTTCTCTACCATTGTCAAATTCCCCTGTTGCGACCTCATCACCACATAGGGTAGCCATAGCTTCATGATATGGGAATGTCTTGTTCTCCCAAGTCCTTGCGTAAGCGCGAGTCTACACATATATTAGAACATATTAGCAATTATGATGGAGCTTTCCCACACAAAGCTAACAACCAATGATTTAGCCATTACCGAACAATAATTCTCCCATGCACCATGCTCCGTAGAAATAACTTTTTCTCAACATAAATTAAGCATAAATTAAGCATCAATAGTGAGATGAACCCTAAAACAATTGATTAAACAACGCCAATATTTAAGACACTGACACCATGTCTTATTTTATTTCACAACTTTTGGACAAAGAAAGTCAATAAGACAGGGTTTCTCATAGTTTGTTGTTCAGTACATTGTAGCCTTGTAGGTTCGGTAACGCAAGCTTGATCATTTGGCGGTTAAAACTTGAAATCTTTGATTGGCTACATTGAAGAATATCAGAACATCTCTGGGCAGAAGATAAACAAGAGCAAATGCAGGTTTTATTGTAGCGAGATGACTGCAGCTAGGAAGGCAAGGTTAGCAGCAATTCTGGGCATTACAGAGGGACAAATGCCTGAAAAATATTTGGGTGTTCCTTGGGCTCAAGGTCAAGTCAGCAGGGTTACACTAGCTCCCATGGTAGAAAGGATTAGAGACAAAGCAGCTACTTGGTGTGGAAGAACTCTGTCATTGCAGAGCAGATATCTTCTTATCAAGCATATACTCACAAGTATCCCAATACATAATATGGCAGTTCTCAAATGGCCAAAGAATGTTACAAAAACATTAAACATTTACTAGCTGCAGAGTGAAGCACATCTTCAGAGAGGCCAACTCAAATAAAAATGATTTTTATATAAACTGGTAGGGGTCTGCCTTAACCCCAGCTTGCATTTTGCAACAAAAAAAATCCAGCTGACTAGATAAAATACTGAATGTGAAGCAAACACATACAAATGATTCACGTTACCTAATAGAAAGATCACAGTCACCTTCTCGTTTGTCAAGTAGTCTCTGTTCAAGTCCTGCAGTGGAAGAATACAACTTCAATTAATATAAAGATGAAGATTTAGCGTAGACAGAATTTGTGATTTTGAAGTAAAAATTTTGAGGGAGTAATATACATGCCAAGTAAACCATGTATACTTGTCGTTATTGAAATGACAGGTTCTAGTGATGGCACAAATTTTAGCATAACACAAACACAAGGTCAAAGGGGGAATGATGTCCAGTTACACAATTTGTGCCATCACTCAAACCTGTCATGAAAATGAATGCATGTAAAATGGCTTGATTGATGTAAAACACATGATGTTGAGAATATAGTTCTGATATGTCTGTCTAGCTAGCTATAGCCAGCTAGGTTCTAATGAAAAATCACAATATGTCTGTCTAGCTAGCTATAGTCAGCATGTGTGTAAAAGAAGCTATAAAAATAGTTCATTTCAAGAAACTGTGAACTATTTGCACCCTAATTTTCTATAACTCATTCACTGATAAAAATCCCAACAAATAAATTTATAACTGGTAATGATGTATTTACAGTAATTCGCTCAGATGTTCCAGTGAGGCAGCAAATACAAAACACATGACTGAAACATTATGGCTTAATAATATGCACAACCAAGTTCCTAATAAATCTGACAATGCAATTCATCTTGTTGAATGAGACAGATTGTAGCCTATAGGACTTCCATTACTCTCAGTATTTACAGAATATGATTTTGAAAACAACAGAAAGAACCCATGATGAAATATTCTTAAACAATTCTCTGCTAATCCAAAGTTTATTCAATGGACAGAAAAAAACAGAAAGTAGTACTACTACATGTGATTTGTAATTCAAGGTGGTCATATGTTCACTACCCTAGTCTTTTAGAACATTTTAAACTAGAATTAAGTATGTATGTGCTAAAGGAAGAAACTAATAAAAGACTTAACAGTAGTACTGCATTCTTCCCCAACTAAATTATATACTAATATGCAAGGTACAATTGATAAGTATCGCCTAATTAACTACAAACCTCGCAGAATTGATGTACCATCATTTAACTCTTTGACAGAACTGTGTTTTCCATTAGTAGAATCATTTAATCCCAAAGTTTCTTCTTCTACTACTACTACTTTGAAATTATCACCAACTTCAACTTCATCATCATCATCATTGAGACGACCTATATGATCAATAACTCCAGTAATACCCTCCATCTCATGTCTAGCTAACAATGAAACTTTCATCCACTTCACTTGATTCAGTTGATCCAAAGAAAACTCCCTTTATACCACAATTGAGATTAAAGAAGAAAAGGGGAATGAATGAAAAGGCTCTTTACAAGCAATTCAGCTCAAGAATCACAACAAACAAACAAACAAAACTTTTTTCCCAAAACTAGAAAACAACTAACTATTTTCTCACCAAACTCAAATTCAAATTGAATTCCAGTAAACTAGAACTTTTTCCTCACCTACCTCTAGATCAAACCAGATAATTAAACAACAGATGAAGATAAAAGAGTAAGGGTGAGAATGCTTACCCAGCGAGAAGAAGACGAGAACAATCACAGCGATGAAGAATCACAGCGGTGGTGGTGGTGGTGGGTAGTAGTGGTGGTGGAGGTGGTGGTGGAGGGAGAAGAGTTGAGAAAGAGAGAGAGAGAGAGAGAGAGAGAGAGAGAGATGGAGTTTTGGTTGCGGTGGTGAGGGTGAGAAAGAGAGATCGAGTTTTAGGTTGCGGCCGCCATGAGAGAGAGAGATCGAGTTTTAGGTTGTGTTTTTTTTTTTTTTTATGTTTTATAGTCTGGCGAATAATGTTGGCGAATTCGCGGTGAATAAAAAAACACCTATTCGGGTGGGCGAAAAAATGGTGGATTCGCCGAGTTTTTTTGGTGAATGGGTGTATTTTGACCAAAAAATCCGGTGTATAAATAATTTACTCCAAATACGCAAAATTCGCCGAGTCTTTATCAAACATCAAAAAAACCGGTGAAACGCGGAGAATCACCTATTCGCCACGGCGAACCGGTTATCAAACATGCCCTAAGAGAAAACCATTTTTTTGTTCAGTATTTCTCTCTTCTCCCCCACTCTTTTTATAATTAAAAAAAGAGCTGTTAATGGTGGAGGAAATCTCTTCCTAAATCAAGCCATAACAGTAAAAAACGGTTAGGGTTGAAATAAACACGTTTTAATCAATTTAAATGCTAGGGCACAAATTCGAAATTTGAAAAAAAAGAAAAAGTAAAAAGGTTTTTTTTTTCAAGAGCATCAAAGAGCACCAAAGAGCCCAAAGAATATATATTATCTATGTATTGGCATGGGTTTAAACCCCACATCTCATATGGGGAACCCAAACTCACAACCACCAAGCCAAACTCCAAACCATGTCAATATTCAGGAGTTTTTAGATATAACCTTAAAAACCAACAATCCCCCACTTTATATTTAAAAATATTTGAGCAAGTGATATAGAGAAATGCTTAAGTAAAAGTATCTTTCGATTTGAACCATTACGTAGTGAAGATGCTTTCTAAGTATAAGAATTTTAGAGTGAATAAGATCTTGAACTCTAAATCTAGGATATACAAAGAATGCTCACCACACACTCCTCCACTTGTGCTAAGTTCTAAAGCCAGCACAATTCGGCCATGTGTATATGCATTGGAAGTTTTGAAAAGGTTTGGTATGATGGAAAGTAATTCAGTGGGCAGTCCAATAGTCCCAGGTTTCAAAATAAGCAGAGACGAAAATGGAGACGTTGTTGATAAGACATATAGTAAAACCCCTCTATAGGAATACTCTATATAGGAATAACCTCTACATAGTCATAAAAAATTTTGGTCCCAACTTGGGCCAGTTATAAATAGGAATAATATTCATATTGTCATAAGTTATAATTTTTTTAGGTCCCATCTAGAAGAAAATTGCCTCTACATAGTTATAATTAAGTATATATTAACAAAAAAATATATTACATATTGAGAAAAATATTAAAGAAAATATAAAATTTGAGACATTTAATATGTTTTTTTTAATATATATATTACATTTAATATGTTTTTTTCATTTTCTAACACTTCCCATCACTAAGTTAGTATATGTGCACTATATTTTGAAGCTATATTATTGTTTTGAAACTATACCATTATTGAAATTATACAGATAATTCTCTTAAGTAAAACTCTAGTAAGTTATAACTTCTCTATAGTAATAATTTATTTTGGTACCAAGAGTGTGACTATAGAGAGGTTTTACTGTATTACAAGCAGCTCGTGGGTAGTTTAATGTATCTCACTGCCATGAGACCTGACATGATGTTTGTTACGTGTCTCATAAGTAGGTACGACAAAACCAATGGAGATTCATTTACAAACATTTAAGAGAGCACTTCAATACTTAAAAGGGACTGTGAATTATGAAATTCATTATAAGAAAGGAGGAGATAGTAGGTAGTTGGCGTTTACAGATATCGACTATGCCGGAGATATAGAAGACATGAAGAGTATATCTGGTTATGTGTTTTTAATGAATTCAACTGTTGTTTCATGGTGTTCAATAAATTAGCCTATTGTGACTTTATCAACCATAAAAGTTGAGTTTGTGGCAACTGCAGTCTGTGGTTGTCAAGGAGTCTGGATGGAGAGAATTTTAAAGGAGCTGGGACATTCTGATGGAGGTTGTACTACTGTGATGTTTTTTCAGAAGCTTCGGAAGCTACTGGGAGTATGTGAAATTTCTGATATAAACTAATTGTTTTACAACATTTTGTTTAAGGGAGGGAATGAAGGAGTTTACTGCAGTTTGCTTGTCAGGAAATGTCTCGGTTTTCAGGAAAAGTCCTAGTCTTTAGGGATATCTACTTGTATGTTGAGTTGTTTCAAACTTCTGTTATTACTAGGATTTATTTCAGGTTGTTTTCTCGTTTCTGTTTTTTTTTTTTGGGGGGGGGGGGGGGGAATCATATTGACACTCGGTTCTTTACAAAGAGCTATCCAACATATCAAAAGCACCAAAAAAAAATTAAATACTATTTCTACTAAGAGCCACACACCTATTTAAATTAAAAACTTATTAGAAAATTTTTATTTTTTTGCATTTTTTTTCTTTGACTCTCTTCTATACTTTTAGTAATATATACTTTTATAATTACTTTCCCAACTTAAGTTATAATTTTTTTAGGTCCCATCTAGAAGAAAATTGCCTCATTTTTACCAAAATCTTAAATTTAATTTTATTCCATTCTTTACGACCATGCTAAATTTGTAAGACAATAAAATACTTTAATATGGATGAAGACGAGTAATTCTATAGCGACAACCACCTTAGCTAGACTACCGAGCCAGACTGACCTGTTTGCTGATATGGCTAGTCCACATCAGCAAAAAAAATGTGCCCTCCTCGTCTCTCTTTGCACACTTCTCTCTTCCTCACTTTATTTTTCTGCGTGCAAAGAAGAAGAAAGAAATTCTTTTGGCAGCGCTTCCTCTTCACCTTACAGTTGAATTTCTTCCAGTTTACGTTATTAATTATGTCATATACAGAGAAATTACAAGCCCAAGCTCCTCTCCACAAATGAAATGGTACACAAAGAAAATACAAGAAAAAATGGGAACAAGCTTGTGAGAAATTCAGAAAGAGTATTCCCATTTGATTGTCTTTCCTGAGCATTCAATGCAATTTGGCCGTCTACAATTTCCAGTAACAATAAAAGGCATCATCCAATGCTGCTGGTGCTCCATTTTACTTTGTTGAGTATAATTGTCCTTGCACAATTTTCGATCAATTCTATTCCATAATCTTTACAAAAAAGAATTCAAGTAAATATATCTAGCTCCATTATTGCGATAGCAAATATATATGAAGAACATTCACAATTTCACATGGACCGTCTCATTCACTCAATAAGATATTTAGAAAAACCAGATGAAAAACCCTAAAAATTTAAGGATGTAGAATCTAAATTTCAAAAATCCAAGCTCAAATTTGTGTAAGTTTATGAAAGATAAAAGAGTAGCACACATTATTTTATTTTTTTAGTGAGAGTAGCACACATTATTTGAATTGTTTGTGAAGAAAAAAATGACTGAAAGATGAAGAAGGGCCATCAGAGTGAGAGACAGAGAGGGAGAGAGAGAAGAAGAGAGAGGAGGGCAAATTTTTTTGTCCACATCAACAAACAGGTCAGTCTGGCTCGGTAGTCTGGCTAAGGTGGTTGTCGCTATAGAATTACTCGATGAAGACCACTATTATATGAAGTAATTCATGTTGTTTCTTTTTATGTTAAGTTTAAGAAAAAATTGTTTAAAGTTTAACTTAATGTTATTTGACCTAAAAATTAAAAAAAAAAATTAATAAGTTGAATATTTTAGGGTTTTTATTTGAATATTTAATTTACTTAAATGTTTGAAGACCGAATTTTGGATATGGAGAATTTTTTTGTTGAGAGAATAGAAAAGAAAAAGAAAAAATGTACCACTACAGTATTGGGTGTTTTGTGGTATTCAAATGTACCACTACTAGGGGTGAAAATCGGCCGGAATGGATCAGAAATGGCATGTTCGGAAAAAATAAATAAATCGAAAATCGGAATCAAAAAATTTCTTCCAATTCTATTCCATGTTTTTTCGGAACAACAAAATTTATTCCAATTTCGGAATATAGAAAAAAATCGGAAAAAAATAAATTCGGATCAATCGGAATTTCAACGTAAAAAAAAAATCAGAATTCCAACTTGAAAATTTATTGGAATTGATTGGAATTCTAAATCGAAAATGGTGGACGTGATCCGTTTTGGAAACTTGAAAATTCACTCTTTCTACTGAGTTGATTTGCTTATTGGGGTGTTTCTATCTAACATACACCCAAATATGATGGATGAAAGTTCTTGAGTATGACACCTTATAAAACACAATTATACTGCAAAATTTATATAATAATATAATTGTATGAACAAGAAAATAATTAATCTGACTAATAAGCATGAACCTTCAATCGGAAGTATAAACTAACCAATAATTTACTATTACATTTTTTTTGAACCGATATTTGATACCATTAAGATTTGAGACTAATTATAATTTGTTATTTAGTCCTCATGTGATTTTAAACTTGGTATATTATTTTTATGTCTATATATACATATATTTTTAAAAATGAGAATAGTTAAATCTTTTAAATTATCGAAAATTTCAGAATATTTATCGAAAAATCAAATGGGTCTAACAATCGGAAAAATCGGATTCACAGAAGTAGTTCTATTTCCATTCCATATTTTTTCGAAAAAAATGGAAATCGAAAATTCATAAATCGGAACTACAATAATTCATTCTAAATTCGAAAAAAATCGGATCGAAAATCGGAAAAATCAGAAAATCAGCAAAAATTTATATTCCTAACCACTACAGTACTCCATGCCAATGACCAATTGACCATTCTAGTCCAATGTGGGGCAGATTGTAATTTTGGCCTAAAGGGACATCAGTAAAGCCCCGTATAAAAGGCACAACTAAAAAGCCCTAAACAAAGCCGTACTTCCCCAAAACAGAGAGAGAGAGAGTGGCCGTTCAAGACTTCATTCTCCTCTGGACTTAGTTACTTTTGGATCTAGAAAGCTTAGAGAAATATATATATTCAATTGAATGATTGATGGAGAATTTAGACGTGGAAATGAGATTTGTGAGAATGGGTGGTATCGGAAGAAAGCCATATTTATTTGTAAAACCAAGAACAGGTGGTGGCATATTGCTCTTTCTTTCTCACTTGGATGATCTCAATTTCTTCCTCACTTGGATGATCTCCATTTCTTGTTTCCTTGGACGCCAATGTCAACCTCTCCGTATCCTCATTTTCGACCTACGAGAAAATGGCTAGTCGTAGTTGTCACAAAACCAATATCCAACGGTTCTAGCTCCATTCTTAACCTAACCCCATTGGCCATTGCATCCATTCTTGAATGACTGTGATATAAACTTACCCACATCAGTATTAATCTTACTTTCACGAGAGAGAGGATTGCTTTTGAGCCGCAATTGTAAATGCAATTCACAAAGAGCGAGTAAGTTGGATATTTACTTATTTATCTGTTTCATTAGAGTTTATTCATTTGTTTTAATGATTTTATTTTTAAATCTATTATAAATTGTGAAGTCAATAGTAGTGTGTCAAACATTCATGTATTTTTTCAAGTCATGATCATATAACTAAAGACATTGCCCAGCTTCTCATAAGTTGTGTGCTATTATCAGGACAAGCAGGTATAGTTAAGGAGAAATGATGGGTCTGACATGAGGGTAGGTCAGTCGTTTGAAGTATCCTTGAAACAATGTATATTTTGGTACTTCACAGGGCATCTTAGTTGGGTAGTTGTTACTTGGTAGCACCATTGCAAATCTACAATAGGGTTGCTTGTCAATATTTTTTATTATTTTAGAATTTATTTATAAGAGAGACAAAGCCAATGATGCATGGTTACTGAAAGCATACCCCGTTAATTAACCTTCATAATGTCAACAGATATACCTTGACCTAACTGTAAGATTTGTAGCTCTTGTGAAAATTCTTTGTGTAACCTGTTTTCAGGCATGAATTGCAAATATGTTTTCGACGTATGTGTGAATTGTTGGTGTTGGAAATTATTAAGGGAAAGAGAAAACAGTGGTGATGGGACTCTCTAATTTACATGCTCAAAATAATTACAAATATTTACGTACAAAGGTTTGTTGAAAAGTTCATGGGACTTGTATAACTCTTTTTTTGTTTGGTTGATCCATTTTACTTGATGTTGATAAATAGTCTTTCAATTTCAAGTTGCTAACTAGATAGTTCTTTTTTGAAGGGCTGTTGGTGTCAACCAAAACAAAAGGCTGTGCTAAGGTATCATGGAATGTTTCATTTTGAGAAGACGGTCTCCAGGCTGACGATCATGTAAAGCAGCATTATGATAATGCTATATAGCCTATAGGAGCTGGAGTTTGTGTACAAAATGGAAAGGATGATTATGGGGACAATTGAAATCCATGCTAAGAGTCCAGTGGTATATGTGGAGGAAATAGTTTTCAATGTGGTGCGCAGCAGCGCATTCTTGAAGTGATCGAATCAAAGTATGATTGATGTTCAGATTTGGAATCAATCATTTATTAGGCCCGCATAAAAATCTGGACTGTTGGGTCCTCGTCCATTGTCGCCTACTTAATGAAGTACAATTAAGTAATAAACTTCTCATCAGTCATCATCTCTGTTTACCTTTTTCTTTGTAAAACTTTTCTTCCTATGTATTCTTTTAGATCTAGATCTGGAACTGCTCAGTTGAATAGAAAGAAAAAGTGAGAAACCTAATCTCATGCATTATTTTCTTGTCCCATGATCTTTGATATTTGGTTAGCTAGTCACTTGAGCCTTAGATTTTCAAACTGGAATACTAATTTCTCTAAAGTGCATTTCTGATGTAGCTTCCATAGCTTACTTTATATGGCTGCATAGAAACAAAATCGTTTTTCATAAGGTCAACCCTAAACCATCATTCCAAAAGATTTTAAGTTTTGCTTAGAGGTCTCAGTTTACAACACCACTTCCATCAATTGTTATAACCATCCCTAAAGCACTCAAACAGTCCCTTTCCCTAATGATCACTGATGGTTCTTTTGATGAGGCCAATTCATCTTCAAGAACTGGTTTTATCTATGGACAATACTCTCATATTCCAACATTTGCAGGAAGCAATCAACATACTGCGGAAGGGTTAGCTATCAAGGAAGGATTAAAATGTGCGGTTGATGAGTCCGTAAAGCACTAAAGCATGTGTTGGTGTTGTCTGACAGTCAGTCTTGTGTCACTAAGCTTAATGGTGGTGATGCAGACATTGCATCGAACCATGGTTATTATCTTCTCGCTGAAATCAAAAGTTTAGCTGTACAATTTTTTTTCTGCTGTTTTGCAAGTGTTCCGAGAGATTTTGTTTGCTGTGCACACATCTTGGCAAACGAAGGACATCTTTTTAGGTCTTATATAGGTAGAGATGTCTATAAATGTAGAAAAGGCAGTGTGTATATACCCTTTGGAGTTTTAAATGCTTTCAGGGAACAAGCACATGTTATGTACAAATTTATAACTTTTAATTAATAGTATGATGTTTGGTTGGAAAAAAAAAAAAAAAAATCTAGTGTCAGCAGAGCTGAAGATTGGTAGGCTCGACCAAAGGTAGAGACTGATCAAAGCTAGCATCTAGGTCCCATCTTGATACGTATAAGCAAATCCATAGTGAGGAAAACACCGGCTCAATACAATGCATTTTGTGACACTTACATTACACTTACCAAAGCTCATTCAGCTCGGAATCTTGAATACCACCTGAGTATTTATGTGGGCCAGGCTTGAAATTTCTAAGATTGAAACCCAACAAGGAACATACAGTTTTGGTAATTAAGCCTTGATTGTTGTTGGTTCCACTACTAGAGAGCCCTAACCACTGGTTTCCAAAGAGTTTTTGTTGGAGTTTGGAATTTGAACAGTTTAGTCAATTAACCTGAATGCATATGCAGAATCAAAGAGTTTAATTTACATGTCTCCAACGTAAATTATTGAAGAAAAAGAGATATTATTATTATTCCAAAGGAGTCTTTCCATATATCCAAACTTCACTACCTATATATCAAAATTCTCATCAGTCATCTCCTACATACTCAACTTTTCCAACCCTAGCTAGTTAGCTTTTTTTCTTCCAAACACATCAAACTATCATGAATACAAAGACAATGGTTTGTTTCTTTTTCTTTTCTCACTTTCCATTCCATAACAGATTACATCTCATATAATTTTTTTTCTTTGCATTGTTGTGTAATTTACTGAACTATATATATATATACTAATTTGGTCTAAAGGAAAAGAATTGAAGTGGTGAATATTATCACATTTAATTTGGTCTACTATTTTTCATTGATGGACTATTGTTGTGGTTACTATATATTTGTGATCAGGACATGGAAGTTAATTCATCAGATGAAGTGAATGCTCTTGTCAATAGATTGAAAGAGAAAGATGAAGAATTGGAACACTTGAAAAATCTAAATCAAATTTTGTTGATGAAGGAGCGGACAAGCAATGATGAGCTTGTGGAAGCTCATAAAATTCTCATCAATGTATGACAACAAATCAAGCATTTGTTAATCTTTTTTTTTTTTTGAGTGACACAAATATTTACATTTTGGTATAATTGTTATTTTGTAGGGATGGAAAGCTTTTTCTGATAAGATTTATGTTGTTGGAATTAAACGGATGGGAGAGCTCGATCCTAAGCCATTCAAGGATGCTTGTTATAAGAAATATCAAATAACTGCTGTTGCAGAAGAAAAGGCTTTGCGCCTTTGCTCTTTGTGGCAGAGTAGGTTGACAAACCCTTCATGGCACCCTTTCAAGGTTGTCCAAAATGGCAGTGGGGAAGCTAAGGTATGAACATCATATTGTGTCATTGAAAGTAGTCAGGATATTATATAGTCAAGGCTTACTCACTCATGTTTGGATATGCAGGAAATTATAAACGAAGACGATGAACAATTAAAAAAATTGAAGCGTAAATATGGAAGTGAAGTATATGTTTCTGTTTGTCAAGCTCTTAAGGAAATAAATGAGCATAACCCAAGTGGAAGGTATCCTGTTGGTGTCTTGTGGGATTATAAAGAAAATAAAAGAGCGACGTTGAAGGAAGCTATCGACATAATACTGAAGATGAAGATGGTGCCTTCTTAATAGAGGTTCATTCTGGTAGAAATGCAAGTTTGTTGAGTCATATTTGTATTGTGGTGTTGGTCTTATTATTTTGGTTAATCAATCAGCACAACAACTGGTATTATGTTCTAAAGTGTATTTTTACAATTCTCAATGCATTTCCCCCTCTTTATTCCTGGCCGCGCAAAATCGCTAGAAATGTATATTTTATTTGGTACTAAAAAAATGAAAATGTTCAACAAAATCAAATTCTTGCAATGTGGAATTAATTGAACTGGTTGAGCACAGGTTTGTACTGTATTTTGTAGCAGCATTGCCTAATAAGGGTTTAGGGCCCAATTTTCATGTCTTGAGAATTAAATTGGATCTGGCTGAATACAGGTTTTTGGTCCACTCTTTCTCTGATCTTCTCATCTGGTTCATTGTATTCTTCGAAACTCTCTCTCAATTACATCTTCTGGTGATAAACTAGTAAAACCCCACAGGCCACAAGGTATGAATTTCTTTCTTTTTATCTTTCCCTACAATTTGATTTTATTAGATAACTAGTTTGGGTTCAAATGAACCAATTAATTTAACAACTAGTTTGATTTTTATTTTGATAATGGAATTTACAAGTATATATATATATATGATGATGTGAAGAAATAAATCATTCCCATATACACATTTTAACAACTTCAGAAATTTAAGACTTGTACTTCATTTTAGTGTGAATAGCTATGATTTCCGTAAAAAATATAAACATTTGCCGCTGATAATACCTCATTTCTTCACTTTCAAAATCTCTTTTAACTGATTTTTACCTATCAGTTTACCGATAGGTCAAGCGATGGCTTGGATCTGAAAACCCAATACCACCACAAATTCCTCCAGTTAACCATTATACTAAATATACATTTTCTCATTCTAACTAGTCTGCACTGCTTCCTTGGCCATTTTGCTAAGATCCCATGTCATGAAATTTTTAAGTAAAAAGAGGACAACGCGTCCCAACACCAATGAACTTAACAACGTTTTAGAACAAAATCCCAATCAGTAAAGGTTCATCTATAGGAAAAGTAAATATTTGTAACTCCAACTTGATTGCTTAGAAGACTTTTGCATCCATGTCTTCAATGTAAGAGAAGTCAGACTCTCTCAATCATGGAAGTACAATTTCCCACACACTGAGGCTCTTATAAATTATCATGCATTACCCTTCCAAATGTAACGAGCGCCACCGGTAAGCCCTTACATTCTTTCGCAACATCTCTAGCCACTTCACCCACAACAGAGGAATCAACTTCAGCGCCTGCATTCTTTTGGAACAAATGCCATGAATCTGGCTTTGATAAGCATTCCAGACGAACATTCACTTGTGTTTTCATCATATTACATACATCTAGTCTTCTTGTTGTCAGAACAACTTTGCAATCCATGTGATGTTCTCCACAGGGGATTCCCACTTCAATTAAGTCCAGTCTGCTCCACATATCATCCATAATTATGAGAATCCTCATTTCTTGCTTCAATCTCGAGAATAATCTTCTTTTTCTTGTTTCCCCCCTCTCTTGCCTGAAATTTAGACACCAATCCTCTGCAATTTCTTCTTAGATCTTTTTCATGTCATGGTTTTGTGAAACACTAACCATCACAACAACCTCAAAAAGCTTGTTCATTTTTAGTTGGTTACCTATTCTCGTCAATATTGTCTTCCCAATGCCACCCATCCCATGCACCCCGATTATGCTGATTCTATCATTCACCAATGATTTCATGACCAAGTCCATTGCTGATCTTGTTGATTCAAAGGCTTCGAAAACATCAGTAGGCATCAAATCAAAGTCTTGGATGGGTGCCAGGGTTGATACTTCATTTATGCTTCTTCCTTCATTCACGAGTTCAGTTACATTGATGATCGTCTTGCTAACCTTTTTACCAAGATCATAACAACCACAACACCACCCTTTGAAACAACTATCGATTCCACTGGCATCATCATTCATGTGCCCCGCCTCAATTAGTATCTTATCGACCTTTTCTAGCCACCTTTCAACTGCTTGATAAATCAGTTCTCCTCTCCTCGTAGCTGCACTGATCTTCCTTTTTATATCATTTCTCATGCTTGACAAATCGTAAATTTTGCTAGACAAGTTCTTGACGTTTTTCTTGTAATATACAACATAACCAATTTGAGGACCAAGAAAAGCAGCTGTATACTTGGCTGCTTCTGTCACAGGAGTTGCTACCCCCGTCCATTTGTATTTATATCTTTGATGTAAACAATTTGCAATTATGAATTACCAATAGACTGCAATGCAGTGAAACGAGTCAACGACCAACGATAGACTCCTAAAACTGCGACAAGGAATGCAACACGATATTACTATTACTGTAAAAAATAGTGCTGACCATTGATCTAAGAAAAGAACTAAGGAGAAAACTGATTTTGTCGTAGGTAGAGTGAACAAAGTCAATTGCATAGATAAAATGCGAAATTATGTATACAAAAATCATACCACATCATCAAACACTATAATCTTACATAACAAATTAACAATCAACACCGCATCCCACCTCCGGTGCCACTTTATCCCAACACAGATATCAAGAGCAATCAGAATCCATAAATCAGACAATCAAAACATTTCTAGAATGAGGGGAGAATAAACAACTTCAACCATTAATGCATATCCACAGATCAATCCAATATATAAGCATTCTTGTAGAAACCAATTCAATTCAAAATATACAAGAATCAAACTAGTTCTAAAATCAGATAAATTGCAAGTAAATGATAAAAAAAAGGCACAACGTATTTACCTTAGAAAATCTGAAGATGCTATTTGTTCCACCCTGACGAAGCCTTACAACAAAGTTCCACCCAGATCAGAAAACAAGCAACTGAACTGAAAACTGAAAAAAAATTCCAGTTCTAGGTTACTTACTTTACTATCCTAACTCCAGTTCCAGATTATTAAAACATTTCGTTTTCAAGAAAACTCTGATTGTATTGTTTTAAACAGATATTAATCAATGGAGTTTATTGTATGTAATTCTAGCTATTTATTTTTATTTTTATTATTGTTTTAAACACATCTGATGAAGATTTGATTACAGGGAAACTCACTCCAATGAAAATAATTTGGAGGGTAATTGGGGACTAAGTCCAAAGAGCATAATAAAGATGATCAAAAGTGCCGCTTTGGGGCAAAGAGCAAAGGCCAGCAAGCAGGTGTTAGCCTGGCTGCGGGACAGTGAAACTACGATTCTGAGGGTGGTAGTGCATCCTCTTCCCCAACTACTAAATATATCATGGAGGAAAAACTACGATTCCATGTACTATGCGACCTCGACCAGTAGCAAGTGCAAGACCTCGACCAGCAACAAGAGCAATCTCAAGACACAGAACAATTACTGGTTGCAACAGAAATAGTAGGCCAGTCTGTTTGGAATACGTCAAATGCAATTTTGGAACACTTGAGGGACCCGATGATTAAGATCATTGACATATATGGTATGGATGGTGCAGGAAAGACTACTATCATGATGAATATTAATGCTCAACTTGCTACAGATAAAGCCTATGATAAAATGATTTGGGTGTCTGTATCTAAAGTCTTGAACTTGGATGTTGTGCAGAACGAAATTGCTCAACAATTACACGAAAATTTGCCAATGTACATGGACAAAATACATCGAGCCGCCCACTTATATCAGATGCTAAAGAAACAGTTGCACAATAGTGCTGACCACTAGGTCATTAGGGGTCTGTCAGCGCATGTCTACGGACAAGAATATCCATGTTGGAGGTCTGTCGGATCAGGAGGCGTGGGACTTGTTTGCCAGTAAGACTGGTAACTATATCCTGGCACCTGACATCACACTTATTGCTCGCAAAGTGGTAGACGAATGTCTTTCTCATCCTCTCCTAATTGTTACTGTAGCTCATGCTCTACAAGGATGGAAGAACCCCACAGTGTGGAAGAACTAGTTGTATGCTCTGAGATAACTTCGACCGAAGGTTATGGATCGAGAAGAGGCTATTTGTAAGCTTTTGAGATTTTGTTATTTTTGTTTGAAGAGTTATACTGTACGGATGTGTTTCTTGTATTGTGCATTTTCCCCCGAGGACTACCTATTCGAACCAAATGAACTGATTAGATATTGGATGGCAGAGAACCTTATAAACCATGTCGAGGACTTGGACGCACAAATATATGGATTCAAGATATTAACAGAGCTAAAAGAAGTTGGCATGTTTAAGCATTACTTAAGAATGCATACCATATTACCATGTTCAGAGCGATGGCTATTGATATTCGGAAAGATGAGGCTGGTTTATTCTTTGACACTGGTTTGAGCTTGAAGATATTACATTATGATTGGGAATGGGGTGAAGCAAGAAAATTTTCTTTGATGAGAAATCGATTGAACTTCCTTGACGATAACAAACAGTCCTCTCCCCATCTGTTGACCTCCTTACTTAAGGATAACACTCTTCTATATGACATCTCTCCTATATTCTTTAACACAATGCCTTCTCTCAAAGTTCTTGACATTTGTCATTCTGCAATAGCAGAGTTGCCATCATCAGTCTCCGATCTAGTTAACCTTCATGCACTGTTTCTACAAAATTGTTCAAATCTGAACAAGATACCATCCATAGGGAACCTCAAAAGCTACGGTTTCTGAATCTACATCGAACCTCTATACAGGAACTCCCACGAGGTACAGAAGAACTGGTCGGCCTTAGATTTCTTGACCTTTCTGAAACCACAAAGTTAGAGGAAGTACAAGAAGGCACATTCTCATCACTCTATGGTCTTGAAGAGCTACACTTGGAGGGAAGCAGAATATGTACAACAAATACATCAATGGCTGCCAACTGTTTGAAGGAACTGAAATACTTGAAACGCTTGTCAATTCTTACGCTGCACTGTTGGCATTGAAGACCATCTAGATACAATCATCTGCTTACAAGGGCAAAATCGCAGAAGCTTTACCATAAATTTCTATGGTTCTACTGAAGATGTTGTTAATGATAGGGGAGATATGTGATCATTGACCTTTGGTCTCTGCTGGTAACTTTTGAAACCCTCTATCTCGGTGACCTTTTGCTTTAATAATGCAAAATATACAAAACACCTTTGGGCTTTCTTTGCATGCTGCATTGGGTATTTTTGGCCCCTTTTTGTGATTACTTAATTCTTTAATGTCGACAGTGAGTAAAAATTCAAAAGGTAGTCTGAATATAATTACTTATGCATCATCAATACTGAAACAATTACCTGTAATGTGCATGGCACCCCAGGCAGAGAGCTTACCAAAATAAAAATAGATTTTGTTTCCCAAATAAGTATTCTATTAATTGATCAGTGAAATATTACGCATAAATGGATTTGAGAAAATAGAAAAAGGGATTCTGAAATTTTTGAAGATAGTAAATATATGCAGACTGACCTTTTGAATCTTGACTGACTGTATATACGTTGCTGGTGCATTCTTGCTGAAATTGTTAGAAAAAACTGGTTGTTAATGAGATCAGAAGTCAGACTCTTCGGACAATTGAGAGGACAGACACAAATAGAAGAATCTCGAGGGTTCATCGTGTGACCTTGGACATATTGAGGCATCTAACCAGCGATAAATTCATTTGGTCGACAATTTCTAAAGTTTTGACCTTGGAGATATTCTAACTAGGGAGTTTGATAATTCTCCTGAACATTGTGAACTTGCGAAGAACCTTAATTAGTAAACATCGTGAACTTGCGAAGAACCTTAATCAGTAAAAGCTTAGGTTATAATAATTTATTATTATCTGAAAAACTGAAAATGTTTACAGCTGCTTGTTGATACTGTCTTGGTTATTACTGGTTGTTCATATGTTTTTTTCATTTCCGCTTGATTATATCGTTGATCTCTTTGAACCATATGGGGAAGCTCCAGCACTATATGGATATCCTGAGAAGACAGTTTAGAGTTTTCTGTGATATGCAGACTGCCATAAGGAAGAACCGGAGAAGAGCTGATGAGCAAGAAAGGAAACCCAATGACCAGGTATTGGTTTTGCCAGAAAGTGGAGAAAGATCAAATGATGATGATTTTTCCAGACACGATTTCTGTTGGTGTTTTCATCAAAACCAGGTCACTAAACTTGAAGAAACCAGCACCTTCAAAGATGGACTGTTTATTGAGGAATCATCAGTTGGAGGGGTGTCACTGCGATCACTGTCACTTATTAGCAACCCAACAACAGAGACAATATGGATTGGAGGCTTTAATGGACCCTACAGTTGGGAAAATTGGTATCTATGAATTGTGTCGGTACAAAATAGTGTAGACAACCTGTTCTTTGTCGGTCCGTCAAGTAATGAAGACAGACAGAAACATCAAAGTTGAACACTGTCTGAGGATGAGTCATGGAACTTATTTGTAGGCGGGCTGGTAACAATGTTTTGAACCCTGATATTGAACCTTTCACTCGAGAAATGATAGGCCAATGTGGTTCTCTTCCGATGAATGTGATTGTGGCTGGTCGTGTGATGAGACAAGTAAATGAAAAATGGGAATGGATAGCGGCATGAAGAACCTGAAGCACTTAGCAAGTGAAGCTGTGGTCCATAAGTGCTTGCGATTTAGTTATGATCGTTTGAAAAATGATACAATACGTAACTGCTTCTTGTATGTCATTTTTCCCTGACGATTACATATTTGAAAGTGCAGAATTGATCAAATATTGGATGGCAAAGGGTTTCATACAGTAAGTGAACATGGTTACTGAGATAAGGAGGGCTCAAAGATACTGAAAGTGCTGACAGATGTTGGCATGTTGGACATGTTGGCCAACGGTTTAAGAATGCAGAATATGTTCAGAAATTTTGCTATCAACATCTTGAAAAGGGGATGGCGAGTATTGGTCAAAGCTGGTCTACTATTGCAGAAGATACCATATGAGCAGGAATGGACCAAGGC